>OY757315.1:108900867-109407052 GCA_963583905.1 Stenurella melanura | reverse complement strand
GTGCCATTCGTCTGAAAATAAGTACCTATGTGTTATCGAGGTCACAGATCCCGAATATCTAATCGTAACTCAAAAATTCAAAATGGCGGCGTCTCCACAGCCTAATATCCATCTCTTACTGTAACTCTCTTATTTACTCTCCGATTCCGATTAAACTCGGTATGATGAAGTTACTGAAGTAGCTGATTGTGGATATGACGTCGAAATTGAAAAATTCAAAATGGCGGCGTCCCCATGGCCTATTATACTGTAACTTTCTTATTTGCCAACCGATTCGGCTGAAACTCGGTATTTAGAGGTAATTAGACTAGCCGATAACGATCATGTCTACGGAAATGAAAAATTCAAAATGGCGGCACAAATTGCGGGACACGATCCGTTATTTAAGGCGGCATTCGTCCAAAAATAGGTATGTGAGTGTTATCGAGGCTACAGATCACGAATCTGTCGCCGTCGCTAAAGAATTCAAAATGGTGGCGTCCCCATAGCCATTTATTGTAACTTTTTTATTTACCGTCCGATTCAAATGAAACTCGGTACGTACAGGTTATTAGTATAGCTAATAACGAATATAACATCAGATTTACAAAATTTAATATGGCGGCAAACAAAATGGCTGACAACATGTGTCATTTATGGACCGATTCAACTGAAAATCGGTACCTAGATGTTTTTCAGGTCGCTGATGACGAATCTGAAATCGAAACTGAAAACCAAGCTTTCTACATTGATTCAAGCTTTCTACAATGATTCAAGCGTTACCTAATCGAGTGCGGAGCACTCGCATTGACAGCTTTAGCTGTCACCCCTCCGGAGGAGCTAGAATGGGCGATAGCCCATTCTAGTCTTTTAATTAATTACATGTACAAAGCCTGACTGATGAGTCCTGTTCTATTTCTGACACGACTGACCTCTTTTCCATACATTTTATTAAATAAATGACGCATCGTCAAATTTTCAGCTTTCCTAAAATACTTTCAACGCATTAGTTTTTTCGACACGTTTGAAAACATACCGGTTCTAACAGCTCGCTGCTGGATTTTCATTGTCGCGCTAAGTATAAACCAATATTAAAATATTAGCTTTTCTAAAAATCGTTAAGTTTTTTGACGTCAGCTCTCCGACTGTAAGTGTACAGAGTAGACTAAGGTTAACAATATTCAAAAATAGCTTTATTGCAAAATCCGTTTGAGGAGCAATTTCTTTTCTCGGATAACCATTGAGTTACATCGGCTTTCCACCAGGCAGTCGTATGGGTCCGTTCAATCTGCCTGAAGTGATAACTAGCATTATTCATTACAGTGACAGATCCCGGAGTAATAACATCCAACATTTGTGTAAGGTACTCCTCGAAAACATCTGCATTCATATTTTCGCGAAAATGACCTGCATTTTTCGAGTTTATCTTGTAGGTTCCTCGCCAACAAACAATTCTATTTTTATCGATGGGAACTGACTTTCTGTTCTGCTTTTCCCCAGCAATTCGGCTCTCGTAGGATTTCCAAGGGTTTATTTCAGCTGATTTGCGGTAAATCGTTGTCTTTTGATAGCTGACATAAAATTTTGTTCAGTGCCTACTGGAATTTATTTCTGGTAATAAAATGAGTACACTCGTCTGCAAATGGTACTTTTGAAGCATTCCTTGATAACGATTTGTGGTCTATCTATAGATGATTTGGGGGATTTGCATTCTCACACTCATTTGTTTGTTCTTTAAAGAACATGTACACGGTTGACTCTCCAATCCCTTGGAACCCATTCGAACAACATCATCAATACTGTGGAAAGGATTTTGGTGTTTCAGCGCTTCATATATGTTTAATAATATGATTAATTAACTTCTCTTTCTGAGACAGCAGAGATTCTTGCACGTATTTAGCATGAACATAATGTGAAAAGCTTGCCATTTGACTTATTGCTCCAGCTACCAGATGACCAGATAGATCTATATCAATCGGCTCGTTTAATATATTCAAATCTTCATCGTTTGTATACTTATTGTTATACTAAACATTTGGTGGGCTTATTTTAATTTAAAAGCAGAATGAGCAACATGCATGAATTTTAGAAATGCAATAATTTATTATTTTTTCGTTATATATGTTATATAAGTTGAGAAAGTAATGAAGAAAAGGTATTAAAAAAATGTGTAGCCTAAATAAACGACTTTGAAATTCAAAATTTTATGGGAACATATCCACGTGACTGAAAACACCACGCTATTGGTCTGACATCATTCGGCATAATGTCTAATGATCGTCTATCTGCCAAGGGGTTAAATCGTAAATTGTTTTGTAAATGAGTATTGATATTTTCATAAAAGAAATCATTCATTTATTTATTTATTTTAATTATTAAGTGGTAAAAATGACGGACAGTGGGTTTTTACGGGGCCAGAGTGACAATTTGCCCGTTGTTGATGTCACAAACTTTTTTGCTACTAATACTGATTTTATTAGTGCAGAAATTGGAGGTACTAAAGCAACAAGGTATGTGTTATTCATTATTCTAAACATTAATTCAATTGTGCCCATTTTCATTCTTTTACTGTAGTTAAATATAACAAATTATTTATGTACCTAACCTCAAAATAGGTAAACAAGGCAATGTTTTAATGTTATATTAATTAATATTTTTCATCTTAGAATGCTTTACTTTTTTATATAATAAATACCTCCCGTCGCTTACTAAGTACGTACTTTTAGGTAGGTAGGTACATTAATAGTAAAAATAACTGTTGACATACATGATAGGTATACGTATATAAATATATAACTGGATAATATGTAGAACGTCGAGAAGTTACATTATTCCCACCGTTCTTATACACTTATACATTTTAATTCAAGGTTCCTATTAACAGAAGTTAGTAAACTTTTGTATTCCTATAAATAGGAAAGTGACCAAATTCACCATGATATGTAAACAAATTATCACAATAATATTAGGGTTAGGTACATATTTTCATAATATTATTATAAAATAATTAGTTTTAATGGGTAAATTTACATCAAAATGATCCTGGCTGCAATATAATCTTGAGGATGACGACAATTCTGCATTTCGGTCGTCTCGTCTCATAGCTCTGCACCATTTCTTTCTAACTTTATCGCGTCTAGGCACATTAAAAAATAACTTTTCTGTAGTTTTTATTGTAGTATTTGTGCATTTGGGCACAATACACTATTTATAGCTACTTTTCTTTGTATTTTCCATAACACAATATAAATAATGTGTACATATTCGCAATCACAATACGTTTTCCGTCGGTGCGATGTGCCCAATGACGTCACACACAAGAAGCGCGGAAACTTCTCCATTTAAACGTAGTTAAATTGACAGCTGCAATAAATAATTTTTTTAACCTTTAATTAGAACATAAAACAAAAATAAAATACTGGAAAAATAATGTCTTTTAGTGATCTATTCATCTGTGATGTTTAAAAAAATTATGCATTTTGCTCATTAGAATTACTAATTCGTATTACTTCTATAAATATATGAAAAGGAAATGTAGCACGTCCATGGTTGGTTTTTATATGACTATAGTTGCAAAATTTGTAACTCCAATAGTTCTATTTAAAGTAAAAAAAAATGATATTCTTTTATGAGGTAAAATTCCCTCCTCGTTCTTTTTGGATTCTTATTACTTTCCAAAAAAGTCAAACTAACAAGGTAATTTTCAAAAACATATTTGTGCTCCTAATTTATTAGATGAAGAAAATTGCACAGGTACTTACTCAGCAAACTTTTCAGATAATCGTATCTACTATTTTGAAAATATTCTCCCTTCTTAATGCATTGAACTATTTAAGGAATGTTAACTACCAAACTACAAATAACTAGATGTAGTAAGGCACCTGTAATATTTTTCTTAAAGCATCATATATTTTCACAGGTTTGAGATATGTTGGAATATACTCCATATTAAGACCCTTATTTATGGTTCTGGATTTAGATCTGATGAAAAATATTCTGGTGAAGGACTTCAATAGTTTCATGGACAGAGGATTTTACTCTAATGAAAAACATGAGCCTATGAGTAAGTTTAGATGATTAATTTATATCCAAATTATAGGAACTATGCATTTTCTTAAACTTGTAGGTGGGCATCTCCTTGCACTTGGAGGCCAGAAGTGGAGGAATTTGAGAACCAAATTTACCCCAACTTTCACATCGGGCAAATTGAAGGGAATGTTTCAGACATTCGTGGATTCTGCGGAAATACTTGAGAAATACGTGGATGGACGCAGAAAGACTAACGAACCCGTTGACATTAAAGATGTCTTAGGTAAGAATGGGCCAGTTTAAAATATTTTATTATTACATATTCTAAAAAAGCTTGAGAAAAGAAGCTGTACCAAAAATTTTAATTTACTGATGCCGCCTTCATGTAAAAATAAATAAACAAAATACAAATCGTCTACCTCAAATACGCTTGGATAACGAAGTGGTCGAGCTGTAACGTTACAAGATTTACTCGTCCAGGGATCATGGCCAGCAATTCAGCGATTAGATTAAAAACTGTCCAATCTGCCGAAGTATGTTTTCGTCCTTTACAATATCACTGGAGATTAAATTTGTTTTTAAAGTGACTAGACTTTACCACAAAAATGACTATGATAAAATTTATAGTGTAAAAATTTTTCTATACAGGAGATTCTGTTACTTTTTCCGCTAGGGGTAACTCTTTCGGAGATATAATCATTTGAATTTAAAATATCTATAAGTGATAATATTATGAATGCAAGTAGTCTATCTAGTATGAAGGCGTGGAAAGGACATAGTAAAAATATTTTTATAATTTCTAGTTTAAACTTGCAATTATCTATAATTGCAACTTTAAACTTGCAATTATCCATAATTGCAAGTTTAAACATGCAATTATCTATAAATACAAAGGTAAACTTGCAATTATCCATAATTGCAACTTTGATTTTGCAATTATATACAGACTGTCTATTTTACGAGGGCCACACCAAATATCTCGCTTAATATCTATTGTAAAAGAATAAAGTTTTAGAAACAGTTATCCCATTTTTTGTGAGCTATATTTCAGTAAAAGGAAATTTGAAATCCATAGCCTACTTTATGAGATATATTACAAAAACTTGAAAAATAGGAAAACCGCAAACGGTTATAGCTTCCTTATTTGAGGAGATACGAAAAAAGTTAAAGGAATGAAAGTTGACGGAAAAGACAATAAGAATAATAACGTGTAACAAAAAAATCGAAAAATGCAGTTGACTTTGACATACGCTATTGTGCAAAAATGAAAAATACATATCTCAAAGTAGGCCATGACGCCATTAATTCCGTTATTTTTTTCTCATTCCAACGATATAAAACATGTCACAGAAATTTTAAGCGATAGTGTTAATATTTAATATTTTACGAATACCACAATCCATATAATTGAATCGTAACAATCAGCTGTGCCATAATAGTAAAAATTCACTTTATAATAATTATAATTCCGTAATTATTTATTACAATTTAATACAAACCAATAAATATCTCATAAATAAAAATACAAGTACAAAACGAACATCCAAAGAAAAAAACGAAAAACTATGTATAACAGTACTACCTACTACAATATTGAAAAGAAATTGTGTGTATTTATTTTTCTAACTATGCTCAAATTGTGCACCATGCATTCTGACACATAAACGTGCTCTACGAGACACGTCACGCATTACATTTTGGAGCATTTCAGGAGTAATTGCCTCATATGCGTTTTGAATTCTGGTTTTGATGTCCTCAATATTTTCAGGGGCAGTTTGAAATACCTTGTCTTAAATGTAACCCCAGACGAAAAAATCCAAGGGAGTAATATCTGGTGATCGAGCTGGCCATAGAACGGGTCCATAGGTGCCTATCCAGCTGTCTGGCATAACTTGATTTAAATAATTTGTAC
The DNA here is from genome assembly GCA_963583905.1 of Stenurella melanura. Classification (NCBI taxonomy): domain Eukaryota; kingdom Metazoa; phylum Arthropoda; class Insecta; order Coleoptera; family Cerambycidae; genus Stenurella; species Stenurella melanura. The sequence goes on along the minus strand of OY757315.1, from coordinate 109,401,132 downwards.
ATATTACAGCAGTGTGAGGTGGAGCCCCATCTTGTTGAAAATATGAATAATTTAATCTTTCTGCCACTGTTAATTCATAAAGAAAATCTTGAAATTCATTTTGCAGGAAATTAAGGTATCTACGAGCGGTTAATTTGCCATCATAAAAATAAGGTCCAATTACTTTAGTCCCTAAAAGACCCAACCAAACATTCGTAGAAAATCTTTCTTGGAAAGCAGTCTCGCTGCACCAATGTGTATTTTCTCGTGTCCACTTATAATGCATATTTCTATTGAAAAATCCATTATTAGAAAAATTTGATTCGTCCAACCAAAGAATTTTGCTACATATCAGCGCGTCATTCCTTTTCTTATTTAATAACCATCTACAAAATCTTACTCTCCTTGGCTTATCTCCCTCATTTAAATGTTGAACTTTCCTCATTTTGTAGCATCGAAATCCGTTTTTTTTCAATATTTTTCTTGCACTGTCTTTTTTTATGCAACAGTTTCTCTGAATTTGTCTCAAAGAGGTTTCCTCATTTTGGTTAACATAATTCATTACTCTATTCACTTTTCTTACATTATCCGCAACATGCGCTCGCCTTACTACTTTTTTTGAAAATGAACCGTGCGTTTTTAGATTTTGAACTAACTTCCTAAACATAGTTCGATTTGGCTGCGGAGCATCTGGAAATCTATCTCCGTAAACCGTGACTGCCATCTCAGCGTCAAAATTGCACTGACAATAAATGCTAATCATATCGAATTTGTTATTATTGGTGTACACCATAATTACTGATATAAAATTTGTCTTAGAACTCGACAACGCAACATACAACATACAACAGTGACAATCTGTCAAATTTATTAATAACTGTATACATTGTTTTTCACTAATTATGGCACAGCTGATTGTTACGATTCAATTATATGAATTGTGGTATTCGTAAAATATTAAATATTGACACTATCGGTTAAAATTTCTGTGACATGTTTTATATCGTTGGAATGAGAAAAAAATAACGGAATTAATGGCGTCATGGCCTACTTTGAGATATGTATTTTTCATTTTTGCACAATAGCGTATGTCAAAGCCAACTGCATTTTTCGATTTTTTTGTTACACGTTATTATTCTTATTGTCTTTGCCGTCAACTGTCATTCCTTTAACTTTTTTCGTATCTCCTCAAATAAGGAAGCTATAACCGTTTGTGGTTTGTGAAACTCCCTGTATATTTTTTCACAGTTGGAAAGCAGATTATTTCTCCTTTCAGAAAATGCCATATTTGTCATGGAAATTATACAAAGTGATGGTTCTATAAGGTTTTAAAATGAATACTGCGTTTTATGGATATGCTACGAAAAAAGTAATAATTCACAAAGTAGACTGTGGAAACAGAAGACAATAATATTTGCAAACGTCAAATTAGTCTATTGACAACTCGGGCACTAAAGTTATTATAAGAAAAATGTTAACTTTGAGTGAATAACCTAAGTGTATAATCTTCTTTGCTAAAACTAAATCTTACAAATCAACACAAAGAAGATTTTGAACTATGTTTAACAAGGAACCTCCAACAAAAATTTCAATTAGAAAATGGTATAGAAACTTGAAATTCGGGTTGTATTGACCGTATAAAAAGAACTCCAAATAATGAAAATGAGCTTAATAATGCAATTGAAATTTTGGAAGTGACACAGAAGTGAATGCTTATAAAATTTAGATTCATCAAGAATTAAAGAAAAATGATTTTCCAAAACGAGTACAATTTTGCAGAAAAATTCTTGATTTAAGTAGAAGAGATAGGCATTTTCTTGATAAGTTAATCATGTCAAAAGAAGCATCATTTCACTTAAATGCCAAGGTGAATAAGCGTAATTGCAGAATTTAGGCATCAGAAAATCCCAGAGATTTCCATCAGTATGTCAGATCCTCTCCAAAAGTTACAGTTTGGTGTGCGATATCAAAACAAGAAATTTAGCTCCCTTTTTTTAACAATTCAATTGTCAATACCCCATCATATTTGGACATGTTAGAAAATTTCTTCTATCCGTAACTTGAACAGAATAATTTGTTGAGGGCTGTCTATTTCCAACAAGAAGGTACTATGCCTCATTATGCTGTCTATGATAACTAGAGATTCTCTTAATGCCTCCTTTAGAAACGTTGGATAGGAAGGGGAGGTCCTACAGCATGGCCTCCTCGATCCCCAGAGCTCACAGCTCCAGAATATGGGGGGATATGTGAAAGACAGGTCTTGTAGCCCTATGCCACAAAATTTAGAGGAACTAAAGAAAGCAATCGAAATGTCTTTAATAACATTACCCCCGAACAGTTTAAGTAGAAGCTATGACAACTTTGTAAAGAGAACAAATAAATCTTTTGTAATTAATGTGTATTATTTTGTTTATTTCTTATTTATTTAATAAATATCCTGTTTCACTTTGTTATATCGAGTTTCATATGTACATGTTCAATATTAGCAATTTTGAAGTAACATGCAACTATTAATAAACTAATTTGACGTTTACAAGTAATGCTGTCTTTTGTTTCCGTAGTCTACTTTGTGACTCATTATTTTCTTCGTAGCATTTCGATAAAACGCAGTGTTCACTTTAAAACCTTATAAAACCATCACTCTGCATAATTTCCATGACAGGTATGGCATTTTCGGAAAGAGGAAACAATGGGCTTTCCAACTGCGAAAAAATATACAGGGTGTTTCATTTGAAATAAAAAAGTTGACCTATCCCCGAAAATACGCTATGTCATTCCAGGTTAAACCGGAAGTGAGCAAAAAGGACGATTACTCAGGAAAAAACTTATCAAAATTAAAAGCATACTAGCGGAAACAGCATTTCATTATTTCAACTAGTTCAAAAGTTATATAGGTTTAAAAAGGGTCAAAATATAATGGGGCATCCGGTATTACTAAATGCATATACTCAAACTAACGAATGATACGTTAAAACTGACAATTATGCTTGATTGCAAGTTTAAAGATGCGATTATGTATAATTGAAAGTTTAAAGTCGCAATTATAGATAATTGCAAGTTTAAAGTTGCAATTATGGATAATTGCATGTTTAAACTTGCAATTATAGATAATTGCAAGTTTAAACTGGCAATAATAATAATATTTTTACTATGCCCTTTCCACGCCTTCGTAATCTAGTCCCGATGGGACCAGTGTATTTTGCATTCCTTCATACTGTTTCATTAGTGTAGCAGAGTAAAGTTTGATCTTGTACAGTAAATATTAAAATCGACTTTGTGCTAACATGGATAGAAATTTATATATTATATAATTTCTGGATGTATAAACATACGTGATAATGCCAAATAAAATATTTATTAGTTTACCTCGAGAAGACAAAGAGACGGGGCAGTAGCGTAGCTGAAAATCTCGCCCCCCCCCCCGCAAAATGTATGGTCGGGGCCCCCACAAAATAAAAAACTCACTTAAATTATAAAGTTTTTCGGCAGCGGCGTACATTCTCTTTAGCAAAGTCTTCGATGATTGATCAGTATCTAACTTCCTTGCTCTCTCTTTCTCAATACTTAATACATATAATGCTGACAGTCTTTCTTGTGTCATTGAATTTCATACAAACGTCTTAATAAGCTTTAATTTTGAGAATCAGCTTTCAGCTGTAGCAACAGTAACTGGTAGTGTTAAGAATAATTTTATGGCAATGAAAACATTTGGAACACTTAACAGTAAAGTTTTACGATTTTTTATAGGGAATATAGCAAAACAAAAGACTGAAGAATCCGCAATGTCTATTTGTGTGCTCAAAACATTTCTTAGTAACAGAAGTTCGCGGGGAAAATCTGCCGATAAATCTTCAGAATAATTTTCAGCAAGATTGCTAGCTTCCAAATAAAGCTGACCGTCATTCAACTTTGATAATGTTTTGGGATTCAAGCAGGAAAATCTCTTTACCACTTCGCTCATCCCAGAAAATCGGCCAACAATCAGCTGAATGACAATATCAAGGTTAGCATAAAATAACTCTACTTTAAAAGATGTTTCGGAATCTGTAAGTCGTTCATATTCTACTGATTCATCAAAAAACTTTTTAACACGCGTTTTTCTCTTTTTTGAAATTCTTGTTCTATACCCCATTTATCAAATCCGAGGCCTCTACTAAAATTAATTATATACGAAATAACTTTTTTATCAACCATTATTGTATTAAAATATTTATAAATAATATTGATTATTGAATATTGATGTTTAAGATGAATGTAATTTTTAATTTCAATGATACCGCGGGCCCTGCGGGTCCGCCCGCTACGCCACTGAGACGGGCAAGCCCTAGTAACGTACTCTAAGAAGGTCAAGCATCATAAAATTGGGGACGCAGTGCTAAAGTGTCCCCACTTCTATAAAATTTTTATATTTCTGACATCCCTACACAATCTACACATCCTACCACAAACCTCCTCCTTTACGCAGATGATACGGTGGTCTATGCTCAGTCATTTAATGAAAGATTAAAAAAACGATAATAAGACCGAGACTATCACGTTCAATAGAAAATTTATAAATATGCGAACTATTATAAAACTAAATATTAACAACACGGTAATTGAGGAGTCGAACTTGGTTAAACGTCTAGGGTTATCCCTCGATAGGAGGCTGAGTTTCGCCTCTCATATTACACAGATAGTAAATAAGATATACGCTACCCTCAATAGACTATACATACTCGTCAACAGATGCAGCAAGTTATCCATTTATAACAAACTCTCTTTGTTCAAACTACATCGGCCGATTATGACTTATGCCTGCGTGGTATGGAATCTTATCTCTGATATGCAGTGTATACGTCTACAAAGAACTTAAAACAAATTACTGTTTCTTGACGAATGCGGATAGATACACGCCGAATGTTGAAATACATAAAGCCAATGGAATCCCTATGATTAGGAATTTCATGGATGAAATCTCACAGGCATTCTGAACAACTGAAATTTAACAATCGACACTGACCATAAACCTTACCAACAGAAGAATTGGAAACAGGAACACTAATATAAATATAATATAATATATAAACTATTTCATTTTATAAAAACTTAGGACTGTTAAAATACATAAATCCTAAACTAGCACTCCAAAAATATCACTCTCAAAGAATTATAATAAATTTAATAATAAATGTCACAACCAGAAATAAAAAAGCAAATTATATTTGAAGTTGTTAAGATTTTTAACAATACTAAGAGGTTGTTGTATTCGTTAAGATCCTTGAACAATGTTCGGAATAAAATTTGATTTGATTTATTTATTTATTTATTGCATACACTGTTCAACAGGTAAGATACCCAATTACAGAACAGGAATAAAGGCATACAAAGCATTAATTACAAGTTACACAACAACATAGAAAGAAAGTAAAATGAAGAAAAAATAAAAAATAACATGGAAAATGTTTAAATATAAAAACTATATATACATATATACTTATATATGATTCAAAGTAAATTAAGAAAAACAAAGACACTCACTGGTTATTTAATTCAGAACATTTTGTTTTATGTCACTAAGGCTGCAATTAAAAATATCGAAGTCGCTACATAATTTGTTAGAAGTACTGCAACTCGTATATAAAGGTGAATTATTTAGTACGTTGGTACGCGGCGTAGGTAAATAGAAAACATGGTGATTACGAGAGGTTAATCTGGGAACGTGAAAATTAAGCTTACTAATTATTTCGGGTGCGTCAAAATCATTTTGTAGTAATTTAAATAAAAATACTTGAGGAAAGTACGTACGCCTATCCTCAAGAGTAGTCATAGAATATCTTTCAAGCAAGTTACTTCGCGGAAAACCAATCACTGGATAGGTACCGTCGGATTTGAACCACAGTAATTTAAGAAATCTCCGTTGAACTGCCTCCAAATTATTCTTGTGAACATCATAACTGGAACTCCAAATTAGCGATGCGTACTCAAGTTTCGATCTGACGAAGGATTGATACAGAATTTTCAGAGTATCAGTATTAGTGAACTCTCGACTAGTACGAACGATGAATCCAAGGGCTTCGGAGGCTTCAGACACAATGGTATCGATATGATCAGTGAAGGATAATTTACTATCAAAAGTTACGCCGAGGTTGCGAAATGTTATAGGTCTTTGAAGTATGACATTATCTAACATGTAATCAAAAATAAAAGATGATGTTGTTAAAGAAAAGGACATTACGTTACATTTACTAGGATTCATGAATAATTTATTTACCATACACCAGGTGTTTATTTTGTCAAGGCAAGTCTGAAGTTGAAAACAGTCATCGATTTCATCAATTACTGTGAAAATTTTTTATATCGTCGGCATATAAAAGGTGTGGCAAATTAATTTCGTTCACTATGTCGTTAACAAATATGTCAAAAAAACAAGGGCCCCAGAATAGGTCCCTGGGGAACTCCAGACGTGGCAGCAAATTCGATCGATTTGAACCCATTTAATGCAACGTACTGACTCCTATTCATTAAATAAGATTTAAGCAAAAGGAGCAAAGAATATGAGAAGCCGATTTTTTCTAATTTATTAAGTAACAACTGGTGATCAAGTCTATCAAACGCTTTGGAGAAATCGGTATATATGACATTTACCTGCCTACGTTCATCTAAGGATTCAGAAATATATTGAGTTACACAGAATAAATTTGTTGTTATTGAACGCCCTTTCATAAATCCATGTTGATTAATAGAGATTTTTGTGTTAATTAAATGATATATTCTATTATGAAGTAATATTTCTAAGACTTTACAGAAGTTACAAATTACAGAGATTGGTCTAAAGTTCTCAATATCTAGTTTGTTTCCCTTTTTTAAGATGGGACATACTTTGGAATATTTCCATAGGTCAGGAAATAGGCAGTTTTTTAAGATTAAGTTAAAAATTAGAGTTAGAGGATATGCAAAGATGATAGCGCAATCCTTTAATAAAAAATCTGGAATGGAATCAGGACCGGTCGTCATTTTGGGTTTAATTCGTTTTAGAGCCCGAATAACCTCATCTTCATTGAAAGAGTTTGTGCTAACAATAGGGTTATTGTTAGGTATATCGGTCTCAATGTGATGTTCCTCGATATCTAATGAGGACTCATTATAAGATTGACCAAAATAATTGGCAAATGCATTTAGTATATCAGAGAGATTGTTTAGCGAAGATCCCTCAAAGAACATCTCTTCAGGTACACTGGTCCAGTTACCAATGTTATAAATAAAAAAAATTAAAGTTTTGTAACTAAACTAAAAATTTAACTGTTTAAAATTAATATTATATACAAAAAAAACGGCGAACAGTATTCCATAGAATGTGCAAAAATTATACAGGGTGTAATTAGTTTCATGTGATTAAAAAAACTGGTGGTAGGGAACGACAAGACAAATAAAAAAAACCTTATATAACATGGGGTCTAAAGCTCATAGTTTTGGAGAAAAAAAAATAAACAAAAATTTCGCAAATTTTCAATAAGTTTTTTTGAGAACTGCTGGAATATTGAGGTAGGTTTAGATCTAGATCTGATCTGAATAAAACTATAACTCTCTCTTATGCAATATTTTAGTTACTGTGGGTGTTTCGTTATGTACGCACGTTCGTTGTTTTTGTTATTTTTGAATTTCGCGTCATTGTGTATTTACAGTTTTATATTTATTTATTTATTTTATTGACTTACCGTTCATGTTGTCAAATTCTTGATTACATACAGACACAACTTACTTGTTCGTTCTTTTTGTATTCCTTTTTGGCTTTTGTACCAAGTTTTTATTTTATTTTTCTTTATTGACAACGTTAGTTGATAGTTTAGTGTTTAGTGTTGAACGAAGTGCGTATGTCCTTAATTCGACGTACCGAACTGTATATTGATGCAGATGCAGAGATTTTGAATGATTTAGGTAGGTAATAAGTTTTTAACCCAGGACACTCATTTATGTTACAAATTTTAATAAACCAGATTTAAATTTTCTAGATTATAAACAATCCAATATTTTGCTCCTAATTAAAAAAACACACATGTAAAGAAATGCTCTGTTTAAACCTCTATGGCCATTATCTGCTTGCAATTGTGCACGAAGAGAGAACGAATTATTTACCTCTTTAAACTTGCCTCAGGTTGGTTGAGGCGGTCCATCAAAGGCGGTCGATGATCCTTTGAGAGCGCAGAAAACCGCGTGTACCGACGAGCACTTTTTTATGACAATTTAAAGTTGTATAATTGGGAACTACAAGTCCTTTGATCAAGAAAAGCAGTGGTTTTCAGTAGTTGTCTACCATAATATTAAAAATATTGACCTAGATCAGTTTCTTTCAAGGTGCCCCTAGAGGGAAAAGTCAAAGGTTTTTTGTTTGTCTAGTCGGTCCCCATTACCAGTATTTTTAATGACATGAAACTGATTACACCCTGTTTAAAAGAGCAGTAAATCGACGAAGAGTATAATGGTAAGCTTCTTCTCTTTGCCTTTGAACGAAGGTGTTTGAAAGCATATTTTCAAATTTTCTCTGTTTAGGGATCTCTTCTTTTCACGTATGGCTGTCTTCACCTCGTCGTTCCACCATGGAATGTTATTCGTATGTTATTTATATTATTAGTAGGTTATTCGTGTGTTAGTTGTATATTATTGGGAAACATGCACTAAATTAGTGCATCTATTATTCTATCCATTTTATTGCCATTTATTATCTTTTACATAAATGCTATTCATTCATTCAAAGATCTTATATTTAACTTTTCTTCTAGCGTGTTTTACCACTGATATTATTAGTTCCGTGGCGTTTGGACTGGAGATCAACAGCTTTAAAAATCCCGACACACCGATAAGAGAAATGGCAAAGACATTTCTCAACCCAAGCGCTACTAGATCATTATTAAATCTATTCGGCAATAGTTTCCCGAACGTTGCACAATCGCTTAAAGTACGCGTGACAGAGAGAAGTGTCAGCGAGTTCTTCACGAAGATCGTAGAGGACACCGTCAAGTACAGAGAGAGCACCAATTCTAGTAGGAACGATTTTCTTCAACTCCTTATTGATTTGAAAAACAACAAAGAACTGCAACAAAATGGACACGAAGGTAAGTTAATCATGTGAAAAGATTTTTAGCAACAACGCCATGTTATTCTTCTACAAACAGGAGGTCCCATAAATAACATATGGTACACAGAGCAGCAGCAGTACGATTCAACCAAACGTACCTTAGTCTAAGAGTTGATATTAACAAAGATATAGTTGACTACAAATATTTAACGAACATAAAACCTCAAAGCCTTGTTGCTTACATATAAAGGGGAGAGCGGGGCATGCTTTTTTGTTCTAGAGCATGTTAAATCATTGCTTAATATATAGAATATTATTCTCATGTAAAGTATGGCTGACATGATTAAAATAAGAAATGAATGGAAACACACTTGTTTCAATTATTATTTCAAATTATTTTGATATACACTATTCCCTCCTACGGAAAATATTTTGGGACGTAACGATACAGCAGGTATGTAAACCATATCTACGACAGAGTTGAACTTAATATTGTCAGTGTAACAATTCATCAATGCTCCACAAGTGTTTAAGATATTATTTCTTTATACAAGTAAAACACTATTTATTTACCAAATATAATACTTATAAATGTCTACTGTTATTGTGCACAAACACTTTAAGTACGGCTCTGCGAGATATCACTCTCCCATGTAAATATGCTAACGAGACGGTCTTTATGGCATTTTTCATGTGCACGAAATATATGTAGTCAAGTATACAGGGTGATAAAGTGATTTCTTAAATTCTTGTAAATAACTTCTAAGAGAATTTAAATATTTCAATAACATTTAGTGGTCGGAGGTTTCCTTGAGGCGCGCAATTCAAATAAATTAATAGTCTTGCTGTTATTTGTAGAGGGCGTCGTCTACAGCATTTTATATGCTCTTAAAACGTCATAACCTCTTGAGCCTTGGTGTTTCTTTCTTTTAAAAAAATATACCTTTTCGTATTTCTTTCTTACGCAGGAAAGGTATACTTCGTGATAGTGTTGTGTAACAAACACAAATCTAGGTTTCTATTAGTTATTTATTAACCTTCCTATAATTACATATCTGTTGATATTCATTGACATTACATCTCTAAGTATCACCTCACATCCCCCAGCCATTAAAACTTAACCACGCATCTTTTTCTCTATTATTCATTATTTGAATGAAACAATCATAATTGTCTAAAAATATTGTGTAAAAAATTTCTTGTGAATAATAAAAGTAAAAAATTCGAAGAAACAATTAAACAAATGGTCAGCTACGAGAGTATAGGCTGTTTAATGAATCTAAAGTTACATTTCCTCGATTCACACCTCGATTACTTTGCAGACAAACTTGGGGACGAAGAAAAAGGTGAAAGGTTCAGTCAGGACCTCACAGTAATAAAAAATCGATATCAAGGAAGATAATAATAATAATAATAATAATAATAATAATAATAATAATAATAGCTTTATTGCCCAACAGTACAACTATTTACAGAGCAATACAATCAAGTTCACATAAAGTAACTTATAACTTAACTTAGAATTTAGAGCAGATACACTATTTTGTATATGTATAAAATAAGATCGTAGATAAACATTATATAGATAGAGATTGGATGGTTTAATATGTTATTGGTAGAAGTACTATGTTATTGACAGAAGTGACGGACCTCAACTTATTATAATTATTAGTTATTGCACCATTACTTATTACAACTATTTTAATTATATAGACCAGAAAAAAAATTGACAGCTTCTTGTGTCAACACCTTTAAGGTACAGGTGTTAATATCATATACATTACAAATTTGATTAAAATTGTCACACATTACATTGACTGGGGATCTTAGTAATATATTTGTTCCAGCTCTATTGCTACGAAAAAGAGTAGTTTGCCTAGATTGAAGTCTAGGTGTATAAAAGTTAATTTGAGCCAGAAAATCAGAACAGTCTATTTGATGGTGTAACAGCTTATACAAAAATCTCAATGAGGCACATTTCCTTCTGATTTCTAGACCGCTGATACTGAATCTTTCTGTTAAGTCATTATAATTTATGCCTCTTGCAGGATATTCACTATCAACCTTGAACGCCAAATACTTTAAAAATCCCCTTTGAACACGTTCTACTGTCTCTACGTGATAGTTATAGAAAGGATACCAGATTAGAGATCCATACTCTAGTTTTGAACGGATATATGAACAATACAAGATTTTTAAGGCATTGACATCCGTGAAACTCCGACAATTTCTTACAATGAAACCAAAGAACTTCCTGGCATCAGATATTTTCTGCATCACGTGATCATTGAAAGTAAATTGAGAGTCAAAAGTTATACCCAGATCCCTGAAAGAGGTGCAGCGGGTTAGTTCAGTCGTATCGATGTGATAAGCATACTCGTGTACCAGCTGTTTCCTTGTGTAACTTACGATTTTACATTCGACCGGATTTAGATGTAATTTATTGTTAGTGCACCATGTATTAATACTATCTAAGTCCGTCTGTAACTTCTGACAATCATCTATGGCGTTTATATCAGTAAATATCTTTAAATCGTCCGCAAAGAAAAGTTGGCAACATTGGATGTTACAGTTCAAATCGTTAATGAAAAGAAGAAATAACAGTGGACCCAGATTCGACCCCTGGGGAACCCCTGAGGTAGCGACATAATTGGAGGAATTAAATCCGTTGTAATACACATATTGAGTCCTCATTTGCAAATATGATTTAAAGAAATATTTCATATTGTCATTAAAGCCAAACTGCTCCATTTTTTCAAGCAAGACGATATGATCGATTCTATCGAGTGCCTTTGAGAAATCTGTATAAACCACTTCTACCTGTCCACGGTTATCTAGAACATTTGAGATATATTGCGAGAGAACTGCCAAATTTGCGCTATGATCTATGGCGCATAAAGCCATGCTGATAGGGAGATATTGAGTTGCGTACTGCTGGATAGATGCGGTTGTACAGAACTATTTCAAGGAGCTTCGAAAAGTTGCATAAGATTGAAATAGATCTGTAATTAGTTACATATGATTTGTCACCACTTTTGAAAATTGGTATCACCTTGGCTTCCTTCCAGCGATCCGGGAACGTAGTTGTTTTTAAGGCAAGATTGAATAATATACGCAATGGATTGACAAGTGAGCCTATACAGTCTTTGACAATAAATGATGGTATGCTGTCTGGACCTGAGGTCATTTTGTTCTTTAGTTTTTTTGCAGCTACAATAATTTCATTTTCGGATATATTATCTATCAAAATATTATCCATGTATTCAATATTTGGTATTAGGTTCGGCCCATCTGTTGTTTCATGTTCGGTAGGGAGATAAACACTTTTAAAAAAACTAGCAAAAACATCTACAATATCTTGGGAGTTCCTATATGACTCATTTTCATACGATACAATTCCGGGAATACGAGAAGAGTTGTTTTTTGAGTTTATAAATGACCAGAAGTACTGAGCATTATTATTAATCGACGACTGAGCAATTTGGATATAGTTTGTGTACGCTATTTTTATTTGTTCTTTTATTAAACGTCTTAATCTTCTAAATTCCTGTAGGTAATTGTCATTATGACTTCTTTTATATTTTGCGAAAAGTTTAGCTTTTTCTTTAATATTTTTAATAATTTTAGATGTATACCAATTTGGAAATTGACGCTTATGATTTTTATACAGAGGAACGTGTGAATCAAATATTTTATATATTCTTTGGTAAAATTCATCAAGGGCTGTGTTTACATCACCAAAATTTGTTAAAAAGGACCAGTTTGTCTGAAGTAGCGAGTTATATAATGATGGAAAATCAGCTTTTTTGAAGTTATAGATTTTTGTATTTATATTTGTCGAGAATTGTGAAGTTTTATAGCCAAATTTAAGAAAATTAATAATCAATGCTGGATGATGAGACGGAAATATGTTAGCTGACTATTGTTGGAATCTGAAACGGGATATACCGGAAACTAAAGGTGGAAAAAAAATAAAACGACGCAGCACATTTGAAAAAAAAGAGTTAAGATACTCTAAAGGGAAAGATTAACCGTAATCCTATTAGTCTGAGCAAAGCGAAGTGTTACGCCGAAACTTTCGTAAATTTACTGCAATCATGACTTCATTAAATGTGTTTTTGGGTATAACGGGTATGATGCAAGGTACCATGGAAAACCTTTATCCACTATTTCCATACTGTAATATTTTATATAAATATTCTTTATTTAATCGTTGATTGTTTAAAGATATTTCTGAACATCGAATTTACTATGAACAAGGCAAGAGTTTTACACAAAGAACTTTAAACGTAGCATATTCTAAGCCAGGAACTTTACTCAAAGAACTCCAAACCAAGAACTCTAATGCTTAATAGTTCTTGCCTTAGCCAGTTTGTCTTAATTTGTAATAAGTTTAAGTTTTTGGTTTAAAGTTTTTATCTCAGGTTATGTTGGGTTAAGTAAAGTTCTTGCCCTTAATTATATTAGGTTTAGAGTTCTTTCTTCAGACTTTTTGGTGTAATGCTCTTTCCTAGGTTATGTTAGTTTTCAAGTTCTTAGTTTGATCTTTTACTTTATTTGTTTTGGATTTTTGGGCATTTTTTAAATGTTTCTTGAGGTTATGTCAAAATTGATAACTGATCGGCCAATTCTGACCTCAGATTTGGAAATGGTGGTCAGTTCATTTAAGCTTTTAATTTACTTGTTTGAGATTTTTCTGGCACGTTTGCGGTGTTTCTTGAGGTTAGAAAAATTGCAAGAGCCAATCGGGCAAAACGGACATCGGATTCGTATTGAACAGGTCAAAATACATGGGAATACATAGGTTTGCCTTCTCGCACTTGACTTCCTTTGCATGTGGTGGTGAATTATTGTACAACCAATTAGAAGGTTGGACACTAATATATTGCAAGATCCCTGTTTTTACTATTGTCTGTTTATACAGGTGAGGGGAAGTACTTAACCATGGACGAAATTGTAGCACAATCTTTCATTTTCTTCCTTGGAGGCTTTGAGACAAGTTCCGCTACGATGTCTTTCGCTCTGTTCGAGCTGGCCACACATCCCGAAACACAAGAAAAACTAAGAAATGAAATACACACCGTTTTAGCAAAACACGACAACCGAGTTACGTACGATTCATTGAGCGAAATGAAATATTTGGGACAAGTTATCGATGGTAAGCATTTTCACTGTAAAATATTTATGCACAGTTTTTAATTTAAAAGGCAAACTATTCCAACTTTTACAGGTCTCTCTTAATCTTGGAATGTTCCTTTCTGAAATCATCTGAATCTAATGCAAATCTTTCAAGTGTAAAAGTGGTAACTTGTCTGAAGGCTATTAAATTTTATCAAATAAGTCCAGTCCGTAAAGTAAGAAATACACCAAAAGCTCGCAAAAAATGTTATCTGAGATTTTTAGTAACTGTTAGTGGGAGGATTAAACATCACAAAACCACAAAAATCAATTTTGGGGGTGCGGCGCTACCCCTCCAAAAAACCACCCCTTCGGTGAAAAAAGCCTTATTCAACTGATAACTCGTTAATCGTTGACGATATAAAAAAATTGCTCATCATAAAAAAGAAAGCTTGACCATTGCCTAAAAAAAAGTCATCTTGCAATTTTCTTGTATATGCCATGGTTTTCGAGAAAATCGATATTGACAAAAATTGCAAAACTTGTATTTTTAATGCGCGAGAATTTTCGTATATTTTGAATTGAATTGCTCGAAAACCAAACAAGCTAGGAAGAAAAATCAAAATGGGATTTAAAGGGGATTAAAATACTCTTGTGTTGCCATTTTGATGGCTACTAATAGTTTATAAAAATAATAATATAATATAGTTATCTCTTAATTTTCTGTGGATCTAGCTATTCACAGGCCCATAAAAAATAACTGACTTTAATACAGAGTGTAATTAGTTTCATGTCATTAAAGAAAATGGTGGTAGGGAACAAGACAAACAAAAAAACCTTATATAACATGGGGTCTAAGGCTCATAGTTTTGGAGAAAAAAAAATAAACAAAAATGTCGCCAATTTTCAATAAAATCTTTTGAGAACTGCTGGAATATTGAGGTAGGTTTAGATCGGCGCGCGTGCCTGCCTATGACACTCATTATTTGTATAGATAGCTATAAAATGTCGGCGGTCTTTAAGGGTGCGGTAAATAAGATGAAAGACGTCGACGTTTTCTGAGTGTTTAGTAGATCTGATCTGAAGAAAACTATACTCTGACTCTCCCTTGTTTAATATTTTAGTTTCTGTGGGTGTTTCGTTATGTACACACGTCCAACCCGCCGTTCGTTGTTTTTGTTATTTTTGAATTTCGGGTCGCTGTGTATTTATAGTGAAGATTTATTTTATTGACTTTAAATAAATTCTTGATTACGCGCAGACACAACTTACTTGTTCGTTCTTTTTGTATTCCGTTTTGGATTTTGGACCAAGTTTTTCTTTTATTTTTCTTTATTGACAACGTTAGTTGATAGTTTATTGTTTAGTGTTGAACGGAGTACGTATGTCCTTATTTCGACGTACCGAACTGCGTATTGATGCAGATGCAGAATTCGAATAATTTACTTAGGTGGTAAGCTTTTAACCCAGGACACTCATTTATGTTACAAACGTTAATAAATCACATTTAAATATTCTAAATTATAAACATTAATCCAATATTTTGTTCCAAATTAAAAGATACACATGTTTAAACTTCTACGGCCATTATTTGCTTGCAGTTGTGCAGGAAAAGATAACGAATTATTCACCTCTTTATAATTGCTTCAGTTCTGTTGAGGCGGTCCATCAAAGGCGGTCGATGATCCAAGGCCTTTGCACTTTTTTATGACAATTTAAAAGTTGTATAATTGGGAACTACAAGTTCATTGACCAAGAAAAGCAGTGGTTTTCAATTATTTTCTACATTAATATTAAAAAAATATTAAAAAAGTTCACCTAGGTCAGCTTTTTTCAAAATGCCCTTAGAGGGAAAAGTCATAAAGGTTTTTGTTTGTCTACTCGGTCCCCATTACCAGTTTTTTTAATGACATGCATCTGATTACACCCTGTATAAGTTATAAATGCATTATCTTCTAGTTCAAGGTAGTACGTCAATGCAGAAAAGTTAGGAATAAAAATATTCACATTTACAAATTTATCAGCATGATGAAGTTAGCCAAAAAAATCGAAAAAATGCTGCATATTCAATTTTTTATGATATTTTTTTATGCAATTTTTTAACTATTAAATGATTACAAACAATAGTTATATGATATCTGAACTAAAAAAAAAAATTGAGCTTAATTTTCAAGATGTTTGGGTCTTTTCTTATTATTAAGACACAAAAAATTTTCCAAAATTTGGCAAACTTCAACATGCTGGTAAATTTGTAAATGTGAATATTTTTATTCCTAACTTTTATACAATTCTGAACTAAAAGATAATGCATTTATAAATTATATTAAAGTCAGTTATTTTTTTATGGGCTTGTGAATAGTTAAAAGCGCAAATAGTCAAGAGGTAACTATATTATATTGTCATTTTTATATACTAATAGATATCAATTGTCATCAAATATGGAAACACAAGAGAGTATTTTATATTCCCTTTAAAACCCATTTTGATATTTCTTCCTAGCTTGTTTGGATTTCGAGTAATTCTACTTTTTCTATAGGCCACGCGCAAAAAATTTCAAATAAACGAAAATTCGTACGCATTAAAAATATAAATTTTGCAATTTTTTCAATATCGACTTTCTCGACAATTATGGCATATACACAAGAAAACTACAAGAGGACTTTTTTTTAGGAAATTAGTCCAGCTTTCTTTTTTATCAGTGAAATAAGGTTTTTTTCACCGAGGAGATGGTTTTTTGAGGGTGTTGCGCGGCCCCCCCGAACTGATTTTTATGGTTTTGTGATGTACAATACCTCCACTAACAGTTACTGAAGGAAAATCCCAGATAACATTTTTTGTTATGAAAATCTTTATAATTATTGGACGGGATAGTTTGAATAAAAAATTACACAGGCCTACAAAAAAAAATCTGGTGTTTTTGAGACGAGACCCTAAATAGCTTTAGTAAAATTTTCCGCTGAATCCGAAAATGATAAAAAAGAATTCTGACGTATAATTTCCCCCCATACACCCTCAGTTCCCCCCAAAAATTAAAAAAATCCAAATTGGCCGTCCAACTCTACCTTTACTAATATTTCAGACTGAATCCGAAAATGATAAAAAAAATCTGTCGTATGGATTCCTCCCCATACACCCTCAATTCCCCCCAAAAATCCAAAATGACCATCTTTTAGTAAAGTTCGCTAAATCCGAAAATAGCACAAAAACTTTACTAAGGACAGTTAGGTTGGATGACCAGTTTGGAAATTTTGAATTTTTTGGGGAAATTGAGGGTGTATGGGGGAGGGGAATCCATACACTAGAGAATTTTTATTTTACCATTTTCGAATTGTGCGGAAAATTTTACTAAAGATAGGTGGATTGGATGGTCACTTTGGATTTCTGAATTTTTTTAGGGAATTTAGGGTGTATGGGGGTTAATCCATACGTCAGAAAATTTTTATTGTATCATTTCCGGATTCAGCGGAAAATTTTACGTAAGATAATAATAATAATAATAATAATAATAATAATAATAATAATTTTATTAATCTGGGAAACAGTACTGTTTATAGACAAGTCATTAGAATGATATATAGTGATGATTACAATTAATTGATTAATTATGGAATTAAAGTAATAATATGATTAAGAAAGATAAAATTAAACAATGATAACAAGATAACTGTCGGACGATATTAAAACAACAAACAAACAAAATACAGAAAGAAAGAACTCACTGTTCTTCTTTCAAGTTAAAATTTCACATTTCACATTTATAACATTTAAAGTTTCACAATTAAAATTGGTAAATTAAAATTACATATTATTATTTAAAGTATAAGTGTTACAAAATGGATAAAAATCTTGTATATTGTAGAGACAGCCACTGATTAAAAGTTTCTTTAGCTCGTATTTGAATTTTTTTACACCAAGCACTTTTATATTTATGGGTAGGGCATTATAGAACTTTAGGCCACTGAACTCGGTTTTTTTTAGTCTAGTGTATGGACAGATTAAATTTTCTTTATGCCTTCTATTATGGTCATGTACATCACTATATGTTTGGAAATCACTTAAATGTTGTTTTACATAGTAGACATTTTCATAAATTATTAAAGAAAATACAGTCATTATATTTAATTGTTTAAATAATGGTCTACAGGAATCACGGTGACTTTTCTTAAGTATTCCTCGAATCGCTGCTTTCTGCAGAATTAGTATTCTTTGGATGTGGATATTCGCTGCAGTTCCCCAGGATAATATTCCGTACTTTATTGTGGATTGAAATATGGCATAATAACAGGTAAGTGCGCCGTCAGCGTTTATGATGGAGGTTATCCTTCTAAGCATGAATACTATAGAGGAGTTTTTTACATAAACTGTCTATGTGGCTTGCCCATGTCATTGAGGCATCAATATTAATACCTAAGAATTTGGTGGATAGGTTAGAGGAATTATTTACTGAGAATGACATAACATCTGTTTTGTTTTCATTGAGGAAAAGTTCGTTGTTGTTGAACCACAATTTGACTGTTGTGAGCACAGTTTCATTGATGTCCTCGAGGTTTGAGTATTTCGGTGTTCTTATACTAAAAGTAGTATCATCTGCATACATTAAGGTTGTTAAAGTAACATCATTGACTTTCATATTGTCTGGTAAGTCATTGGTGTATAAGACAAACAAAAGGGGGCCCAGAATTGATCCCTGGGGGACGCCTCGTTTTATATATAGTGGTGCGCTGTTCGTTCCATGGCAGTGTACTACTTGAGGTCGAGGTTCGAGTTTTTCTTCTAAAATTGAGTATGATATGCAATCGAAGGCTTTTGAGAGATCGACAAAAAAATAGAATGGCATAATTGTTTTTCTTCAAAAGCTTCATATACATTTTCTATCAATTTTAGTATCGCATCTGAGGTATTTTTATTTTTCCTGAAACCATATTGCTCTATGGAAAAATATTTATTTTGTTCCATATGTTCATAGAGTTGTTTATAAATTGCTAGTTCGAGTATTTTTCATGGAGCTGGTAATAATGTAATGCGTCTAAAATTTTCAGGATTTGTGATATCACCCTTTTTATATATAGGGATTACCTTTGAATTTTTTAGGATACTCGGAAAGGTACCTTCTTCGAGACAAGTGTTTATTATATGACACAGTGGATTGATGATGTGTTCTGCAACATGTTTCATTAAGTGGATGCTTATCCCATATATATCTTTACTTTTTTTGTTTTTAAGTTGTTTTATTATGGAGAGAACATCATCTGGGACCAGTGGGTTTAAGAATATTGAATTAATATTAGTAATTTGTTTATTTCTGCAGAGGTCTATTGGGCTGTTTTCACTTTTTTGGAGATTTTCCACAATGATTTCACTAGAATTTGTGAAGAAGTTGTTTAGTATATCTGGCGTAAGGTTCTCACCTGGTGATTTTTTTTTTACTATATTTCCTGCCCGTTTCATTGTTTATTATACTCCATGTAGTTTTACATTTGTTATCTGAGTTGAAAATCGTTTCCATATTATGTTTTTGCTTAACCTTATTGAGTAAATTGTTACATAATGATTTGTAATTTTTATATTCATTTCTGTTACCTTCTGTAGGATTGGTTTTGTACACGGAATGTAGAAACAGTAATTTTTCTTTCGTTACTATAACTTCTTGTGTGATCCAACTTTTATTATTTTTTTCTTTAACTTTTTTAGTTGGGAATGATAATTCATGGTAAAATAAGAAATGTTTCATAAAGACTTCCATGTTTATTTCAGCTGAGTTCGCTGTGTATACCTCTACCCATTGTTCTTTTTGTAAAAGATTTTTAAAGTTTTGAAGATTGTCCATGCTGTAGTTTCTTCTGGTATTACTTTTGGTGCTGTCGTTTCCACTCATCTCTGAAAATGTTTCTATTTTTATTATCTGAGCTTTATGATCTGAAACGAGAAGATCTAGTGTTTTGGCATCATATGTGTGAGCATTTGTGAATAAGTTGTCGAGGCAAGTTTGTATTTTCATGTGTACATGAGTAAAATCAAATATTTAGTTTGATATATAGCTAATTTCGGATTTATGAATTTTTCCATACGTCAAAAAATGTTTACTTTATCATTTTCGGATTCAGGGGAAAATTTTATTAAAGACCTCTCAAAAACATACGACTTTTTTTTGTAGGCCAGTGTTATTAATGATAATTTATAATGCCTTAGCTAAATCTATAATTAAATATTAATTACATCCTGATATGGGGTGGTCTTTTTAATAATTCTATATATTGTCTAGGAATAATGCAAAACATCCTTTATAAAATATGATTTAAAAAAGTTATGGTCATTCTACTAAATTATTGTATCATGAGTTAGGCTTATTCACAGTAAGAGAAGAACTTTATACTTACCACATTTTATGATGAACTTTAAATAACACCTCAAAGTTGCCAAAGCTATCACATGATAATGCAACAAAAACGAAACATAACATCTTTGTCACATTCCATTGTGTATTAAAAGCAATACCCAATGATTTATATTTTACTATGGGCCAAAATTATACATTATGCTTCCAGAAAATGTAAGGAAAGCTAAGAATAAAACTAAATCTCAGAGAAACGTAAAAAAATTATTACTGAAAACTTTGAAACCACTAAAAGTATTTACCGATACCTAGCCTCTAAACAAATATATTACCAGAAGTACATTACTCATAGTCTGCTATATAAATAAAAGTGAATAAGTATAATAATATCACCCATTATAATATTTTTGAAAATTTCAAACGTCCTCAATACCCTCAAATTTCCATTAAAATGATGTTTTCCTCTTCGATATTACAAACAAACTTTTATAGTTTAGACAGATCGTAGGGGAAAATTAGTATTGTACACAAAATTTGCGTCATATTATAATATTGTAATATCTTAAATATTAATAAGTTGAATTGAAATAATAACATTGAATCCAATATTAGCCCCAGATATATGATTTACAGTGCTTAGAATATTATTTCATATTTCAAAGACCTCCACACAGAGAGAAATCGCTTTGGAACATTTTGCACAATGTTGTGGAACAACGCCTTGTTGCATTTTTTAAAACAATTGTAAAATTTTAAGGCACCATGTTATATAGTTTTCTACATTTTAATTGTGCATAATTCTTGTGCGTTTTATTTATCCAATATAAAGATTTAGTTACAATGAATTTATTGGAAACTTCGACCAATAAATTGACGAAATTTAGAGTTAAATTTATTTATTTTTTCTCAACAAATCATAGCAAATTTAACTTAATTAATTGTTAATAGTATTCTCAAACTATATATTATGTTGCCATTCTATTTACAATTAGTTTTAAGAAATTGTTTAAAGGATTTGCACAACTTGCGTAACATAAAAATGTGATTTTATTTTATAAACGGTTGTTGACAAACTTGTGAAAATAGGAGTCCCAATATATTTATTTCCGCTGAACAATAATAGTAATCTATGCCGCCCGCACAAACTGCACAATTTAATGACATACTATTCACAATCAGTTTGGTGATATTGTTTTAAAATTTTATATAATTGTTTAATTTGTTTCACGTAAAGTTTATTGGTTCAAAATTGTACTGACCGCGCCGGCCACGCTACGCATATACGCGCAGGCAATTACGCATCAGATCCAGGTGATATTTCGCTAGGTGAAGACGTACACTTCCGAATTATACAAGTACTTACATTAGTGATGGAATTTGTTGAAAACTTATTAACCGAGTGGGGTTTCCTAGATCTAATTCCAGCATTCACATAGGTAAGTACTTCACACAGAGTTACAGATTTGCATATAGGTTCTCTTAAATTAACTTCGCTAACATATAAATATAAAAATGGTTTCTTGTTTATATGCGAAGAATGCATGATACCTATCTTCTAATACTTGATTTCGTTTACAGCTAGAGAGTAATTTCGTTTTCTTATGGGAAGCGACAGAAAGCTGTTCCTATACAACTAAACCCAAAAGGCAATCTTGTAAAAGAACTGCTTCAAAACTAAGATAACACTTCTGATGGTAAGCAATACATTTTATTTTGATGATGAACTGATAAATGTTATTTTTTTTAAGAATATGGCGTGACTACGACATAAGCTTTATTACTACAAACTGCGTTAATAGAAGCTAAACAGAAGAAGCACTGGAAGCCTTCCAATTTAGAATTATTAAATGGATTTTTTTTAAGGATAAATGTAAGTCACCTACTTCTTTTCAACTAGAACTTTATGCATAAGTATAAAATTTATTTGTATTTAAAAAAATAGAAATGTTTTCATTTACCATATGATAATATATAAATGCATGCTCTTTTATGTATTGTTGTTGTGTTAAAATAAAATATTTATTCTCTAATTTTTTTTATTGAAATCCTTTAGGAATACCTCCCATTTTGGAAATTATATTTCACAATCTGTGTTACAGAATAATACAATTAAAATCAAGTGGGTACATATAGTGTGTGAAATGAGTGCACGATGAACCAAAAAATATGTACATAATTTGAAGATTATAGAGTAATAAATTATGCAAAACTAACCCCAGTTCATACATTACTCAACAGCTTCTTTGAATTAGTGTATATATTGTGCAAAATGAATTACAAAGTTGACAAAATAAACATACAATTTGTGGATTTCTCATTTAGAAATTGTGGAAAACTAACATTCTCTTAAAAAACTATAAACATTGTGTCACTTAAGAGCACAATTTTTTGTAAATATGTTTTACAAATTAAGAGGTTTAGATGTGAATGTTTGTTTGGGAAACCTTCAGAATATGTTTAAAAATTTCACACAAATTGTAGAAACTAACTTAATCTGTTCAGAGATTTGTTCCACAAGTGGAATAAAATTGTGTATTTTTATGCAACCATAATTCAAATTTGTAAAGAATTCAATTTATGTGATTTTTAAGTTTGTACAAAAATTTCAAACAATGTTAATACATAAACTGTACAAAATCATTTCCCCAAAAATGTATTATTTATTTGCACAAATTGTTTCTATCACCATTTTAAGACCAATTTGGAGTACAATTTTCTACAATTGTGGTAAAATATCACACACATTTTTCTCTGTGCAGGTTACATTTCTGCTAGTAATAAGCAGATCATATTTTAAATAATTTAAAAACGAACTGTAACTATGTTACTGATATTTTATTTCCAAAACAGAAACCTTAAGAAAATATCCGCCTTTGCCGTTTATAACACGAGTAGCCACCGAAGACTACAGACTTCCAGGCGAAGATGTTCTAATAAAAAAGGGCACCCAAGTAGTGATTCCCATTGAAGCAATTCATTACGACGATGAATATTTCCCAAATGCGGAAGATTTTGATCCAGATCGATTCAGCGACGAAAACAAAAAGGCAAGGCATCAGTTCACCCATATTCCTTTTGGAGGAGGTCCAAGGATATGCATAGGTAACCATGATAAACAAATAAGGTTTTTTTGAATTCAGATTTAATAATATGGGATGGTGCTGGTCTTTACTCACTTGAAAGTTAATCTTTCACATAAAAACAAGCTAATTACTATACTCTTCGCCAATTGGCTGCACATAATTGTTGCACATTTTATAGAATACTTATCGCAATTTCTTTGTAAATAAAATTAGTTTTAGACATTTTTTAGTTAATTACAAAACAAAGAAATAGGATTTTTTTATTTGTTCAAAGATAATAGTGTTCTTATTCTCACTAACACTAACTTACTGTTCAAATTTCAACACAATCAGAGTTTTCATGTTTGAGTTATCGTGATTAGAAGAAACGTGACAGATAGGTAGATAGATACACAGACAGACAGACGGACGGACATTTTGAAAATTGTTCAGAATTCGATCACTAACATAGTAATATGAATTTTTACTTCCGTAGCATACCGAAGGAAAGTATTGTATTCGAGAAAAAATCCGTCAGTCTGTCTGTCTGCCTGTCTGTCTGCCGGCCTGTCTGTCTGTGTGTCTGTCTGTTGGTGCATTTACTAAAAAACTACTTGACGGAGAGCAGTCAAATTTGGTAGGTAGTTGACCCTACTGTCAGCGAAGAAATGGTAAAACTTTCACTGGCTAATATACAGGGCGGACCGTCTAAACGGAATAAATAGTGAAAAAAATTTTTTTGCTCAAATTTAAAATTTCCACGTTTCATGACACGCTAAACCTATTTTGAAAATTTTTTTCAACATTTTTGAAAAATTTTTTACCACTAAAATAGATGAAGAAAAAAATTTCTTTTGGTCAAATTTAAAATTTCCACGTTTCATGGCATTCTGAACCTATTTAAAAAAATTTATTTTTACCAACATTTTTCAAAAATTTTTTACCACTAAAATAGATGAAGTTTTTTTCCTTGTTCAAATTTAAAATTTCCACGTTTCCATGATACTCTAATCGTATTAAAAAAAAATCGGTAAAGGTATTTACACAGAACTTCCCTCGTTATTTGTGCATGGCGGTCACTCTAAAAAATTAATAATTACGAAATGACTTTGAGAATAATAATCGGAATATAGTTATTGCTATTATTACAAAGAAAAGTTGATAAGTTTTGGTAAAAAAAATATACAGATTGCTCATGCAACAGCAAAAGTTCAATACTAAATAGCAAGTGCCACATATGGGAGGCTTGCTCAAATACCTTTACAAATGCCCACCATGACTGGATTATTTCTTGGGATGACCACCCTGTTTCAATAAAAGTATAATAAGTGCATATACCAGATATTATTGCCATCTGTCACATTTTGAATCCAACATTCACGTAACGGAGTGGAAGTATAGTGGTGGTTAAAAAATTTCATTTTTTTTTAAATTTTTAAAAAATGTTGGTAAAAAAATTTCCAATTTTTTTTCTTCTGAAATAGGTTTAAAATGTCAAATGTAGAAATTTTAAATTTGAGCAAAAAGGAAAGTTTCCTTCTATTCTATAGTAGTGGTAAAAATGTTTAAAATTTAAAAATTATACATATTTTTAAATGCTATAAAACGTAAAAATTTTAGTTTTGAACAAATAAAAAAAAATCCATCTATTTTAGTGGTAAAAACTTTTTGAAAAATGTTGGTGAAAAAAATTTTCAATTTTTTTTTTCTGGAATAGTGTTAGAATGTAATGAAACGTGAAACTTTTAAATTTGAGCAAAAAAAAGTTTCCATCTATTCTAGTGTTAAATTTTTTTCCAAACTGATAACAAAATGTTGCAAAATTTTTTTTCCGAAATTGGTTTGGAATGTCATGAAACGTGGAAATTTTAAATTTGAGCAAAAAAAAAATGTTCGTCTATTCTATAGTGATAAATAGATTAAAAATGTTTTCAATTTTTTTTTACTTTTCAAAATAATTTTAAATTTGTTTCATTAGTTTAAAATGCCATGGAAACGTGGATAGTTTAAATCTGAACAGAAAAAAAAATTTCCATCTATTTTAGTGGTAAAATTTTTTTCAAAAATGTTGGTAAAAAAAAATGTTCAGGCTTAGAATGCCATGAAACGTGGAAATTTTAAATTTGAAGAAAGAAAGAAAATTTTTTCTTCATCTATTTTAGTGGTAAAAATTTTTCCAAAAATGGTAAAAAAAATTTAAAAACATTTTTTTTTTAATTAGGCTTAGAATGCCATGAAAAGTGGAAATTTTAAATTTGAAGAAAGAAAAAAAACTTTTGCATCTGTTTTAGTAGTAAAAAATTGTTCAAAAATGTTGGTGAAAAAAATTTTAATTTTTTTTTTCTGAAATAGGTTTATCGTGTCATGAAACGTGGAAATTTAAAATTTGAGCAAAAAAAATGTTTTTCACTATTTATCCCGTTTAGACGGCCCACCCTGTATATTTTCCAGTGAAAATTTTACCATTTCTTCGCTGGCAGTAGGGTCAACTATCTACCAAATTTGACTGCTCTCCGTCAAGTAGTTTTTTAGTTAATGCACCAACAGACAGACAGACACACCGACAGACAGACAGACTGACTGACGGAATTGAAAAATCTATATTTTCGTAATCTCCGTGATCTGAAACGTCAGAATCCAAAAAAATTTTTGAAAAAATTTTTACCACTAAAATAGATGAAGAAAAAAATTTTTTTTGTTCAAATTTAAAATTTCCACGTTTCATGGCATTCTAAACCTATTTAAAAAAAATAATTTGCCAACATTTTTGAAAAATTTTTTACCACCAAAATAGATGGAGTTTTTTTTCCTTGTTCAAATTTAAAATTTCCACGTATCCATGGTACTCTAATCGTATTAAAAAAATTTAAAATTTGTTCCGAAAAATTTAATTTTTTTTTGAAAATAATCACAAAGTACTTACTATAGAATAGATGAAATATTTTTTTTGCTCAAATTTAAAATTTCCACGCACGACATTTCAAACCTATTTAGGAAGAAAAAAATTTGTAACATTTTTTTACCATTTTGGAAAAAAAATTACCACTAGAAAAGATGGAAATTTTTTTTTGCTCAAATTTAAAATTTATACGTTTGTAGCATTTGAAAAATCTACATTAATAATTTCAGTTTCAATACAGTAAATTAACCCATTAGTTCATTTGTTTGATAGGCAACCACTCGTATTTCAAAGGGCATAGCTGGTTGCATATCTGAAATTCTCAACAAGGAAAGAAAGCGTGTTTTCTTTTATGTATTATTTTTGAGTCGGAGGTGTTACTCACATATTCTTGTTGTTGGGACATTACACAATGGTGTAATTCAGTCTTTAAATCACAAGCCCTTTTTGTTGGCGCATTTTTATTGGCTAGAGAAAGAGTTCTCTAGATGCTCAAGTTGGCAACACTGAGAACATGGTGAACTGTCAAGCGGATTTTCCGTTGAGGATTGATCTTTGAGACAGCCACGAGTGAACAGCGGCGGTTCCGATTTTGTGTGGAATTTTTGGGTTTTACATCGTTTGCACTGAAAAGGGATTTGATTGATGTACCCAATGATCCTCACCGCCTTGCTGTGAAGATTTTGTGAATTCCCAAGAAGGAGTTTTGTCGGTTGCCATAAATCTGATCGCCACGTGTTTCGTGAAGGTTATGTAATACTCTCTATAAGAGGTAGGCTTTTTATTTTACTTAGTTGAGTTTTATTTAGTTCTTATTTATTGTAAATATTACAGAGTGTTTGGTACAAGTATATGTTTGGAGGGACTGGCCCTTTGAAAATAAGTTATGTTTGGAGAGGCTTGTACTTGGTATAGGCATATGTTTGGTGCTGACATTTTGGTTATGTAAGGGGGCCCAGTAGTTGGAGGAGTAATAGGAGGAAGTCTGTTGCTCAGATATTTGGTTTTGGGTTCCGCTGACACTTTGAGAAGTTTAGGACTGGCAGAGTCGTTCGTAGCAGTCTCCTGGAGATTCAGGTAGCAATTTGATGCAACACGGAACTGCAGTTGCAGCCAACGTCGAGAGAAATGGTGACAAGTCACACTGCAGTCATCACAGGAAATGCCAAGGCCTTAACCAGGTTTTTTTGTTCATTTTAGTCAAATATTTTAAAGAAAATATTATAGTTTAATTCAGTGGTTTTAGTTCATATGTTGAAACAAGTAATAACACAATCTTGCAACTATAAATCAAGCTCTAAGTTATGTGTATAGAATGATAATATATTTAAGAGTTTTACTGTAAAACACCCATGGTACCGTGAGATGTTAATTCACCTACTATTATGTCACACATATAATATTTAATTCATGGTAAATCCTTAATCCGTGGTTGTAAGTATAACTCATAGTTGTCGTATATTGGTAAACTCGTAGTTGCAAGAAAGTCACAGTCAAAGATCTGAGCTTGAACTCAAATCAAGTTTTTTATCAACGGCACAGAATATTTTTGATACGCATAAACCACAATTAGGTGAAGTTTTTTTATTCTTTTTATTGTTGTATATCTCACGTGTGTTGTAATAAATGTCTAATGTCTATATGTTCTTATTATTTGCACTGTGCTCCTGATATTTGTTTAAATTTTGAGATTTAATAGAGTAAAGTAGAGTTTTGATATCACAGATATATTTTGAGAATTCCATCGCATGGTTGCTAGTGATTTAATTTTGTTCCGAGCTGGCAAAATTATTTAAATCTTATTACGTAATACACAGCCGGTAGCGCCCTTTGAGTGTCCACACACAATCCTAACCCACGGCCTATGCTCTCCAACAAAAATCGGCTGCCGTCCGCACCGGAATAACATGTTTTAATATTTAGGTATCAAAATATGTTACACGTTTCATGACATTCTAACCCTAATTCAGAAAAAAAAAATTAAATTTTTTTAAGCATTTTTGAAAAATTTCAAAAACATGATTTTTTTTCTTTGTTCAAATTTAAAATTTCCACGTTTCATGACATTACAAACCTATTTCGGAAAAAAATCTGAATCATTTTTTTACCATTTTGGAAAATAATTTTACCAGTAGAATAGATGGAAACATTTTTTTTTGCTGAAATTTTAAATTTTCACGTTTCATGACATTCTAAACCCGTTTCAGAAAAAAAAATATTTTGAAAATTTTTAACCAACATTTTTGAAAATTTCAAAAAAAATGACATTTTTTAACCACCATTATACTTCCACTCCACTGCGTGAATGTGGAATTGAAAATGTGGCAATAACATTTGACATATATGCTATTATACTTTTATTGAAAAATATACAGGGTGGTCATCCCAAGAAATAATTCACGGTGGACATTTGTTAAGGTATTTGCGCAAGCCTTCCATATTTGGCACCTGTTATTTAGTATTGAACTTTTGCTGTTGGATGAGTACTCTGTATATTTTTTTGACGAAAACTCACCAGGTCTTCTTTGTAATAATAGTGATAACTATATTCCGATTATTATTTTCAATGTCATTTCGTAATTATTAATTATTTAGGGTGACCCGCGCACAAATAAAGAGGGAAGTTCTGTGTAAATTCCTTTACCGATTTTTTTTCTCTACGAGCGATATCATCGGTATTAGAAATGTGCCGATTAAATGCAATATACTCTTCGTTTTCGTAGTTGCGAAGAATTTATAATAATGGTTAATTTAAAAAGTGGCCGCAAATACAGTCGAAATTTTTCCTGTCTATGCCCTCTCGATTCGGGACCGAAAACATAATGGGGAAGATGGTTTATAGTGTCGTATTCATGTCACAAAATTTTTAAGTTGAGGCTATTAATTCGCAAAATAAGCCTTCAGGTCATACAAAATATCATTCGAGAATTCAAAGATGGCCTTGCTTATTATCAAGATGAAGATATTTAATTCAATTATCAAATAAATGAGAAATACCTACTCACTTAAAATACCTACATTTTATAATAAAGAACTAGTAGCCTGAACTTGAAAAATTTCTACCATGAATGCGACACCATAAGCTACCCTTCCTAATATATTTCAGGTCTCAGGTTCAGGTTGAAAAAACAGGTGAAATTTGGACTATTTTCTCAGTAATTCTTTTGTTTGTGCTCACTCAAAATTAAGTGAGCTCGACATTTTTTTAGCTCGTGATTAATTTGAGCGGAATTTGACAGACTCATTAACATAGCATGACAATTTGTAACATTTCATACCACCAAAGTCTCCCCACTTCGGTTGCCCTTAGGAAGCAGGCCAATTTAAAGCCATAGTTCATTACCATTACTGACACACGAAGACTTTTATACCATATTAACACAGATCTTGTTGATTCTAAATTCATGTCCCATATGTCCCTTATCAACCGACCCTGCTGACCCACCTTCTTTGACTCCATCTTATCCTCTAATCGGATGCAGCTGTAATTCAAGTCTACATATTCCGAGCATTGCTTCAATATTTTTGGGTAAGATGAAACAAAGAATACATTTCATAATTTCAGGTTAAAACTATATGCATGCATAATTATCCCGATTTGTTAAATAAATCAAGGAGAATTTACTAAAGTAAAATTGGCAAATTGTAGAACTGCATCTTGATTTAGACAATACAATGAGAGTGGTAACATTGCAGTGTGTCAGTTTTAAAATCTTCTGTAACCAGCTTGTATGCTTTTCCTATATAATAACAGTGTCGCGTGTTTTCACCCCTTAGGAAACCCCCCTTTAAAATCCGAGGGTTCAAAAATTATATCAAGACATAAACACTGAAACCTTTACATTGCCCTTATTAAATAAAATACACTTTTACTGACTAAAATAAGCTTTTACAATGTTATCACTTGATATTTACACTCTATTGTTCACTTTGTATCGCTTCGGATTTTCTAACGATGATTCATTCCTTCTCACCTCTTTATATCGGCTTATATACTCTACAAATTGCCTCTAGAACGATCCAGCGAAGACCGTAACCTTTTCGCACGGCAATCTAGAATAATGTAGAAATCTGGATCCCCTTCTATAAGTTTCTAGCTTCAAGAAAACATACTACCAGTGTCTCAGAGATGGCGCACAATAGAGGCATTGATGGTACTGCAGTTACAGTTGCCTACCATTTCTACTTAATTTCGGCTATTTGTCATGGACTATCAGCATCGAGCTGCTAATGCGTAAAAATAGTTTTGAAGTGATTTCTTTATATGTTTTAGGAGATAGACTGGCATATATGCAATCTAAGATCGGACTGGTTAGCGTATTGAGGAATACCAGAGTGAGTTTAAATAAGAAAACACAAGTTCCATTAAAAATGGCAACGAGTACACTGTTTCCCAGCGTTGATGGGGGAATCTGGGTGGACATTGTACAAGCGTAAAGGAAATAATACATTAAGTGTGACTAACAACTGCTGTAGTTAATGACAAACTAAAGGATAATTTTTGTAAGTTATGTACTGTATTATTAGCTAATATGTTTTAAAGTGTTTGTCTAGCGAAATGAAATAAAAACAATTATTCTATTTTGCGTTTTTATTCAACAAACCGAACAGAATATACAGTGTGTCCTAAATCGGGGTTGCACTTATTGCTATCTGCGTTATTGTAAATATTAGAAAGTCTGTTAAATGAGGAAAGTTTTAGAGAATCTCTTGCGCATTTCAATGGCACTTAGATTTGATCTAACTTGTTTAGTTTTTAAAATAATTGGGAAAAACAGCAATCGTGCATTTTTGGAACCCCTTCGCATTTCCTTAATTGTCATTCTTTGCGTCCTTTTAACGTACATGCCGTAAAGGTACTTTTTAAAATCAGAATGAAAATATTGCTTTTGGTTTTTGAGATATTGACTACAACTTTTGTTTTACATGGGCGCCGTATTGACTTTATTCAATTATATTTTCAATGACGCATTGCAATGTAACAATCAAAGGGACTTAGGTCCAGATACCTTGCTGACCACAGAGCATCATCATTATTAACGATGACTTGCCAGGAAATATTTGCCTTAACCGCTGTAACGATTCAAAATATCTATTAAGCAAAATTATCAATTATTAAAACAAATATCTGGTTTTCACGAAAGACTGATGTTGGCTACTCGTGCAGATTCTTGAGGCACGGGCACTCTGAAAATAAAAACGGAATTTAAATTAAGTAGTGATGATTTCTGATACACTTACAATATTTTTATTGATAAACCAGTAACGTCTCCAGTCATTGAGTCTCCTAGGTGGACGAACATATTACCATGCGCTCTCGTCTAGTACCAAGTCAACGTTCTAGCCTAATTACATTTTGAAGCAGGTTAGAGGCTTGCGTCCATGTTTCCTTTTAATAAGCAGCTATTTAGGTGATATTTGAGCAGAGTTGATTGGAAAATTTTTGAGGATATTAATTTAAATTCGGACATTTTTGTTAGGCTATGTTTTTATTTTTAATTTGACAAATGTCAAAATCCAATTTAGAGATTTTTATTGAATAGCTTGAGAAATAAATTCGCGCAAAATCCGAAATTTCTTGTTTAAAATTTACACGTCCTTTGACCATAATCTATAATTTAGCTCTAAAAACACAAACATTCCCAAGTACTTGGAAAATGTCTAGAATTACACCAATTTTTTAAAAAGGCGATCGCAATAACATCCAGAATTACAGACCTATTACAATTATAAAAAACCTTGCCAAAATTCTTGAAATGCTTCTTCATGAACCTTCTAATTATATGAAAAATCGCATCAGTCCTTATCAACAAGGCTTCACACGTGGCAGGTCAACTGTTACTAATCTATTACTCAAACTCTAGCTGACTCATTAGATGCTGGCATGCAGACGGACGTAATCTATACAGATTTTTCCAAGACCTTCGATAGACTGGATCATAACATCCTACTGAAAAAACTTGCTAATAATGGATTTTCTCCAATACTCCATGAATTTTTCAAGTCTTATCTTACCGACAGAAACCAACTCGTGCAATGCAATGGTTGCCAGTTTGTTGAAATAGCCTCTACCTCTGGAGTTCCACAGGGCTCCAACCTGAGTCCACTATTGTTTAACATATTATTTTATAAATAATATTGGATCTGACTTAAATGTCTCGTTTATGCTCTACGCTGGTGATATGTAAATCTATTCCACTATCAACAACGCAGCTGACTGCGATAATTTACAAGAAAATGTTCTCAAGATAAATCTATGGTGTTCAGAAAACAAATTACCATTAAATGTTCAAAAATATCATGTTATGTCTTTCACAAATAAATTGCATAGAATAAATTACAACTACTCAATAAATCAATCAACGTTATCTCGACCTGACACCATCCGAGACCTGGGAGTCACTTTCGATGATAAACTCACTTTAAAAAATCATATTAATAATCTAACATCAGAATCCTTTATCGTTAGGAATTGCAAAGACTTCACTAATATTAGTACATTAAAGTTGCTATATATCTCGTTTATAAGATCTCGTGTTGAATACGTTTCAGTAATATGGTGTCCTTATTATGACCTCCATGTGAATACTGTAGAAAACGTACAAAGAAGATTCTTAAAGTATGCCTGCTATAGAGAAGATGGTGTATATCCCGCTATTGGCTTTCCTAATGATCGAATGGAGAACAGGTTATCCATTGAAAGTCTCGAGAATAGGCGTACGAAATCACAAATAATCTTATATAAACTACTGAACAGTAAAATAGACTGCAGTTCATATTCTTCATCGTATTAACTTTCAGCTACCTAGAGTTACCTCTAGGCATTCACTAACGTTTCATTTGCCGACGCCGAGAACAAACATCAAAAAGTTTTCTCCTATTAATCAAATATGCGACAAATATAAAATTCAAGATAGAATTGACATATTCAATTGCAGTGTAGCCTCCATAAAAAAACTGTCTTAAGCTGTTTTCTTGCTTATTTTTATTTTCAATTGTTACTCATATGTCACATGTTTATGTGCACATAATATTGAATTACTTTGTAAATTGAATATTTAATAGTTGTATTACTTTTGTACCCATTCTGTAATTGGGTTAACACCTGTTGAATGGTTGTATATTAAATAAATAAATAAATAATAGAAAAATAGTAATTAATAACAGTGACAACAAATCTAATAGTAATAACGATAAACATTGTAAACTCAAGAGCACAATGACATTGCAACACATTATTGCGTCGTACCATCGTCATAATATGCATTATGGATCTAAGGCAAATGCGAGATGTCCAATATTAGGGTCGTTGGTCTATTAATGTGTGGTGTGGAATTCTAGGTGGACCAATAATTGGGCTTTTTATTTTCAATGAATCTCATAATGGAGAACGTTGTCTAAGTTTTTTAAGAAACTAGTTCCTACTTCTTTTAGAAGACATACCTCTACTAATTCGTAGTGATATGTTCTTTCAAGGTGATGGGTGTCCGGCGCGTTTCTCTTTGAACGTTCGGTATTTTTTAGACCAGACATATCCTGACATGTGGACGGGGCGTGAAAGTCTATTTCATTGACCAGTCAGGTCCTAAGTTGAAACTTATTTTAAAGTCAACAAACTCAAATTAAATCCTATTAAAACAAAAGCAATGGTGATTACCAACAGATTTAAATATAACAATATCGACAGTAAAACTATTAATTTGTTTATAGATAATACTCAAATTGAAATGGTAGAAAAAATTAAACATTTGGGTCTAATTAAAGATAGTATTTTATCATTTAAAAGTCATTTTGAATATATTATAAAGAATACAATTAAGAACAAATTATTTTGTTTTTCAAGAATATCTATTAATTTGGATCTAAAGACTAGAATCACATTATATAAATCAACAATTCTGCCGCATTTTGATTTCTGTGCTACTGTTTTGTATTTACTTGATCAATCCTGCAAAAATGAATTGCAAAAACTTCAGAATCGAGCTATGAGGATAATACTCAGATGTAATAGGTATACACCAATTCAAAATATGTTGAACGCTCTAGATTGGATGCATGTATCAGTGAGAATTACCTATTTTGCATTAATTTTTATAGTTAAAATTTTAAAGGGTTTAATGCCAGCATATTTGAATAAGTTTATTACATTTAATTATGAAATTCACTCTTATAATACGAGATCTCTGAACAATCTTCATATTATCAGAACAAGTAATTTCTCGCAAGTTTCTGTACTCTTACTAGCTTGTTGTACTTATGTTTCCTCTACTGACCCCTATTTACCCCGGTCCCTTTAACGCAATCAGCTAATAATCTACTTCCAGATCTCGTTTTAATGCATACGTGTACCTGTCAAGTGAATATATCTATTTTATTTTATCAACGTTTTCAGTAATTGAATGGAGGCGGTGAGGGTGAAAAATATTAATTTTGTAACGGAGGATGTTGGTTGGGATTGTAAAATAAAAATAAAATGAAATGTTTATATTTGTTTACTTTTCCCCTTATCTTATAATTTAACAACACTTAATAAATTACTTAACAACACATTATATGTTACACAGTAGCAATGTTTACCCGTTATTTTGTCATTATTGCACAGTTATCTAATATTATGTTTTCCAATTCATCAGTACCTCAATTAATAAGCTAACTAAAATATTTTTTTGTTCCTTACAGTTTTTAGGGTATGTAACGAAATCAAGAAAGTTTTCCAAGACAGGGTAGCTGTTTTGTTCTAAAAATATTTAAATAACTTTTTATATTTACCGATATATAGGTAAATATAAAAAAAATATTGATTTAACGTAAAAGACAAAATGGCGTGAGTAAACCTTACGAGAACAACCTGCTAAGTAACTTCTTTGCCTACAAAGAAGAATGCTTACAATATTCTTCAGTCATTTACTCGAGATTCCTGACAACTTTGCCACGATTTAAAAATATTGCGAGTTTATCGTTGAGTAACAGGGAATGAACGGCCGCACAGTGGGATAAAATCGGAAAAAGCTGTCCATTTGCCGAAAATCGAAAGTTCTAGGTTGTCGCTGCAATCTGTCCCTAGCGTTTCTAGGAACTCCATAGTACAAAGAAACCCGGTTTTCAAGCGTTAGATGCCGCGCAGCATTCCATAGGGCAATTCGGAAGGGACCACGTCGCTAACGTGAATACACGTGGTTTTGAATAGGAAAGTTATACTGTGTGCATTTCGAGATAACACAGCATATTGATCAGTCGTGCCATGGAATCTTCTCAGCAAGGTATGTAGAATTTAAGAAAAAATTGGCATTTCTTAATTACTAATTATTAAATAGTTATAAACAATTAAGTAAACCTATGTCTTTGAAATTAAAATACGACAATTTTTGTAAACTTTGAGTAAAAAGTTTCCCACTCGACTTCACTCGATCGATAGCTATCACTGGAAATTGTTTGATAACCCCTAAACTTTGAATTCGCGAGGTAAATAGCTGCTACAACCTGCAACCCCGTTGTTTACATTAATTCGGTTATAAACATGCATATATGAACGATAATGTACGTAACTAAATAAATTGATTTTATCTTAATACATGTTGATGAAAATGGTGACATGGGAGTTTTTGGGGTCGCTGAATTCGAATCTGACAATATTTTTTCGAGAACCAAAATGGCGGTTCCAATATGGGGGCCAAAATGTCAAAAGTCAATAAATGTTTGCCAAAATCGTTACTCGGGGGTTATTGGGGGTCGCTGAATTCGAATCTGACAATATTTTTTCGAAAAACTAAATGGCGGATCCAATATGGCGGCCAAAAATGTCAAAAGTCAATAAATGTTTATCAAAATCGTCACTGGGGAGTTTTCGTTGTCGCTATTTACAAATCAGAGTATCGATTAAAAGAGTGAATTGAATGTATAAACTAAATTAAAAAATCGGTAAAGGTATTTACACAGAACTTCCCTCGTTATTTGTGCATGGCGGTCACTCTAAAAAAATTATTAAATACGAAATGACATTGAGAATAATAATCGAAATATAGTTATTGTAATTTTTACAAGGAAATCCTGATAACTTTTGGTCAAAAAAATAGTGCTCATCCAACAGCAAAAGTTCAATACTAAATAACAGGTCTACCATGAATTATTTCTTGGGATGACCACCCTGTATATTTTCCAATAAAAGTATAATAGCATATATCAAATATTATTGCCATTATACACATTTTCAGTTCCACATTCACGCAGTGAAGTGGAAGTATAGTGGTGGTTAAAAATTTCATTTTTATTTTTGAAATTTTTCAAAACTGTTGGTTAAAATTTTTCAGCCTTTTTTCTTCTGTAATAAGTTCAGAATGTCATGAAACATGGAAATTTTAAATTTGAGCAAAGAAAAAAAATTTTCCATCTGTTTTGGTGGTAAAAAATTTTTCAAAAATATGTGAAAAAAATGTTCAAAATTTTTTTTCTGAAATAGGGTTAGAATGTCATGAAACGTGAAAATTTTAAATTTCAGCAAAAACAAATTTTTCCGTCTATTCTAATGGTAATTTTTTTCCCAAAATGGTAAAAAAATGATGCAATTTTTTTTTCCGAAATAGGTTTGGAATGTCATGAAACGTAGAAATTTTAAATTTAGGCAAAAAAAAATTTTTCATCTATTCTATAGTAAGTAGTGAAAGAGATTTTATAAATTTTTTTTAAATGTATTTGAATAGGTTTAGAATGCTATGGTAACGTTGAAATTTTGAATTTGAACAAAGAGAAAAAAATATATTTTTTTAAAATTTTTCCAGAATGTTGATTAAAAAATTTTCAAAATTTTTTCTTCTGAAATAGGTTTAGAATGTCATGAAACGTGTATATTTTAAATTTGAGCAAAAAAAATGTTCCATCTATTCTGGTGGTAATTTTTTTTCCAAAATGGTAAAACAATGTTACAATTTTTTTTCTTCCGAAATAGGTTTGGAATGTCATGAAGCGAGGAAATTTTAAATTTGAGAGAAACAAATATTTTCTTCTATTCTATAGTAAGTACTTAGTGAAGAATACATAAACTTTTTCAAGAAAATTTTTCAGGAAAATTTCTAAATTTGTTTTAATACGATTAGAATGCCATGGAAACGAGGAAATTTTCAATTTGAACAAAAAAAAATCCACCTATTTTAGTGGTAAAAAAATTTTCAAAAAAATACTTGAAATACGTTTAGAATGCCATGAAACGTGAAAATTTTTTTTTCAAAATTCTTTTACTACTATTTATTTTGCTCAAATTTAAAATTTCCACGTTTCATGACATTCTAAACCTATAAAAAAAAATTTTTTTAACAGTCTTCACCACTACTAGATTAGACGGGACTATTTTTGTTTTGCAAATAAAAAAGGTTCACGTTTCATGACATTCTAGACCTATTTCAAAAAATTTTGTTTTGATAATTTAAAAGAAATTTTTGGATTTTTTTTTACTATTTATAAAATGGATAGAAAAAAAATTTTTCCCTCAAATTTACAATTTCCACGCTTTTTTCAAAAAAAAAAAATAATTATATCAATTTTTTGACCACTCAACTACATGGGAAAATATACAGG
Organism: Stenurella melanura; assembly: GCA_963583905.1. Classification (NCBI taxonomy): domain Eukaryota; kingdom Metazoa; phylum Arthropoda; class Insecta; order Coleoptera; family Cerambycidae; genus Stenurella; species Stenurella melanura. The sequence goes on along the minus strand of OY757315.1, from coordinate 109,363,117 downwards.
GTGGTCACCCTAAGAAACAATCCAACCATAGTGGAAATTTGTAAAGGTATTTACGCACGCCTTCCATATGTGGCACCTTATATCTAATACTAAATTTTTGCTGTCGTGTGGCCACCCTGTATATTTGTTTGACCAAAACTTATTACGTTCTCTTTGTAATAATCGTGATAACTACATTCCGATTATTATTCTCGTAATTAATAATATTTTAGAGTGACGCCCTACAAGTTCTGTGTAAATACCTTTACCGATTTTTTTCTGCTGTTTGCAAAATCCTATAAAGAATATGTTTCAATGTAAAAGATGTTTACTTCATACCATTTCATAAATATATGCATAAACTAATTCATTTTAATCGGCTTTCGCTCTCGTGGCAATTTACTCAATATATCTAATGGGTAAGCTGAAGAATAAAACCTTTAAAATGTTTTTTACGTTGTTTTAATATCATGATTATTAAAGGCTCCACCTGAGAATGCGCAACACCACGATTCATCTGCTGAATATAACGACCGTTTATTTCCTATTACGCAGTGTTGAACTCGCAATATTTTTTAATTATTTACTCGAGATTCGTGTTACTTTCAAAAAAAAATTCCAACTATTTTTGCGTATAATTTCCCCATGTCTCAATTTGTGTTGTACATTAAATCGATATTTGTTATGTTTATACAAATATAAATAAAAAATCGGATCGGGTACATAAGTCACCTCATTATTTAGGGACATTTAGGACAAAACGGCTACCCTGTCTTAGCAAACTTTTTATCATCGTTTTCTGTATCCAAAAAGTCACATACGAGCATACAGTTTGTTTAGTTAGCGAATAATTTTTGGGTTAGAACCTACAGCAAATGGACTAGACAATTAGCACCCATTAAAATGTTTCATTTACGCTTTCACAATATCCACCCAAATTCCACCCTCAGCGCTAGGGAACAGCGTATTCGTGGCCATTTTCAGTGGAAGTTCCATTCTTTTATTTAAGCTCACTCTAGAGTTCCTCAATACACTTACCAATCCGATTTTAGACTGCATATAACCGAACCTTTCACCTAAAACAGACATTTTAAGGTTAATAATTTGTTTCAATAGAGATATAGAAATATAGAAATAGATTTTTTCATTTTATGAAGACAAAAATGATTTCAAAATCTATTTCTAAGTAATTTTGTTTAATTTGAAATATTGTTATTCTGTTAATAACTTATTGGGTCCAAAGTATCATCATAATTACCTATACAAACTCTCGGACCTCCTCCAAAAGGTAAATGTGCAAATTGATGTCTCGCTTGTTTGTTCTCGTCACTGAATCGGTCAGGGTCAAAAACACTCGGATTCGGATAATATGTTTCATCATTATGGTAAGCTTCAGATGGGATGACTATTTGGGTGCCCTTTTCTATAACAACATCTTCGCCGGGCAGTTTGTAGTCGGCGGTGGCTACTCTTGTTATAAATGGTATCGGCGGGTATATTCTTAGAGTTTCTGTTTTGGGAAGAAAGAAATACAATATTAGTGAACAGTAATAATCAGACCCCGGCTCAGAGGTAGTTATGACGTAAAAGCCAGAGTCGGCTTTGCGCAATATGAACTATATAAATATTTTCATGCGCAATAATACCCTATTTTACCTTATGATTATATCTAGTGAATTCAGTAATATTTAAAGGTAAATAGCCCCGAAACGGTTATCATACTTTGATGCACTCATTGTTGGATGCACAAACACAACCGCCTGGTAACTATACCTTATTAGAATAATAAAAATATATTATTTGCACTTGTTCTAAATTGTCCGAAATAAAACTCCGGCGCCTGTTACTGAATATCCCACTTGTGTTGTGAAAAAGTATCGTTCAACCGTTCACACCGATGTAATCGGCGCATATTTAAAATAGGTATAGTTTCTTATAGGCGGCAGATTTATGTATTTCTTAACACTGTTATGTATCCAATTTGTATTTCACTCAGCAATATCCCCTGAGAGTCTAAAAATATATTGACGTAGATCAAATACCTGTAATGTTTATTGCATCAATTACTGTATACTGATCTGTTTCCGGCTTACGTTGAACGCTGCGTATAGCTAGAGGGATCCGTGAGAAATATCCATGTAAATATGCTAAATTTTAGTTTTTATGACATTCAGATGAAACTTGTTTTAAAATGTTCGAATTGCATGTTCACGAAAGTGTTTTTTCACAGCTGGCACAGAAAAGTTCTACACCGTTAAACCGCAGTTCCAGAAAATCTACGAAAATACTGTTTCATTTAATGGAAAGCCACTCGACGCCATAACAAATCACGACACATTTACTTCTATCAAATGTACTGACAAGCCTGCATGTAGTGTTGACTCCATAATGCGAATGTGCATATAAAACAATCTCACATGGCATTGGTCATTGTGTAATAAATTAATAATTATTGTTGGACCTTTTTTATTCCAAATCCTTTCTGTATGTTTGAAGTCTTTTGCAAAATATAAAACGCAATCTGCTGCTTATTTTACTATTATTATTGTTTACCGTATCCTATTTGCTGTCGTAAAAAAGCAGAAAGAGAGTGACAAGCGGTGGCGGTGACTTTATGGTGTCGAAAATTTTCCTTATATTTTTTAAAATTATAGTGCCTTATATTATGTGCATAGATAAAAATTATATTTTAAATTGAAAATTGTTTATTATGGTTGGGAAGAAAGATATGGGAGATGCTTACATTTCCTTAACTGATATAAAAAGTTGAAGTGGCGTATGCCGTTTAAAGTGCCGAGTTTCTTGTTTTCGATTAGACAATCAGGCCGACGCGCAACGCTGCAGGTATATACAGGGTGCGCCAAAGTTCTGATTTTGGTCGATTACGGCTGTATTTGAAATGGTGGAAATATATTGTCTATAGATTATTTTCTTGATTTTCAATTCTGAATAACCAGAAAATATGTACAATTATACAGGGTACTCCGTTTTCGTTGTCCGAGCAACAACTTCGTTATTTTAAATGGAACACCCTATATTTTTTTCCTTTATCGAGTTACCCATCTAATTATATTCATAATTCTATTAAGGTGGTAGGTACTTAAAATGAACCGTTTACGATATAAAAAAGATTTTTTGACAAAAAGTGAGGTTTGCGGATAAGTTTTTGAGTACCTCTGATTTCATAGACAAGAGAGTTTTCAAAATTCTGCTTATACTGTTATGTTGAGCATATTAAGGGCTAGTAGGGCAGAAACATTATTAATATTAATCTTATACAGAGTGCTGAAAAAATTGAGTTTAATGTTTCGCTAATAAAAAAGGCCGTAATTCAATTTTTTCAAATGGGACGTACTATTTTCAGTTCTGTCATCTAATGAAGTGTTAAATTATCTTTCCATTGATATATCATAGTAGGTATTTATCTTTAGGAGTTGCATAGATATTAAGGTTAATTGTCTGGATCAGTCATTTTTCTTGCTGGAACTTCATGAGGTTTGTACTGCACTTCACCAGTTTCGATAAATCTGTCTCTAAGATTACTAAATGCAGGTTCTAAAGGATGTCTCCTTTCAGGATATCTGGTTTTATAGACTCGGGATGCTAAGAGGCTGTTCCTTGAGCACTCCCCCAGAATAAAAATCATGTCAACCATTTCTTCCCGCGAATAATTCATATTTAATATAATTATATGCAAATGCAACTTGGAAATGGAACTGTAAAAGCTACTAGTATTTTATTAAAGGCAATCAAAACAAAAGCACTTACCGATATAGCAGTAACACAAAACTTTAGAACATCCACAGACACGTGTTTTGACATCTATGTCTCTTCGGTGCGGCTTTTTCTAAAGTTCACAATCAACTGAAATATGTAAGCAAATACTCGTGTTATAACTATCAAAGGATTACCAGAACAGGATATTAAAAATTAAAATTAGATTATAGGAAATTCCCCGTAAAGGGATAATTATCAATATAATTATATGCAAATGCAACTTCCTGGAACTGTAAAAGCTACTAGTATTTTATTAATTATTTTTATATTTTATTATCAATATAATTATATGCAAATGCAACTTCCTGGAACTGTAAAAGCTACTAGTATTTTATTAGCTAATAAAATACTAGTAGCTTTTACAGTTCCAGGAAGTTGCATTTGCATATAATTATATTGATAATTATCCCTTTACGGGGAATTTCCTATAATCTAATTTTAATTTTTAATATCCTGTTCTGGTAATCCTTTGATAGTTATAACACGAGTATTTGCTTACATATTTCAGTTGATTGTGAACTTTAGAAAAAGCCGCACCGAAGAGACATAGATGTCAAAACACGTGTCTGTGGATGTTCTAAAGTTTTGTGTTACTGCTATATCGGTAAGTGCTTTTGTTTTGATTGTCTTTAATAAAATACTAGTAGCTTTTACAGTTCCAGGAAGTTGCATTTGCATATAATTATATTAAATATGAATTATTCGCGGGAAGAAATGGTTGACATGATTTTTATTCTGGAGGAGTGCTCAAGGAACAGCCTCTTAGCATCCCGAGTCTATAAAACCAGATATCCTGAAAGGAGACACCCTTTAGAACCTGCATTTAGTAATCTTAGAGACAGATTTATCGAAACTGGTGAAGTGCAGTACAAACCTCATGAAGTTCCAGCAAGAAAAATGACTGATCCAGACAATTAACCTTAATATCTATGCAACTCCTAAAGATAAATACCTACTATGATATATCAATGGAAAGATAATTTAACACTTCATTAGATGACAGAACTGAAAATAGTACGTCCCATTTGAAAAAATTGAATTACGGCCTTTTTTATTAGCGAAACATTAAACTCAATTTTTTCAGCACTCTGTATAAGATTAATATTAATAATGTTTCTGCCCTACTAGCCCTTAATATGCTCAACATAACAGTATAAGCAGAATTTTGAAAACTCTCTTGTCTATGAAATCAGAGGTACTCAAAAACTTATCCGCAAACCTCACTTTTTGTCAAAAAATCTTTTTTATATCGTAAACGGTTCATTTTAAGTACCTACCACCTTAATAGAATTATGAATATAATTAGATGGGTAACTCGATAAAGGAAAAAAATATAGGGTGTTCCATTTAAAATAACGAAGTTGTTGCTCGGACAACGAAAACGGAGTACCCTGTATAATTGTACATATTTTCTGGTTATTCAGAATTGAAAATCAAGAAAATAATCTATAGACAATATATTTCCACCATTTCAAATACAGCCGTAATCGACCAAAATCAGAACTTTGGCGCACCCTGTATATTGTGCGGCCGAAGTCTGGTATTTTTTATCCACCAGTTTCAGTAAACATCTCTTACATCTACTTGCTCAATAATACCAAATGAATAATTTCTCCAAACCAATAATAAATTATTTATTTATTATTTTATGAGTTTTATGCCATTCTTTTTATTTCTTACCGCAAATGTAGGTATTTGTTTCCTATAAATAATGTATTTATTTGCTTATGTGAATCATACAAAACATTATATTTATCTGTGTGTGAAGACCGTCTCTGGCATAACTACTTTTGCGCCGGGCTCTGGTAATAATATCAAGGAACAACAAGACACATCCACGTATATTTTTTTTCATATTTATTTGCTAAGCCAACCCTATTTTTAATTTGATATAACTGTGAAATTACGATAATAATAATAACGTATCTGTACTAAAAAAAATATAATAACTAAATAAATACATATACAGGGTGTAATCAGTTTCATGTCATTAAAAAAAACTGGTGGTTGGAAACGACAAGACAAACAAAAAAACCTTATATAACATGGGGTCTAAAGCTCATAGTTTTGGAGAAAAAAAAATAAACAAAAATTTCCAAAATAATTAATAACATAGTTTGAGTACTGCTGGCATACTCTAACATTCGTGCAAATAAGTATGGTGCGTCTCAGAGATCATCGAAAAGCATGCCGAGAAAGCAGACAAAGGCGACCGACAGAGGACACCTCCATGTTTTTTGCTTCTTCCCAGCCAATTTATCTTGTTACGCGTGCTCTACTTGTAATATTCTCAAGTAATAATTCCAGTTTGTGTCCTTACTTGGTAAATAACGTGCACACCGCGCGACCTAGCCTTTCCTTGGTTTTGTCTGTTGCTTTTGTTATTTTTGAATTTTGTGCCACTTATTTATTATTTTATTGACTTATCGTTCAAGTCGTTGGTACTTGGTTACGTAAGACACTACTTCTCGTTCGTGATTTTTGTGTTACTTTTTGGATTTTGGATCAAGTTTTTCTTTTTGTTTTTTTTTATTGATAACGTTAATTCACAGTTTAGTGTGGTGTTTTAAAACGCACATTTTGGACATTATGGGAGATTACACTTATCCAGAGCTTATGGACATGCACTTGGTGTATGGAGAAAGAGGTGGAAATGCAGCTGGTGCGGAAGAGCTTTGTCGTTTAAGGTTCCCAATCGACGTCATCCTTGTGCTCGTACATTTGTTAATATTGACCAGCGTCTTCGAGAAACAGGTCGTCTCGATGGACATGGAGGAGAACGAGGTCCACAATGCGAAGAAAGGGTAATTGACGCAGAGGTTCAAATTTTGGAACTTGTAGAAGAGGATCCAACTTTAAGCACCCGCGATATCGTGAACCGTGTGGAAGTATTCCATTTTGTAGTATGGAGGACATTGAGAGATATGAACCTACATTGCTATCACTATCAACGTGTCCAAGCACTAGAACCTCAAGATTTTGCGGAGCGAATGCAATCCTTTTAGGTGGATTTTAAAAAAATACGGCAAATGAGGATTTTTTAAACGTTCTGTGTTTCTCCGTTGAGTCGTGTTTTACCAGAAATGGAGTGTTTAATTTGGCCAGACGAAAATCCACGTGTAATAAAAATGGCGCATTTTCAACGACGGTTCAGCGTTAATTTGTGGGCAGGAATTTGTGGTAATGAAATAATTGGACCTATACAATTATCCGCTAGATTAAATGGTGTCGTATACTTAAATTTTTTGCAACAAACATTTCCAAATTTGCTGGAAGATGTACTCTTGGCTACGCGCAGAAGAATGTGGTATTTGCACGATGGAGCGCCACTCCATTTTAGTATGACTGTTCGAAATTTTTGGAACAGAAAGTTTCCTCGACGATGGATAGGACGTGGCGGACCAGTACCATGGCCTGCTAGATCGCCCGACTTAAATTCGATGAACTACGAGGAGTTCCCGTCAGAAAACAACGGTCAGTATGAAATAAATAAGATTCAAATAGTAATTACATAGTGACGTCATCGTAACTCCAACATGGCGAACGCCCCAAGATGGTAAAACACTCTTGTAAATGAGAAAACAATATGCCGATGTTATATGAGTGGTACAGAATATATTTATAGCCTTTACGGACAGTTTTTGGCTGTTTAACTATTTAGTAAGTGTTTTATGACAATAATGTGTGCCTCTTTTATATAACAATTGCTTAGCAGCTACGGCCGAATACAACAAGCTCCCAGAAATAATGTAGTGTTAAGAAGAATCTTAATTAAGAGGTTTTATTAATGCTTAGCTAAACTCTTAAAGAATAATAGTTTTATAGATGTTTGCAAATTGACAAAAGTGCCGGGGTCATTCCTATAAATCTCTTATAAATCAATTTTGCTCCATGAGAGACGTTTATAAAACAGTGAAAAACAAATTATACAAAATGTTTTATAATTTAGCTGTAAAAACATTCTTAGCACGTATTTATATGATGATTTAGTTGCGTTGACTAAATAATCATTTTGGCGGTTTTAATAAATGGAAATAGCTTTAGCAGAGCAGTAATACAACAGAATAAAATAATAAAAAACTGTACCATTATTTTAATGTATGGTATGGTAATCGTAAAGAAATTTTCAAAAATTTTCCTTGGTGAATATATTTAAAATGTCATGAAACATCTAAATTTTAAATTTGATTTGGTACACGTATGTATTTATAAGATATATGGAACTAGATTATAATAATATTTAGTTAAAAAATAATTAGATGATTTTGTTGAATGGGTGTGGGATAAGTTGATGTAAATATAAGAAAATGGATAAAACAAACTGTTCCATGTTATATGTTCCTTTCATATAGCTCTTTTCATTTTTTATGTATTATGCGCCTTTTGTATTTGTATGTATTTTTGTACTTGAATATGTATTTCATATCTGTATATGTATAACACCACATAAATATTACTATTATTATGTTTTTTTACTAAACACTGACACACATCTAGTGTAGTACATATTAAAAGCAGCCAACAAAAACTCACCATCAATAACTTGTCCTAAATATTTCATTTCAGTGAGTGAATCATACGTAACTTTGTCATCGTGCTTTGCCAAAACAGTTCGAATTTCATTTCGCAGTTTCTCTTGAATTTCAGGATGACTCGCTAGTTCAAATAAAGCAAAAGACATTGTGGTGGAACTCGTCTCAAAGCCACCGACGAAGAAAACGAAACATTGTGCCACAATTTCATCCATTGTCAAGTACATTCCATCACCTGTATAAACAGACATTATTTTAAATACCATGTTGCACTAAAAATGACATGTTCTATTTTCTTAAACCCACTTTTTAAATAAGAATGTTTTAAATAGAAACGTATACAGTAGAGTGTATAAAAAAAACAACTTTTTTCCAAAAAAATTTAAAGTTGATACAAAGTTGTCTCTATGAACCCACATACACCACAAGAAAAAAAATGCGTCTCCCGCAAGTGGCCTAAAGTTTATAACTTTCTTTAAAAAACTGAAAGTTTTTTTTTAATGAAAAGTTAAGTGATTTTATTTTTGAAGTTGAAAAATGTTATCAATAGGGTGTGAAATGAACATGTAAAAAAATATTATTCCAATGCAGCGTTTAGGTCCCCCGCATCTTATTTAAACTTATTATGCTCTTACATGCAAGCATTCTTGCAATGTGTTTGCGTTGGTCCAACAACATTCCTAAACGAAGATGCTCTGGATGAGTCATGAATGCGTTTCTTTTTAGTGTTGCAAACACATTAGAATGCTTGCATGTAAGAGAATCCAAAAAACTCGACAAACAAAGAAGATTGAGGATCTCTAAACTACCCCAAGTAAATTTTGGTGAGCATTACATAGACTTGATTGATTGGTAATCCACAACTGTGACAGCCGAGGTCAGCAATCAAGAGCTAGAATTAATTACAGAAACTGGCTTAACTGATAGAAAAGAGCTCAAGATTCCTTTACACACCCAAGCTGTTGAGAGGATTGTGAAGGAGGTCACGGAGGTTTCAAGACATGTCTTAGGTTCCAAGGAAGGGGACGGCTTCATCCGGTCAAGGTTACTAGACCTAAAACATCTCCCAAAATTTGAGACAAAAAGTAATTTCAAAACCACAACTATAGATTAAACAATAAGTGGTTAATTTTACTTTGAAGCAAACAATATCATGCCTATTCCATAAAAATATATAAAGCTCATAATGAACCTAATATTTCTTTATTTATTTTCTAAAAGCCTAAGTATCTTTTTCTTTGAACTTGTCGGCAACAAATTAGCCTGATGAAGCACTTTGGTTTCAAGTCGAGAAGAGCGATAACAAAATTCATGTAATTCTGTGGAGCTGTCGATAAAGTAGCAATGGAAAGAAAATAATTAAACATCAATTTTTATGATCATACACATCAAGGTTTTTGGATACTAGTTTTTCTACATCATTTTGGTAATAATACATACATATACAGTTTCATTCGTGAGGAGAGGGTCGTACTTTACTAAAGGATAGAAAACATTGAGGTGATCTTAAATCCCCAAACAGTAAAGGCTAAAGCGGCCCCGTTTTCGAAATACATGGTGTTTTATATTTTTTGGAAGAATATTCTTTTCGCCATATATCTGTAATGAGTAAGAGGAATCCAATGAAATTTTGTATTTTGATTACACTAGTCATTCACCATCTAATGCCTGGGATATTAATAAAATATCAGGGCCGGACCCAGAATAAAAATATATTTAAGTTTTTCCTAGAAAATGACACTCTGTATACTGTTTATAAAATATTTGGCATTAATATATTAATTTACAAATAGAAAGATACAGTAACCCATAAAAAATCTTGTGGCACCGTTTCATTGTTTAAATGAAAAAATTAAATTGTTGAGGGTTCAATTTTTTTTTTAATGAGAAATTGGGAGAAAAAAGCCACTCTAGGGATTAACTACATTTTTTTTTGTTCCCTATCTGCACTAGCGAAAGGTAGTGCAAATAGGGAGAATAAAAATTCATCACATATACATGGTGAAATAAAAAAAATATTTTGTAATGAATGTGTAATTAATAAAGTTAACAAAATAGTAAATAATAAAAATTAACAATTTAACTAGGACATAAGAAATCAGTCAAACTTACTAAATCCAATTAAATTATTTTAAATCACAGTCTATTTTCAAAGTGACCATCGCCAAATTCAATAGGTTTTCTTGATCATTTTACGCTTTTTCTAACAATCTCTAAATTGTTTTTAATTTCATTGCAAAAATGCACAGTTCTTGCAATCAGCTGCTCTCTGGTATTTATTTCTTCTTTATATACTTCAGTTTTTAAATAGCCCCACAAAAAATACTCAAGGGGTGTGAGATCTGGTGATGCAACGGAACCACCCCGACCAATCCGCCTATTTGGATATTGTTCATACTGATACTTTCTGACCCGTACCGAAAAATGCGGTGTAGCCCTATCATGTTGAACCCACATTCCTCTTGTGTTTACATTATTTAATAAATTTGGCAGGGTATGTTGTAAAAAATCTAAATAATTGTCACCATTTAAGCGACCTTCAAAAATAAGAGGACCTATGAGATTATTATTGAACATCCCACACCACACATTTACAGAAAATCTATGTTGGGAATTCTTTTGGATTATTGCTCGGGGATTCTCGTGACTCCAAATATGAAAATTTCGAGTATTATTTATACCATCACGGGTAAATTGAGATTCATCGGTATACAATACTCTTAACATAGTTCGTCTATGGGATAAAACCCAGCGGCAAAAAGTTAACCGAAATACTTCATCACCTGGCACCAATCGTTGGACAATTTGGATATGATAAGGATGCATTTGTTCGCCTTTAATAGTTCTCCAAACTCTGATTTGAGGAATATTTAATTGTTGACCAATTCTTCTTGTGCTGATTTTTGCGTTCTGGTCAACCATATTTAAAATCACATCTTTTTCTTGCCGGGTCTGCCTAACAGGACGTTCTATTATTCTTCCAAAAAATATAAAACACCCTGTATTTCGAAAACGGGGCCGCTTTGGCCATTACTCTTTGGAGATTCAAGATCACCTCAATGTTTTCTATCTTTTGGTAAAGTACGACCCTCTCCTCACGAATCACCCTGTATAATAAAATTGGTGATAAAATCCAATAATTTAATATTTTTTTATTTCTTTAAATATTGTAATACAACAATTAGGATTATAACATGGTCTGAAAATGAATACAAACAATTTATACTGGGTGTCCCGAAACTTCCGCCTTCCCATTTAGGTACTAATTCTCCATGCAAAAATAGTAAGAAAAGTTCCTATAAACATGTTTCCGGAAATGTTTCCTAAGAATGGCGCAGAAAAAGGTGTTTTACTAATTAACTCGAAAATAATTTAGGACAACATTATAAAACTTGGTTAACTATTCTTGATCATTAAAGGTTATTGTGTTACAGTATTATCCAAAATTAATTTTATCCAGGGGCGGAGAAACGAGGAGTCGGTGTCCTTTGTTTCTAAATATTAATATTTCAAGATGACATTTTTAGTATTTTAATCCCTGATTATTATTCCCTGGTTAATCCTGCAAAAAAAAGGTCCTCTTTACAATTACCCATATGGCAAGCCGTTTTCGAGCAAAGGCGGTCTAAAGGAAATGTTGCGTATTCATTTGCTAAATGCGCATTATTTATTTTTCAAAGTAGGCGTGTGTCATTCAGTAATAAAAATGGCAGAGTACACCTCACAGGAGATTAAAATACTAAAATTGTTAACTTGAAACATTAATATGTAAAAGCAAAGGACACCGACCTCTCGTTTCTCCGCCCCTGGATAAAATTAATTTTGGATAATGTTGTAAAACAATAACCTTTAATGATCGAAAATAGTTAACCAAGTTTCATAAAGTTAGAGATAATTAGTAAAGACATCTATTTTTGCGCCATCCTTAAAAGGCCGTAGCTTCCTTAGGAAGCATTTCCGGACACACTTTTCTTACTATTTTTGCATGGAGAATTAGCACCTAAAGGGGAAGGCGGGAGTTTCGGGATACCCTGTATACATAAAAAAAACTACAAGAATTGATAATAGAAACTGCCCACAGGGAGGCCTCAATTTGGATAGGACAAATGACTTGTCTTAGAACAGAATACTTATAATGATAATGATGAAGAATAAAATAATTAGCGGCCTAAAAAAAAATTCATCAACATTTAAAAAAATCTTTTAAATTAGGAAGAAAATCTCATTTTTCCAAAAATTCTTCAAGTTTATATAAAATACCGGAGACCTAAACCTTGCATTAGAGTAATATTTTTTTTTATACTTTCATTGTTAAAATTTTTCACCTTGAAAAATAAAATTACTTAATCTTTTATTAAAAAAAAAAAAAAATGAAAAAATTAAGTTTTTTTTATTACAAACTTTGGGCCTCTTGTGGGACACCTAGTTTTTTCAATTGGGCTAATTTTTTTTGTGGTTTATGTGGGTTCATAGGTTTCCTGAATAAGAAATCATACATTTCAAGAACTAAATCCCCATCAGAACAATTTCTACACGCACTTAAACACCAAAGATAGGTATACCTCAAACTATGGTCAACCTGACATGACTGTGTTGTTGTGATTTATGTTCGATAGTCGTTAACTCACACAAGATTCATGTAACGATGGGTTTCCAAAAAGAGCTATCCAGCTCTCGAAATATTACCTTTGATTCCATTTTGTTGCAGTTCATTGTTGTCCTTCATATCAATAAGAAGTTGTAAGACATCCTTTCTTCTAGTATTGGTGTTCTTTCTGTAGTTTACGGTGTCCACTACGAGTTTTGTAAAGAAATCGCTGACATCTTTCAATACCACGCGTATTCTAAGCGATTGTGCAAATTTGGGGAAACTCTGGCCGAGGAGATTTAAGAGGGATGTAAAACCGGATGGGTTGAGAAACTTTTTGACGAACTGTCTTAGCGGTGTATCGGGATTATTGAAGCTGTTGATCTCTAGTCCAAAAGCCACTGAACTGATAATATCAGTGGTAAAACATGCTAAAAATTAAGTAAATGATGGAGATTAGAAATACATGTGAATAGTAAGTAAAAATGATACATACCGGGTGAGTCGCGAATTGCGCTCGCCCCGATATTTCCTAAAATATGTGGAATAGAAAATTGAAATTCTGAGGCCTTATTACACGACTAAAATGCTATATTTTCAATAAAAAATCAAGTTTGGTGCACATTCGGTTTGACCGGAAATGCCCACAACTTTCGATTTTTAAATAGAACACCCTACATATTTTTACATTTTTGGAATCTAGAGGAAATTTTGAATACAATACATCCATTTTGGTCACTTTTTGATAAACATTAAAAATTTTATTAAAAAATCTATTTCTGAATCCAGAGTGCTGTGGTGCCCAAAATATATTTTAGTTTGTGTGCTACGTTACTATAAAAATAAAAAGAGCAATATGATTGCATTACTTAATTCTTTCGAGGCGTTTAAAATTTTTAAATGTGATTTTTACCCACTAACTCGGTTTTTTTTAATGGGAATTTAATCGTTCACCAACATTTTTAAATACCTCATTTTCATACGAATCTAATGATACCAAAATTTTGAAAATCCGCTCAGAAATATTTGAGATTTCAGCCAAAATACAATGCAACCAAGCTTTTAGAAACATGCGGCTAATAGATAATAGATTAGTGGGCTTTGGAAACTAAAATGGCACATTTCTGTGTAAATCTGGTAACCTAATAACATTGGCAAAATCATAGTAGCCATTGAATGTAATAAAACAATATCAGCTGTCAGACAGATACAAAATAAAGCGTTGCGGAAATCTCTTTGAGTAAAAATTAAAGAAAATGAATAATTTTAGTAGAAATGAAAAGGTCGATATGTTACTGATATATGGAGAGCGTCTCAAAAATTCAACTGCAGCTGCAGAACTGTATCAGCAACGATATCCCGACAGACGTCATCCAAGCAGACACTTGTTTGCCAGAGTGGAACAAGAATTAAGAAACGAACCCAATCAACAAGATGACCATCAAACATTTATTGTAAGTGAGGACAAAGAAATTGATATATTAGGATTTGTGATGGTACACCCAACAACATCAACAAATGAATTGTCAATGGAATGCGACATTAGTCAGTCTTCGGTTTGCAGAATTTTAAAGAAACATAAGTTTCGGTCTTATAAATACCAAATACACCAACATCTTTATGGAGATGATAACGACAGGAGGCTAGTATATTGCCACTGGTTCTTAAATGCAGTACAACAAAACCCAGGTTTTCCTTTTTATATTTTATATTCAGATGAAAGTAGATTTACGAACCAAGGTATGTTTAACAGAAATAATACTAGGTACTGGGCTCAAGAAAATCCGAGGTTGGTAGGGCAGGGGAATATTCAGGAAAGATTTGGGTTTAACTGTTGGCTTGGAGTACTTGGAGATCGAATAATTGGACCCATATTTTTTTATGGAACACTTACTGGCGAACGATATTTATTCTTTTTACAAAACCAGACAGCAGAATTTCTTGACTTACTTCCTCTTGCCTATTTACAAAATCTGTTTTTCCAAAAGATGGTGCTCCCCTACATAATTCCAGAAGAGTGATGGAATATTTAAACAACTTGCATGGTGAACTCCTTATCGCAAATCAAGGTCATATCAGGTGGCCTCCTAGGTCACCTGACTTAACACCCCTCGACTATTATGTATGGGGCACTCTCAAAAATAAAGTTTATAAAACTTCTTCAAATACCCGTGAAGAGCTGCAAAATAAAGTTGTACGGGCTCTTAATGAAATAACGCCGGCTGAATTGCGAAGAGCCATTCAAGCAACTGTACGCAGAGCCGAATTGTGTATAGAAAAAAATGGTGGACATTTTGAACAATATCTGTAAATGTCAATTTATGGTTTAATTATATTAATTATTTTAAAGATACCTACTGTTACCTAGTTTAAGTTTAATTGTTCAAACGGAATTGATTTTTATTTATTTATAGGCCCGATATTTATGTTCATTTAAATAAAACTCTGAAAACCGAACTGATGTCGCAGTCTATTGCAAATGTCCTTGTGGATGTAATTGTGTGTACCTCCACATACCTATGCTAAACTTAATTGTAACGTTCTGTGCGCTCACAATTATTAACTGTTTGATAGCTCAAGATTGCCTATAACTACACGAGTCTGTCTGACAGCTGATATTGTTTTATTACATTCAATGGCTACTATGATTTTTCCAATGTTATTAGGTTACCAGATTTACACAGAAATGTGCCATTTTAGTTTCCAAAGCCCACTAATCTATTATCTATAAGCCGCATGTTTATAAAAGCTTGGTTGCATTGTATTTTGGCTGAAATTTCAAATATTTCTGAGCGGATTTTCAAAATTTTGGTATCATTAGATTCGTATGAAAATGAGGTATTTAAAAATGTTGGTGAACGATTAAATTCCCATTTAAAAAAAACGAGTTAGTGGGTAAAAATCACATTTAAAAATTGTAAACGCCTCTAGAGAATTAAGTAATGCAATCATATTGCTCTTTTTATTTTTATAGTAACGTAGCACACAAACTAAAATATATTTTGGGCACCACAGCACTCTGGATTCAGAAATAGATTTTTTAATAAAATTTTTAATGTTTATCAAAAAGTGACCAAAATGGATGTATTGCATTCAAAATTTCCTCTAGGTTCCAAAAATGTAAAAATATATAGGGTGTTCCATTTAAAAATCGAAAGTTGTGGGCATTTCCGGTCGAACCGCATGTGCACCAAACTTGATTTTTTATTGAAAAGATGGCATTTTAGTCGTGTAATAAGGCCTCCAAATTTCAATTTTCTATTCCAAATATTTTAGGAAATATCGGGGCGAGCGCAATTCGTGACTCACCCGGTATAAGGAGTAACAGTCACTAGAGAAAGCGAAGATTCTAAGTAACTGAATAATTTTTTCAATTAATGAGAAGTTAAATAATTTGCCTTGATACCTGGATTCATATTCTTGTATCTTTACGTCTCGACGCCGACCGACGCCCTGCGCCGTTTCTGTAAAACTTATATTTGACTAATGTAGATATATAAATTCATGTTCTTGCATTTTACGTCTCGACGCCGACCGATGCCTAGCGTCATTTTTATATAACTTGTGCTTTTGCTTAATACCTAGATTCATATTCCTCCATTTCTTCCTCGCGACGCCGACCGACGCCTAACTTCGATTTTGTAAAACTTGTGTATTTTGAACCTCAATTTACGTTGTTGCATTTTTGCGTCTCGAGGCGACCAACGCCTGCCGTCTTTCTTGTAAAACCTGTGTACATGATACATATTGATACCTAGATTCATATTCCTCCATTTTCACGTCTCGACGCCGACCGAACCCTAGCATCGATTTTGTAAAAATTGTGTTTTTGATAAATTTTGATATCTAGATTCATGTTCTCGCATTTTTACGAAACCCATTTTTTGTGGAATATTAATGTAAAGCCTTCTACAATAACTCCTGGTTATGTAACGTTTTAACTTTTTGTCCGCAGCTTAATAGGTTTGAAAATTTCTAAAACTTTTCTTTATTTTTATCCCCTGTACGTTCAGCAGATTTTGTAAATATCATGCCAGGCTTGAAAGTTAGTCAAGTTCATTTCCAATGTCTTAACGAAGCTTCCTAAATTGCAACTTCTGTAATTGTTTTATGACATCTGCATCAAATATTATTAAAATTCTTTAACCAATTATTTCCGCCTACCGACGTGCAACTATAGTCAAGAAGAAGACAGAAGAAGAGAGAGAAAAATCTGGATGTGGAAGTAGTGCTTTTCGTCCTTATTGTGGACTCATCATGGATATTGTCTTAGTTTTGCATGGAACATCGTTATGAGTGCCTTTAAGCTTTTCTGATGAGTCCACAATAAGGACGAAACACGTTTCAAAGGCTAAGCATTTCCAAGAAACTGAATGAGATTTTATGAAAATGTAATTCATTAGAATGAAAAAAATTTTAAAGGCAAGGTACGTAAATAAATTAATTTCAGGCCTTTGTTCTCATTTTTAACTGAATTTACATATCGTAGGGGATTATGTAGATACTAGTTTAACCTGCTTAGCCGTAGGGGACTAGGTTGGATGCTAGTGTTAAAATGAGAATGGCAAATAAGAATTTTTACTTGTTACCATAACCAGAATTCAGGTTATCGAAAGAATGCAAAGATTTCATTAATATTTATATATATAGTTTTTCCTTTAGTTCTCATAGATAGCTTTTCTTTCCACTGTTTGCAAAATCATATAAAGAATATGTTTCTTCACTCGATTCTGATACATACATACATACATACATACAGGCATTGGTTTAAAAACCACTTTTTCGTGTTCCTGGGATCTCAAAACATAAAGATCTGGCCTTATTCCATTTTCTTTCACCAATGATAGCAACCTCCCTATTTTTTTTAATTAGTGGAGACATTAAGATTGACAAAGTTCTGTATATATTGAAAAGTTACGTATCCTACCTAAAATATCCTTAGCATCAATGGCTTCTCCAGTATTGCTATGTTCGTCCACATATTTCTCAAGCATTTCTCCAGAACCCACTAAAGTCTCAAACATTGCCTTCAACTTTCCCGATGTAAAAGTTGGGCTTAACTTGGTTCTTAAATTTCTCCACTTCTGACCACCAATTGCAAAGAGATGTGCGCCTGTAAGATTAAGAGAAATATAGTTGCTTTCTTTGTTTAACGGCTTTTGGCCAAGGACCATACAGCCGGCCGCAAAAAGTAAAAATATAATTCATGCAATCTTGAATAATTTCATTTCACTTCTTACTTATAGGGTCATCTTTCTCATTTGAGTAAAATCCTCTGTCCACAAAAGTGCCGAAATCTTTAATCAGAATATTTTTCAATAAATCCAAATCAACAACCATCAATAAGGGTCTCATTATGGAGTATATTCCAACATATTTCAAACCTGCAAAACACAAGATTCGTTAAGAAAACATTACGGATATATCACCTCTAATTTATTTGCCGAATATCTATTAGTCTACGAGTCGATCGTAAAAAGTCTTACGTTATCGAGGACAAGCATATATCTGTATTGAATATGAAGTATACATATACAGTGACATCCAGAAAGAATGAAGGTCACTTGACACAGAAAAGTCACTAAAATGATCAAAATTGACTTCCTTTCTACGCAAATTATTAAAACTAATTTCCTGGTGAAATGAAAATGGCCGCCACTTTGTGTTATCAGTTTAAATCTCTATATATTAAATAAAGAGTAGCGCAGAATCTTTAGGGAGCGGCACATTCAGTCTTTCTGGATCTCTCAGTAGACGAATACAAGGCTCTCAGGTTGCCTGGTCTAACTTAACCGCTATGTCGAGAAATTATGTTACTTCCGGTATTATCTCTCGTCTTACATCGTAATATACAAGGGAAACAGTAATGCCAAAATTTATTAGTTAACGAGTACTACTGGAAAGAATAGAGTTGTCCTTCCCCTTCTCGGAGCAATGGTTGTGGCAAACGCATAAAGCAAGTTCTACTTAGTTTTCCATCTGTGAGGCTTTTTGCAATACTTATTATGTAATATACTATTAACGCTCGCCTCCCCTGACAACAAGATACAAAGTACTTTAACACTCACTTGAGTGTACTTGTCCTTACACAATTTATTTTGTGAAATAATAATGTACTAAAATTTTTGTTGTTAATGTAATCAAAGTTGATGAAAATATATCGTTAAAATACCAAATATAAAAATATAAACAAATATAATAATTCATAAATATAGAAAAAATACAAATAATATAAATTCAGTTAGCAACAAAACTTATATACATTGACAGCTTTTGTGTCTTATTCGTTTGTTTCTCACATGTATGATAATAAAATTATAAGCGGAAATTAAAAAATTCGAGCGGAGTGTCATTGTCGCTCTCGAGTGTATGACGCTCTCCGCTTCGGGTCTCATCATCAACATAAGGAGGTTTAGGAGTTACAGTCCCAACCAAAAGCAAGTCAAATTCTAAATCGGAACTTTTCCATAACAAATTATTAGAAAAGGTTATAAGTCGATGATTCCAATAATTATTATCAGAAAGGCATACATAAATAATTTGTTAATAATTAATTATTTAAGTAGATTTAATTATTTTACTTAATGAACTAACTTTTGGATGTTTTGTCCAAACTTATTAAAAAAAATAAATTTATGTAAATATCTGTGGATTTTACAAATTTGTTTCAATAAATAATTTAAAAAATCGGTTAAGGAATTTACACAGAACTTCCCTCTTTATTTGTGCATGGAGCAAAAGGGAAAGTTTCCTTCTATTCTATAGTAGTGGTAATTTTTTTTTTGACATAGGTTTAGAATGTCATGAAACGTGAAAATTTTAAATTTGAGCAAAAAAATTTTTTTCCCGTCTATTCTAGTGGTAAATTTTTTTCCAAAACGGTAAAAAATTTTTGCAATTTTCTTTTCGGAAATAGGATTGGAATGTCACGAAAAGCAGAAATTTTAAATTTGAGCAAAACATTTTTTTTAACTATTCTAGTGTGTAAATAAAAAAAAATGATATTTTTCAAAAATTTTTTGAAATTCGCTTGAATAGGTTTAGAATGCCATGGAAACATGAAAATTTTCAATTTGAAGAAAGAAAAAAAATTCCATCTATTTTAGTGATAAATTTTTTTAAAAAATGGTAAAAAAAGTTTCTATTTTTTTTTAATACGTTTAGAATACTATGAAACGGAAATTTTAAATTTGAACAAAGAAAAAAAAATTCCATCTATATTAGTGATAAGAAATTTTTCAATGTTGGTGAAAAAAATTTTAAATTTTTTTTTCTGTTTAGCGTGTCATGAAACGGGTACATTTTAAATTTGAGCAAAAAAATTTTTTTTTTTCATTATTTATTCCCTTTAGACGGTCCACCCTGTATATTTTCCAGTGAAAGTTTAACCATTTCTTCGCCGACAGTAGCCTCAACTACCTACCAAATTTGACTGCTCTCCGTCAAGTAGTTTTTTAGTCAATGCACCGACAGACAGACAGACACAGACAGACAGACTGACGGAATTGAGAATCCTATATTTTCGTAAACCACGTGATCAGAACCACAAAATCCGAAATTTTTTGAGTTTTTTTTACCCGGAGAAAACGATTTTTTTTTGCTCAAATTTAACATTTCCACGTTCCATGACATTTTAAATTTATTTCATAAAAAAAATTCAAAAAGAAAAATTTGAACATTTTGTGAAATAAATTTTTTTTAAATATTTTGAAATATATTTTTATTACTTATAGAATATATGATGGCAACATGTTTTTGCCCAAATTTAAAATTCCCACGTTTCATGACATTCTAAACCTATTTCATAAACAAAAAGAAACGTTTGAAAATTTTCTCAAAAAGAAAAATTTGAAAATTTTGTAAAACAAAAATTTTTTGATACTAGAGTATACGACGGAAAATTTTCTTTTGCTCAAATTTAAAATTTCCACGTTTTACGATATTCTAAACTTATTTAAAAAAAAAAAATTTCAAAAGAAAAAATTTTTTGATAACTTTTTTAGAACTGTCTCTAGAATAGAATGTGGAAAAAAACGTTTTGCTCAAATTTAAAATTTTTACGTTTCATGACATTCTAAGCCTATTTTTAAAAAAAGTACAATTGAAATTTCTTTAACCACTACTATATTTCCACTCCTCTACGTGGACATGGAACTGAAAATATCACAGATGGCAATATTATTTAACACATAGTTAGCGCACTTGGTAAGGAAGGCACCTAGTATAGTTTTATTGAAAAATATACAGGGTGGTCATCTAAAAAACAATTAAACCATGTTGGAAATTTGTAAAGGTTTAGGCAAGCCTTCCGTATTTGGCACATTTTATTTAATATTTAATTTTTGCTAGTTATCAGGTTTTCTTTGTAATAATACCTTCCGATTATTATTCTCGTATGTGTGGTTTCGTATTTAATAATTTTTTAGGATGACCGCCCGGTATAATTAAAGAGGGAAGTTATGTGTAAATACCTTTACTGATTTTTTTATTTATTAAAAAGCTCCTAATTAAATTGGAAACAATATTAAAATATGCCTAAGACATCAATGCTTTACATAGGCAGTCGGAACTGCTGACATTATTGGTTATTTGCTGTAAATTAAAATGTACCAAAAAATTGATTGGTAGTTAATGTTGCACAAATAACTAAACAAAACACACTACTATAATTTCTACCACCATGTGGTGTTAAAATGTACCGTTTGCATGGTGGGTTGGCATATTTTCCATAAGACTACATATAAAAGTTTTTAAAATTTTCTAACTTTATGAGTTTCCTAATGACTGGATTTTTTACAGAAAATTGTGTCATAAAAATCTATTAAAAAAACCCTATTTCAGATTTCTTTCATTATTTGCGTCTAACGCATCAACCTCCTATATACAAAAATAGCTACACATGACAAGGCTTAAATAATTTTTTGTTGCTGTAGGTCTTTCGTACATATCAAAAAAATCGGTAAAGGTATTTACACAGAACTTCCCTCGTTATTTGTGCGTGGCGGTCACTCTAAAAAATTATTAATTACGAAATGACATTGAGAATAACAGTTATTGCTATTATTACAAAGAAAACCTGATAACTTCTGGTCAAAAAAATATACAGAGTGTTCATTCAACAGCAAAAGTTCAATAGCAAATAACAGGTGCCAAATATGGAAGGCTTGCGCAAATACCTTTACAAATTTCCACCATGACTGAATTATTTCTTGGGATGACCACCCTGTAATATATAAAAGTATAATAGGTGCATATGCCAAATATTATTGGCATCTGTCTCATTTTCAATCTCACATTCACGTAATGGAGTGGATGTATAGTGGTGGTTAAAAAATTTCATTTTTTTGAAATTTCTCAAAAATGTTGGTAAAAAAATTTTCAATATTTTTTTCTTCTGAAATAGGTAGATTCCTCTAGCACCGCTTGAAAAGAAAACATACATGTGGCAGGAAGTCCCAAAGAATTGAAGAAGGAAAAAAAAAGGTTAGAATGCGCTCACCCCGATATTTCCTAAAATATTCGGAATAGAAAATTGAAATTTGGAGGCCTTATTACACGACTAAAATGCCATCTTTGCAATAAAAAATCAAGTTTGGTGCACATCCGGTTTGACCGGACATGCCCACAACTTTCGATTTTTAAATGGAACACCCTATATATTTTTACATTTTTGGAATCTAGAGGAAATTTTGAATACAATACATCCATTTTGGTCACTATTAGATAAACATTAAAAATTTTATTAAAAAATCTATTTCTGAATCCAGAGTGCTGTGGTGCCCAAAATATATTTTAGTTTGTGTGCTACATTACTATAAAAAAAGAGCAATATGATTGCATTACTTAATTCTCTAGAGGCGTTTAAAATTTTTAAATGTGATTTTTACCCACTAACTCGGTTTTTTTAAATGAGAATTTAATCGTTCACCAACATTTTTAAATACTTCATTTTCATACGAATCTAATGATACCAAAATTTTGAAAATCCGCTCAGAAATATTTGAGATTTCAGCCAAAATACAATGCAACCAAGCTTTTAGAAACATGCGGCTAATAGATAATAGATTAGTGGGCTTTGGAAACTAAAATGGCACATTTATGTGTAAATCTGGTAACCTAATAACATTGGAAAAATCATAGTGGCCATTGAATGTAATAAAACAATGTAAATAGTGGTAAAAAAGTTTACAAATTTAAAAATTTCCATATATTTTAGTGGTAAAAAATTTTTCAAAAAAAAATGTTCAAATTTTTCTTTTTCTGAAATAGGTTTAGAATGTCATGAAACGTGAAATTTTTAAATTTGAGCAAAAAAAAGTTTTTCCGTCTATTCTAGTGTTATTTTTTTTCCAAAATAGTAAGAAAATGTTACAATTCTTTTTTCCGAAATAGTTTAGCAAAAAAAAATTGTCGTCTATTCTATAGTAGTGATAAATAGATTAAAAATGTTTTCAAACATTTTTTTTTTAATTTTCAAAAACATTTTTAAATTTGTTTGAATAGTTTTAGAATGCCATGGCAACGTGGAAGTATTAAATCCGAAGAAAGAAAAAAAAATTCATCTATTTTAGTGGCAACTTTTTGTCAAAAATGGTAAAAAAAAATTATTTTTTTTTAATAGACTTAGAACGCTATGAAATGCGGAAATTTTATATTTAAAAAAATCCATCTATTTTAGTGGTAAAATTTTTTTCTAAAATGTTGAAAAAAAAAATTTTCAAAAACATTTTTTTTTAAATAGGTTTAGAATGCTATGAAACGTGGAAATTTTAAATATGAACGAAGAAAAACATTTTTTCCGTCTATTTTAGTAGCAAAAATTTTTCAATTTTTTTTTTCTGAATTAGTAATAATAATACATCGTCTTTATTTTTGTAAGTGAAATACAAAGAAAATGTATTTACAATATGTAAGAGATGTTGGGGGTGCTCGGCGAAGTTTAGCCCAAGGCTACTCTTACACTTAACCGAGAGGTAGGTTTAGCGTGTCATGAAACGTGCAAATTTTAAATTTGAGCAACAAGAACTTTTTTCGCAATTTATTCCGTTTAGACGGTCCACCCTGTATATTTTCCAGTGAAAGTTTAACCATTTCTTCGCCGACAGTAGGGGCAACTACCTACCAAATTTGACTGCTCCCCGTCAAGTAGTTTTTTTTAGTTAATGCACCAACAGGCAGACAGACAGACAGACAGACAGACAGACATACAGACATACAGACAGACAGACAGACAGACAGACAGACAGACAGAACGACTGACGGAATTGAAAACCTATATTTTCGTAATCTACGCGATCTGAAACGTCAGAATCCGAAAGAATCTCGGAGTGTGATTTTTTCTCGAATACAATACTTCCTTTCAGTATGCGAGGGAAGTAACAGCGACTAGGTATGACAAAAAGTCGAACAACGGAGTAACACATTAACGTCTTGTGTATGAATTATCTGAGAAAATACGTCGTATAGATAATAAATATGACGTATTTCTATGTACTTCAAACAAACAACGTTCTGAGATTAATTTCGACAATAATAAATAATTAATTGAAATCAAACCTCTTAATTTTGCCCGGTTGTAAATAGCTGGAAATTCTACACCGAGGATAGGTACACTTTTGAATGGGCTAGGCAGGTTACCAAACGGTATGGACGGCTCAAAGTAAGGCACATTTCTCCTTTTCCAATATTGGAAGGACCATTTGTAGTATGCGATGGTTATTGCTAGAAATGCTGTGATTACGCCCAAAACATCAAACAGAAGAACTCCTGTGAATGTGGCCATTATGTTTCTGAAAATTAAGGAACAGTATTAAAAAAGTGATGGAGTACCCCTAATAGATATAAGCTCTTTGTTTAATGCTAATTTAATTATAATACTTGCGCTCATATTATCAAAGAAATAAAAATATTTCATAAAAATAATAGTTCTTTTATTTCCACGTTGAAGAGATCGTACATAGATTTTTGTCATAGTTTCTTGAAATTTTGTGATGAACACGAGTGTAATGCAAATTTTGATAACTGAAAAATTTGTCACCAGAGTTTTTTCTTTTTCTTTTTCCACGACCACGTAGTTAGTGGATTGAAAGTATAGTAATAGTTAAAAAAAAGTCGATTTTTTATTTGTTGAAATAGGTTAGAATATCATGAAGCGTCGAAAGTTTAAATTCGTTATCATTGGAGACAATTTTTTTTTTTAATAATTGACTTATAAAATTTTCATTTCTTGGAGCCCTTCCTATAGATATATTTAACAAGATCACATAATAAAAGTTTTTAAAAATTATTTATTTTGTTTATTACAATTTTTTAAAGTAAACAGAAAATTAAAAACCAAAGTTGTAAAAATTTTTTTTTTCAAATTCGTTATCATATTACTCTTTTTAAATTGAAGAAAGGCATTCATTAACGTAAAAACAAATTTACGCCAATTGTTTATAAGTTGTTTATAAGCAAATTGACTAGTTTTATATTTAAAACATTTTTTTTACAATTTTGTTGTCTTGAGAATATCATGATTTTTAAATAAAAACGTTTTTCTTAAAAACATTATCTTATTGTTTATAATCGTTTTTTTTAAATTATCCATCATTTGAATAATGAGTTAAGAAATAATATTTTTCTTAAAAATCATAATTGGTAATCCTCAATAAAGCAACAAAAAGAAAAAATTCTTTTACCAACTATTTCATTGTTTATTAATTTAACAATTTGTTATAAACAAATTCTGACAATTCTAATATTTTTTTTCTAAATCTCAAAAAAAATACAAAAACAGCTATATGCAACAATATATTTAAAAAAATTCGTTTGTATTTTTTTACAGCGTTTTTCAATATTACAGGATACAGCTGAAACGGGCACTTGATTTGTCAACTAAAACACTCATATAACTTTTGAACTATTAGAGATATCACAATAGACATTCAGATCGTTCTTATAGAGGATTAATTACTCTCCAAATGAGTTGACTTCCAAGTTTGTAACTATTATTAATCAAGTATTATGCGCATATGTTTATAAAAATTATGTGTTTTCGACATTTTTGAAACTTTTATGACTTTTAGCTTATCAAATAATTCAGATACGGTAATGGACCTTCAAGGCAATTTGATAAAATATCTGAAAGTTGCAATTGTTTATTTAAAAATAAATAGAAAACACATTTCATTTTTATAAACAAATGTGCATAATAACTGATAATAATTACGAATTTAGAAGTCAACTCATTTTTGTATTTTGCAAGTTTTAAAACTTATTTCTAAAAACATAATTATTGAAATTTAAACACATTTGTTTTATATTATTATCACAGTAGTTTTGATAACTTCTTTTATATTTCTCTACCAGTAATGGCTTACTTTGTTACAAAATTCCACATAATTGTTATTTTATCCCCCCACAAACCCCCTGAAGACTAGACACTATTAACCTGGTTAGAAAGTATGTTAATCTCGAACTCACCAAATCTTTAATCCTCAAAGTTCCGCTCACTAATCACAAACTTTAGAAAGATCACATTTATGTATAACTACTCACAGCCACTTCCATGATGGGCGGAAACTTATATATCCTCACAATCCAATTGAGTGAGTTCTGAGAATCTAAAATGATAATGATACAGCGATTTTGCCAATGATTGTTGTTACTATAGTACGTTTAATTTTTGGGATTGATAAGATTTTTATCATCTACGAAGACTTACCGAAGAGACAGGCTTAACTATTGATATTGTGTAGGTATACTTGTAAATTATTCAACTGGAGTATATTAGACACCGTTTACTCATTTTATTTATCATATGTTTTATTTTCGCTGCTCTAGATGCTTTAAATTCTCCGTCCAAATTGTATATTACTTAGTAAATTTTCTATGGATTTTACCATTTTATGCGTTTTGCAATTCGTTGCTCAAGTGTATAGACCTTTTTAGCAATAATAATATTTAGTTCATCTAATTGTAACTGTATATGATGGTGATTGTTGGGTAAATCACTCGGTTGTGCTGTTGCACCACATCTGAGGGTTGATTACTTGAGAAAGCAGAAATAACCAGGATCGCAATATTTACAAGTATATTTACAACTGAATTTTACAAGGTTCGGTGTGTATCACAAATAGTAAGTGTTTCTTGTTTCGAGTCTACATTGTAACTGAGCTTGTGAGGGTAACAAAGTATTTGTATTATCTACCTGTAATGACCAGGACGGATCAAAAAGGTTCACATTAATAATATTGGGTATAATAAATTAAATCTAAGCAATTTGTATAACAATAACAGAGGATTAGCATAAATTTGCTTTCTACAAATTTTAGTACAAGATACCTAAATTCTAATAACTTATGAATATTAAATGTAAATGCACAAATGAACAATAATATTTGAGAAGGATGCTTCAAACCCTAATAAAACTTAATTACAATATTAATATGCACATACATTATGAAATATATAACTGTACAGATCAATAATTAAACGAATGTGAAATATTATTTAAAAAATAAATAAATAAATAAAAACTAGAAGCGAGGGTCCAAACATGCCGCCCGCCTTGAAAGAGTTTGCTTTCAACTAGATTATGGATAATCATGTGAATAAATGAAGTCCCAATTATAATATCGCTTAAACTATCATTAATTATTTTTAGCTTCGTCATATATGGGTAAAACACAGACCCTTGACACGGACCGTTTTATGACACTGCCATTGGATGTTTTTATGGATATGACTCTTGTTATTCCATCCACTCCTGGGTAAAGCTCAATGACACGCCCAAGCTGCCATTTGAGTGGTGGTATGTTGTCTTCTCGTATAATTACTAGAACTCCAGGTTTCAGCAAGGTACTGAGATTTTTTTTCCACTTTGTCCTTACTTGTAATTCACATATATACTCTTTACACCATCGTTGCCAAAATTGTTGGGTAATTTTTTGTATATGTTGGTATTTGCTTAATCTGTTGTCTGATATTTCAAGCAAGTTATCATTAGGCATGGAATTAATTCTTCTTCCAATTAAGAAGTGTGCCGGGGTGAGAGGTTCAGGATCATTAGGGTCAAAAGACAGAGGACTGAGAGGACGTGAGTTTAAAACTGCTTCAATTTGCGTAAGCAATGTGTAGTATTCAGCAAAGGTTAAATTTGTATTACCAGCTACGCGTTTCAAATGAAATTTTACCGATTTTACGCCGGCTTCCCATAGACCACCAAAATGAGGAGATCGAGGTGGTATGAAGTGCCAGGATATATTAATTTCGGCTAATGAATTTATAATCTGCCCTTGATTATCGTTGTTGCATAAAAAATGGCTCAATTCTGAATTTGCACCTACAAAATTAGTGCCGTTATCCGAATAGACATTTAAAGGTGACCCACGTCTTGATATAAATCTGCGTAAGGCGGCTAAGAATTCTTGTGTACTAAGCTCGGTGACCAAGTCGAGGTGGACGGCCTTCGTAACAAAACATATGAAAATACAAATATATGCCTTTATTACCTTACAACCTCGTCCCTTTTTATTCATAATCGACACCGGGCCGGCATAGTCTACACCGCAGTTATAGAAGGGAGGGGCGGGTTCTAACCGCGTACTTGGTAAATTGCCCATAATAGGGTTGCTGAATTTCGGATTAGCTCGAAAACATTTTACACATTCACGAATAATCTTTTTTATCATATTTTTGCCTGAAATCGGCCAATATTTTTCTCGTAGAGAAGCTAGTAAAAGATTTGCACCACAGTGCAATGATCGTAAATGCTCAGCCTTTATAATTAAATATGTTAGTTGGTGAGAAGCAGGTAAAATTATTGGGTGCTTTTTAGAGTAATTGAAATTTGATTGTTCTATTCTACCTCCAACTCTTAAAATCTGATTTTCATCCAGAAAAGGATTAAGAGACAGCAAGGGACTACTAGATTCTATTGATTTGTTTTTTAACAAATTATGTATTTCCGAGGGAAATGCCTCAGATTGAGCAATCCTAGTTATTTTTTCTAGCGCAATGTTCCGTTCGAGAACTGTGAGAGGACCGGTAATTTTCTCGTTAGGAAATTTCAAATTATTTTTGAATCTAATGCAGTAGGCAATTATGCGTTTTAATCTATTCAGGCATGAATACCTGGAAAATATATCTAATTTATCAGAAAGCGTAGTAATATTCGCAACGGTTCGAGCTTCAATTTGAGTGTTCTCGATGTTTGGAACTTGTAGAGACCATTTTTGTTTGCTATTTGCTAGCCATGCAGGCCCATTCCACCATAAATTCGCGGTGTTTATTTGTTCCGGATATAGACCGCGGGATATTAAATCTGCCGGGTTTTCATTTCTTTTACATGTCTCCAGTCGGAGGCCTCGGTTAAATGTTGAATTTCTGCAACACGATTAGCTACAAAGGTTTTCCACTTATTCGGAGCTGCTTGGATCCAGCTTAAAGTAATCGTGGAATCACACCAATAAAAAATATTATTAAAGTTAATATTCATCGACTGTCTGACCTTCGTAACTAATTGTGATAATAGTACTGCCCCACATAACTCGAGGCGTGGCAAGGTGATGTTTTTTAAAGGAGCAACACGAGATTTTGCACAAAGCAAATTAATATTAACAAGACCGGATCTGTCTATACTTTTGATGTATATACAAGCCCCATATGCTCTTTCCGATGCATCGCAAAAACCATGTAATTCGATAATATGCTGGTTTATGCACAAGGCATGCCTTGGAATCTTTAAAATCTGTAAACTATTTAATTGATCATAAAACCGCAACCAAACTGTATTTAAATCAAGAGGTATAGCTTCATCCCAAGATAATTTGAGTTGCCATAATTTCTGAATAATTAATTTTGCATTTATTATCACGGGACTCAAAAGTCCTAAAGGATCAAAAATTTGAGCTACAATAGATGAAATAGATCTTTTAGTTACCCCAGATTGCTTGGAGGATTTTTTAATAGCGTATAGTAGGTTATCTGGTTTAGGATCCCATAAAATGCCAAGAGTTTTATTTTGTAAACCAGAATCAGATTGAAAATGATGCCTTTCTTGTTCATTAATGCAATTAATTCTATTTAATAAATTAAAATTGTTGGAAGACCATTTACGGAGTTCAGTTAGTAATATGTTTGTGATTTCATTTTGAATATTCATGGCTTCGTCAAATGAATTAGCGCCAGTTATTAAATCGTCCACGTAAAAGTCGTTTTCAATTATTTTGGAAGTACTTGGATATTTATCACGATTATCAATCGCTAATTGTTTTAAGCAACGCACTGCTAGAAATGAAGCAGACGCTGTACCATAAGTAATTGTGTTCAATTTATAACAATTTATTGGCTGGTCTACACTAGAACGCCATAATATTAATTGTAAATTTCTTTGGTCTTCTTCTATTAATATTTGACGGTACATTTTTGCTATATCCGCGGTTAAAACGTATGCATGTTTCCTAAAACGTAAAAGTATAGAAAATAGGTCACTCTGTATGATGGGACCTACGTATTGTGTATCATTTAAAGAAATTCCATTTGAGGCCTTTGCGGATCCGTCGAAAACTACGCGGAGCTTTGTTGTAGCGCTTGTCTCTTTTATTACCGCATGGTGTGGCAAATAATAATGCGGAAAACAAATTGAATTTTCATATGTTTTCGTCATGTGACCTAATTCCTCATATTCTCTCAAAAAATTGGTATATTCTATTTTTAATTGAGGATTCTTATTCAATTTGCGCTCTAGCGAATATAATCTTTTTAAGGCAGATTCTCTCGATTCGCCAATTTCATTGATATTTTGTTTACAAGGAATATTTACAATAAATCGCTCTGTGTCGGTGCGTTTGGTTGTTTTTGTGAAGTGCTCTTCGCAAAAACGTTCATCGGGTGAATATTTATTAAAATTGTTAGAGCACTCTTCTAGTGCCCAAAATTTTTCTAACTGTTTATCAATAGAGTTATCGCACGTAGTACTAAAATAAGACAGTGAGTTATGTGAAATGATATCTTTGTTCTGAATTAAGGGTCCCCCTAGAATCCAACCCAGTTTTGTATTTTGTAATATAGGTTTGTTTTTGCCTAAATTATGTTGTCCCACGCACAGCAATTCCCAGAATACGCCTGCCCCTAGTAAGAGATCTATTCTACTTGAGACATTACATTTCGGATCCGACAAACGAATATTTTCAGGTAAATTTAATTCTGATAAGCTAAATGAATTTACAGGCAAACAATCAGTAATTTTTTCCAATAAAAGACAAGAAATTTTTCCCTGGTAATTATTTATGCGTGATTTAAATTGCAGGTTTGTTTTGAAATTAATGTTTGAAGTTAATTGGCTGATTCCAGAAACCGTAGAATTAAAATTAATTTTTTGTAATCCTAGACGATTACATAATTCATTGGTTATAAAATTCGACTGTGAACCCGGATCTAATAATGCCCTACAAGTGTGGACATTGCCATATATATCATAAACTATAATGCTCGCTGTTGATAGTAAAATTTGTGAATTGGTTGCACAATGGTTTGCGTACGACAATTGCGTGGAAACATTTTCGGATTTGTTATTTGAATTTGCTGTGTCGTAATCGGTTAAGCTTTGGCTTGTACTGGGTTGTTCATTATTATTATTACTAATGTTTTGTTGCATATTATTAGCGAAATCAATGTGTAATAGTACATTATGCTTTTTATTGCATTTTCTACATGGTTGTAATTTACAGTCTTTAGTTATGTGATTTTTCTTTAGACAATTTAAACATAATTGCAAGCGTTCTGCCTCAGATATACGCTGATTGATGCTTAATTGTAAATACGATTCACACTGGTAAATTGGATGTGAACCCTTGCAAAAATTGCAACTAATCTTGTAAGTACTTAAATGAGCACTCGAATTTTTATTAATATTATATCGGTTTGATTTATTATGACTGTAGTTCGAATTAACTGGGTTTTTATCTGGCTTACCGGCCTCTAGAGAACCGAGGTGTTTGCAATACTCTTCAATAAAATCCAGAAATTCCTGTAATGTAGGAATATCTTTAGCAGGTTTGAATGACTCCCATTTTTCCCGTACTGAATTGCATAATTTGGATGCTAAAATATAAATAATTAACGTGTCGGAGGTGGGCTGGTCATATACTTTTAGCGATTGTAAATTTTGCAATGCATTATCTAGAAATCTTTGCAATGGGAGATAAGCATTTCTTTGAACATTTTCTAAATTAAAAAGTGATTTGATACCATTCTGAACGATAAGTTTTTTATTTTCATAGCGTTTGTACAATAGTTCCCTAGCTGCCTCATAATTCTTTGGAGAGATTTTTATAATTTGTATTGCTTTAGCTGCTTCTCCCGTTAAAGCTGTATTTAAATAGTAAATTTTTTGGAAATTATTTAAATCAGGGTTTGTATGAATTAATGTATCAAAGGCATCTCGAAAACCTACCCAATCTTCAAATTCGCCATTAAACGTCGGTAATTTTATTTTTGGTAAGGAAATTGAAATATTTCCCGTATTTAATGAGCCGATGTTAGCCTTATTATCATCTAACTTAGAATTCTCATTATTTTTAATAAAAATTTTAATTTTAGCCCTGACGTTATGAAATGTGCTTTCAAAGTCTTCTAACTCTTCTTCATGATCTTTATCATTTGCTAATAGTATTATTTTTGTATGAATAAGTTCAAATTGGGTTAACAGGGTTTCACTTTTAGTTAGCCGATCTTTTAAACCAACTAAATCTTCCTCATTGATGATTTCGGTTTCTTTAATTGTATTAAAATACTTATTTAGCCTTGTTAAACTGGCCTTTAATTGGCCCCTTTGGGAAATTAAACCTTTTAATTCTGCCATTGCAATAAGCAAACTGAAGTTAGTTTTTAGGAAAAAAGGTGGGTAAAATGGTAAAATGGTAAAATGGTAAGGATACACACTTACTTGAATGTTTTTGTTCGGTGGATAATCTTGATTGTAGATGCTTTCCCCGCTTGATGCGTTCCTAAATCGCGCTTCCAATTGATGTACTTCTATGTTACACTCGTTCTTGGTTTTCTTGATGCACTATTATGTTGCACTCGATTCTCTGTTTTTATCTTGCTCGAAGGACCATGTATATGATGGTGATTGTTGGGTAAATCACTCGGTTGTGCTGTTGCACCACATCTGAGGGTTGATTACTTGAGAAAGCAGAAATAACCAGGATCGCAATATTTACAAGTATATTTACAACTGAATTTTACAAGGTTCGGTGTGTATCACAAATAGTAAGTGTTTCTTGTTTCGAGTCTACATTGTAACTGAGCTTGTGAGGGTAACAAAGTATTTGTATTATCTACCTGTAATGACCAGGACGGATCAAAAAGGTTCACATTAATAATATTGGGTATAATAAATTAAATCTAAGCAATTTGTATAACAATAACAGAGGATTAGCATAAATTTGCTTTCTACAAATTTTAGTACAAGATACCTAAATTCTAATAACTTATGAATATTAAATGTAAATGCACAAATGAACAATAATATTTGAGAAGGATGCTTCAAACCCTAATAAAACTTAATTACAATATTAATATGCACATACATTATGAAATATATAACTGTACAGATCAATAATTAAACGAATGTGAAATATTATTTAAAAAATAAATAAATAAATAAAAACTAGAAGCGAGGGTCCAAACAGTAACTTTTTATTTTCCGGTAAATTTTAAGTGCGATTACTCCTATCCAACAAGCCAGAGAACACCCGAAAGCGAAAAGTGGGACATTATTGCTTTAAAAAGTATCGCAACAGGTAGTCTAGTAGTAATAGTAATTAAATTTCTTGGCAATGTAGCCTTTATTGTTATTAATTATTAACAATTATTAACTTCATTATTCATTACTATGTCTGTAATCTTATGAGTGTGTGCGTTGTGCAAAGGATGTGATTATCAAGCAACTGGATAGTCTTTCTGTGTCATCGAAAGCCATTTCCTACAAGTATTCACTGTAGTGAAGTCTACAATCCAACTTTGTCGTTATATCATACAGGGTTGAAACATATTCTTTATAGGATTTTGTAAACAGCAGAAAAAGATCGGTAAAGGTATTTACATAGAACTTCCCTCGTTATTTGTGCATGGCGGTCACTTTAAAAAATTATTAATTACGAAATGGCATTGAGAATAATAATCGGAATATTACAAAGAAAACCTGATAACTTTTGGTCAAAAAATATACAGAGTGCTCATCCAACAGCAAAAATTCAATAATAAATAACAGATGCCAAATATGGAAGGCTTGAGCAAATACCTTTACAAATGTCCACCATGGTTGAATTATTTCTTGGGATGACCACCCTGTATATTTTTCAATAAAAGTATGATAGGTGCATATGCCAAATATTATTGCCATCTGTCACATTTTCAATTCCACATTCACGCAGCAGAGTGGAAGTACAGTAGTGGTTAAAAATGTTCTTTTTTTAAAAATTTTTCAAGAATGTTGGTAAAAAAAATTTTTTTTCTTCTGAAATTGGTTTAGAATGTCTTGAAATGTGAAAGTAGTGGTAAAAGAACATTATAATTTTTTTTTTAAATTCCAAATTTTTTTATTTAAATAGATTTAGAATTGCCATGAAACGTGGAAATTTTAAATTTGAGCAAAAACAAAATTCCGTCTATTCTAGTGGTAAAAACTTTTTCCACAGTGGTTAAAGAATGTTCAAATGTTTTTTTCTGAGATAGGTTTAGAATGTCATGAAACGTGGAAATTTTAAATTTGAGCAAAAACAAAATTTTTTCACTATTTATTCCGTTTAGACGGTCCACCCTGTATATTTTCCAGTGAAATTTCTACCATTTTTTCGCTGACAGTAGCGTCAACTACCTACCAAATTTGACTGCTCTCCGTCACTACTTATAGTAGTGTTAAAAAAAGATAAAAATAAAAAAAAATGTTTTCGTTTTTTTTTAATAAGTTTAGAATGCCACAAAATGTGGAAATTTTAAATTTGAACAAAGAAAAAAAACTTTTCCACCTATTTTAGTGGTAAAAATTTTTCCAAAAATTTTGGAAACATTTTTTTTTAAATTTGCTTTTCTGAAATAGATTTAGAATGTCACGAAACGTTAAAATTTTAAATTTGAGCAAAACATTTTTTTCATCTATTCTAGTGGTAATTTTTTTTCCGAAATGGTAAAAAAAATGTTTCAATTTTTTTTTCAGAAATAGGTTTGGAATGTTATGACGCGTAGAAATTTTAAATTTGAGCAAAAAAAAAATTTCATCCATTCTATAAATAGTAGTGGTAAAAAAAGATTAAAAATTTTTCAACATTTTTTTTTTAAATAGGTTTGGAATGCCATGAAGCGTGGAAATCTTGAATTTGAACAAAGAAAACCTATTTTTCCATCTATTTTAGTGGTAAAATTTTTTCAAAAATATTGGAAAAAAATGTTCAAATTTTGTTTTCTGAAATAGATTTAGAATGTCATGAAACGTGAAACTTTTAAATTTGAGCAAAAAAATTTTTCCATCTATTCTGGTGGTAAATAAATGTTCCAATTTTTTTTTTCGAAATAGTTTTAAAATGTCATGAAACGTGGAGGTTTTAAATTTGAGCAAAAAAAAATTTCGTCTATTCTATAGTAAGTACCTACCTAGTGATAAAAAAAGATTAAACATTTTTAATATTTTTTTTAAATAGGTTTAGAATGCCATGAAACGTGGAAATGTTAAATTTGAACGAAGAAAAAAAAATTCCGTCTCTTTTAGTGTTAAAAAATTATTCAAAAATGTTGTTTAAAAAAACGTAAATTTTTTTTTCGGAAATAGGTTTAGAATGTCATGAAACGTGGAAATTTTAAATTTGAGCAAACAAATTTTTTCCATTCTTTATTCCCTTTAGACGGCCCACCCGGTATATTTTCCAGTGAAAGTTTAACCATTTCTTCGCTGACAGTAGCCGTCAGCTACCTACCAAATTTGACTGTTCTCCGTTAAGCAGTTTTTTAGTTAATGCACCAACAGACAGATAGACAAACAGGCAGACAGACAGATTGACGAAATTGAGAAACCTATATTTTCGTAATCTACATGATCTGAAACGTGAAAATCCGGAAAAATCTCGGAGGGTGGTTTTTTCTCGAATACAAGACTTTCCTTCGGTGTGCGAGGGAAGTAAAAATAACTATCTATAACTAAAAGAAAAACTATGTGTAAAAATATTAATGAAATCTTTGCATTCTTTCGATAACCTGAATTCTGGTTATGCTAGCAAATTAAAATCCTAAAATGAATTTGTCTAATTTCTTATTTGACAATTCTCATTCTAACACTAGCATCCACACAGTACCCTACGACCATGCAGATTAAACTGGTATCTACATAACCCCCTACGATCATGAAGATTCAGTTAAAAATGAGAACAAAGGCCTAAAATGAATTTATTTATCTACCTTGTTTTAAAAAATGTTCATTCTAATGGATTACATTTTCATGAAATCTATCATTCTGTTTCTTGGGGGTTATGTAGATACTAGTTTAATCTGCATGGCCGTGGATGCTAGTATTAGAATGAGAATTGCCAAATAAGAAATTAGACAAATTCATTTTAGGGTTTTAATTTGCTAGCATAACCAGAATTCATGTTATCGAATGAATGCAAAGATTTCATTAAAATCTTTACACATAGTTTTTCTTTTAGTTATAGATAGTTATTTTTTCTGCTGTTTGCAAAATCCTATAAAGAATATGTTTCAATATAATTATAAGAAAACAACCAATAATTCATTTTTAAAAATCATACAGGGTTATTTATTATAATTTTGGCCCCCCTTTATTTCTGATATCATTGGAGAAAAAAAGTTTCAAAGAAAATATGGAATGGAATTAAAAAACAATTGCTTGCATAGGTCACCAGATATAATAATGAATGACGTTTTCTAAATGGAAAACCTTGTATATTTTTACATATTCTTTTAGATCTTTTTTCCCTGATTTCACATATATCAGGGTCGATAGTCGAGCTGTAATATTTCTTGACATATCGTACATTAAAGAAATTATTTAAAAGAGAATTATTATTTGTTTGCTTATAATTGTATTGAAACATATTTTTTATAGGATTTTGCAAACAGCAGAAAAAATAACTATCTATAACTAAAAGAAAAACTTTGTGTAAAAATATTAATGAAATCATTGCATTCTTTCGATAACCTGAATTCTGGTTATGCTAGCAAATTAAAATCCTAAAATGAATTTGTGTAATTCTTATTTGACAATTCTCATTCTAACACTAGCATCCACACAGTCCTCTACGGCCATGCAGGTTAAACTAATATCTACATAACCCCCTACGATCATGAAGATTCAGTTCAAAATGAGAACAAAGCCTCAAATGCATTTATTTATCTACCTTGTCTTAAAAAATGTTTCATTCTAATGGATGAAAATGTAATGTAATTTCAAGTGAATATTTCAATCTCGTCTTAAATATATTACCAACCGCTTTAATAATGGAGTTGGTGGGGGGTTGAAAAATATTATAAGAAAATCTGAGGCTTTGGCTTCTAGTACATGCACCGGATTTCAAGTTTCTGTGCTCATACCAGCTTGCTATATTTATTTTTCCCCCAACCCTTCAACGGAAGCTTCTCAAAATATAGTCGAGTTCCAGATGTCGTTATAATACATACGTATACCAAATATCAAGTAAATATTTCAATTTTATTTTATCAAAAGAATCTGAGGCCTTGGCTTGTAGCACATACATCAAATTTCAAGTTTCTGTACTCTTATCAGCTTGTTTTAGATATTTCGACATATTTACCCCTACAACCCTTCACCGAATATCTTCAAAAAACAATCAAGTGCCAGATATCGTTATAATATAGCATACAAAATTTCAAGTCAATATCTTAAACTGTTCCGGAGAAAGCGCACGGACAAGTGAAGTTAGACACAGACAGATCGACAGACAGACAGAAATTTGTTTTCGATCAAATTTAGAATCTCGACATTTCATGAAATTCTATCACTGTCTGGTAAATAAACAAACATGTTGAATCTTGTCTATTACAGACACTCATTCGGATTATCATTAACCTAAAGATCGTGAATTGCAATAAGAGTAAATAACAAACAGAAGTGCCTGTTCACTATCATATCTGATTACAATCATACTTCTACTATCACCATTTAGATAACATGCTGAATAACGAATCTTGAACTGTCAACAAACGTATTGAGTACATTGTTCCTGCGTTTGAATGAACTACTACTAATATGTTAGTCATTGTTTTCGTTATCCTCGCAAAAGCTTGGGAGGATTATGGGTTGAACTTCTACGATATAAATGTCTACGGGACAACTCTCTGATTTGTGAAATTGCAACAAGATATGATAGAAAAAACATTAGATCGGTGGCAATCCAATTTGATGTTTTTCATTGGTTTTGTTTAGTTCGAAATGTTGTGTGTATGTATAGTATATATTATCTCAATTGGGACAGCATGAAAACGATATCTCGAAGTAAAGTCAGCTTCTCCTTTATGGGACATAGGCGAAGGCGGCAGAAATGTAAAAATGCTTTAAATACTAAATAATTGTATTACAATTGTTAACGAAAGGGATTTCTATAATACTTTATTCAATAGAAGTGGTTAATGAAAAAATATGTTTATTACATTTGATAAGTCACATAAATGATATGTTAAGGCTACGTCTACTGTCTAGTGACCTACATCTCGTTCTATCTTCTAGCGGCAAAGTTATGTAACCTTAGGCGGGAGAGTTGCATAGATGGTATATAATCCTTCCGAAGGGTTGTAAAGCAGCGACTGTCTTGTTTATTAAATGTTAGCCCATGAGACTATAAACTTTGCAGTATTGAAACGTGATAATTTCTTTAGGGAAAATAAAACGAATCATCGAATTTAACTTACTTCAATGATTTACACAAAATACACAAACAAAGCAGAGCAATTTGACATCAGGACGGTGAGTAAACTTTACAAAAACTTTCGTCAGAATAATCATATAAAAGAATCATTAGTCCATCTGACAGAACAAAATACAAAGCAAACTGTACACAATAAGAATCCGTATGCGGCAAATAATTAAACTAAACTAAACACGATCTGGCCAGAGCGGTAAAACAAAGAATTTTTATGATAACATAATTAAGACACACAAAATGAAAATATTGCTAACTGTATGTAAAGTTAATAACAAAAAAATGGCCTGACAATTAATATTTTCGATATAGACTAGATCGGTAGTCATACATTAGGTTTTTATGCCCAAAACACACCGAAGATGTCTAAAAACAGGGCTATATAGTTACGCAAACATAACGTTCACATGAAAGTATTCACGCACTATTATAGTCTTCTCATGGGGTAAGAGAAGTCTTTACCGGACGGTAACACTGGATACAACAAAGAATACTGGCCAAACGTGGAATGAGGTGTTGAAAGCCGTCAATAATTCTGCATTTTCGCAATCGGCTTCCAAACAGGAACATTAGCATCACGAGAGGCATACATAATATAAAAGTCTATACTTACAGCTAATTCGACGGAAACATTGCCTTAATCTAGTTATGGGCAATGGAGCACAATAACACAGAACATATAAACTATAATAACTGCTTTACTGATTCTATTCTCAGTTATTCATCACTATATATAGTGTTATATAATTTTTTTATTTATTTTATTTTTATTTTTAACTTCTTACATAATTTTATACTTCAGTACTCAGTTCAATAAACGTGTAAGGTTTTGGTCATCGCATTACCCCCACTTAACTATGATAAATTTGAATTCATGAAAATTTTCTATAGTTTACAAAACTTGCGGTGACAAAACCACAATCTTACTTATTTTATTTATTCCACATTTGATTCTGGTTGGAGAAAATTTTAGTTTAACAAAAAGGTATGTCTTACACTTAAATGGTTTGCGTTTGTTTACTTCTAGCTTGTGTACATCACCTTGAGATTTTCTTGGTACAAATTTAATTAATGATATATGCTTTCTTAACAAATCTTGTTCTATTTTGTCATACTGGGCTGGACTACTTAATACTATTTCTTCGAGCTTAATAAAACTTGTATTCATAACATACGTGTTTATTTTCATCGTATGCTTACCGCAATTCACATTCATACTATCGGCTTCTTTGCCATTTAAAACATTTTTCATATCGGCACCCTGGCCATTTAATACATTTTTTATATCGGCTCCCTGGCCATTTAATACATTTTTTATATCGGCACCCTGGCCATTTAATACATTTTTTATATCGGCTCCTTGGCCATTAAATATATCATTATTTTCAGCACATTTGCTGCTCAACATTTTCATATTATATATGGGTATTTTTTCACCCTCTACAACCATTATTTTATCACCCAAGTTTATATTTGCTCTTATTTCACTTAAAATATCTTCACCCAGTATAACATCATAATTCATATCTGATATTATAACGAAATCATTTTTAAATATTTGATTTTGAATCTCAAATGTAGTGTTTAAAATTTTGTTGCATTCCGCAAACTTTTTCCCGTTAGCATTGACCAATTTAATTTTAGATACCCTTATGCATTTATTATTTTTATTTAATTGTGTATTATAAATTTTTTCATCCAATAAACTTATTTCCGAACCAGTATCGACTAAACAGTTCAATTTTACATTATTTATCTTTATTTGTATAACGGGTAATTGACTAATTTTTATATTTTGTAATCCTTGACCATTCTCATTTCCAATAAATTCACGCATATGTTCATATCTAGTATCTAAGTTTAAAATTTCTTTACCTAAAAATCCTGACCTCTTGTTCTAGTATTTAATTGTGCCGTCGTTTCAATCTTATTAAAATCCGCTTGCGAGTTCTCGTTTTCCTTTGTTACGTTTGTATTAGCTACTTGGGCATACGTACGTTCATCGGTCCTATCATTTTCATAGGAATTTCTCCTATCCCCCCATCTGACTTGTTTTCGCTCCGTGTTTTCATCATAATTTCCCGATCTATAATTGTCCCTATTTTTATAATTGTTACCCCCACTATAACCTTTTTGGTCTTTATTTTCTTCATATCTCTTAATATAATTATCATTTTTCCTATAAAATTCTCTACTATTATTACCCCTATTTTGGTAATCATTATTATTATTATTGAGTCTTGTACCCCCACTGTTTCTACCATTATCCCTATCATTTTCATATCTGTTTCTATCATTATTTTGATTATTTCTATAAAAATTGTCCCTATTGTTATTATTATAGCTACGGTTCTGATATCCCCCATTGCTATTCCGATTATTAAAATTTTGACTCGACTGATTATTATTATAATTAAAATTCTGTCTATGATCATCGATTTCCCTCAAGTATTCTATAAGCTCATCTATATTTCCTATTCTCTGAGTGATTATTACGTTTTGAATATCGTTCGTGAAATGCCTTGCTAAAAACCGAACTATTTCGCTTTCAGAAAATTTGGGTTCCAAATGTTTAACGTTGTATATTTTTCTCATTACATATTGTTCCCTACTTATACCACTTCTTTCATTGTATTTGCCGTTAAACAGATTCAATCTTACCTTTTCCTGTAAATATGAACTCCAAAACTGTTTCATTAAAAGTACCTCAAATTCATCTATAGTTTCGAATTTTCCTATAACTAATTGAAACCAATAATCAGCCTCGCCCCTTATCATATTTTGTATTTGCATATTCAGGTCAGCACTAGGATGTAGTGTGTCCATATGCTGCCTTAACCTGGTCATAAACACTTTAGGATGGATCTTACCATCTCCATAAAAATAAAATGTGGATTTACCGCATGCATGTGACTGTCCTTGTGGAAACACCCTCGTATTCTCTCTCAACAACTTCGTGTTCTCATTAATCTTTCTATCCTGTTCTTTTAATTGCGCATCATACTTTTCTCCATGTTTAGATAACGTATTCTCCATTGCTACTACTCCCTCTTCTATTATATTCTCCACATTTGACCTTAACACTCGACTCGCTTCCTGTACTTTGCTATTTATCCTTTCTCCCGTTGTTTCTTCTATATTTTCCCATTTCTGTTGTAGATTTTCCATCTTGTATCTCAGTTCTTGATTTATTTCTTCAAATTGCTTTAGTTTTTCTTCTATTTTCTTTCCCAAGTTCTCTTCCAGATTTATGATCGTTTCTTCTAGTTGGAAATTATGCGTATTCAACTCTTCTAATTTTCCTTCGATCTGCAAATTGTTTTGATTCATTTGATTGTTCAAACCTTCTAATTTTTTCTCTACTTGCTGGTTGTTCTGGGTCATCTGGGTGTTCATCCCAGACACCATCTCCATCAGTCTCTGAAGCATGTTATTATCGTTTTGAGTAGCACTGTCTCCACTTTGCTGTCCGGTTGTACCAGCTGTTTGTTGTGTGGTATCCATTTCCTTACCAGATCTTAATTTCATAAATAAAATACAGTACCTGAATCTGTGTCCGTCACCTTTTTATAAAATTTTAAATGTTAACCAAGTACAGAAGTATAGAATTATGAGTTTGAAATTGTGCTGTAAAATTAATAGATCAAACGAACTTACCTTAAGTGAAGTTCGATCCTAATTATATGTGGCCTCGTCGAAGTAAATAAATAAGTTATGTAGTTTCCCCATTCCTATACCGACCGCCACAATTTTTAAAGCAGAATACTCCGTCCTAGTACCCTGCCTGAACGTACCCGTCAATTCCAGACAACCTCATTCCTTTACAGCTAACCATCACATTTCAAAACTGTTGGGAACTAAGGGAATAAATACACACAAGGGTATGGGTGGGAATTATTTACTTCGACGAGGCCACATATAATTAGGATCGAACTTCACTTAAGGTAAGTTCGTTTGATCTATTAATTATATGTGGCCTCGTCTCGTAAATAAATAAGTTATGTAGATGTTTAAAGCACCCAGCGTTTTGGAATGGCACCAATAGAGTACACAGATAATGTACTGGCACCAATAGAGTACACAGATAATGTACAAAAAGATTTTATTGGCTTCAAATAAAAATTCGTGTCCTACAGAATGAACAGTTTAAAATACAGGAACACAGCAACTTATAGAATTTACATGTCTGCATAAAGCAAAACACAATATATTTAATAATAAGGCGTATAAACAGTGAAACAAAAAATTGAATATCTTAAGATCAAATAATGGAGCAACAAAATATTCACCTTAATCTACTTTCAAAAAATTAAGAACCTAAAATAGCTTCAGCAAAACTAGACTGATCTTGCAGAGGTCGATTGTAAAATACTGCAAATGTTTTCGAACTGGCGGTCCAGCCCGCCGCCAATCGAATAGTATCAAACGTAACCCCTTTCCTAAATGCTGCGGATGTGGCAGCATGACGTGTGCTATGGGAAGAAAAGTGAGTGATATCTATTCCGGATTCTTGCATGATCTTTTTAATCCATCTAGAAATCGTTTGAGCAGTTGCATTATGATATGGTTTCTTGAATGTTAAGAAAAGGTTGCTACATTTGACACCATTTGATCGTAGGTCTTTTGTTCTATTTAGATAACACACAAGTGTTGTTGCTACACAAATTCTACTGTCTTGAGTATAGAAGGGCAGAATTAAGACTGGCTGTAATCTATTTCTGCCCGAAGTCTTTACTCTATGTACAATTCTAATCTCTATGCCTTTTTCTGAAATTTTTATATTGTGAACTTCGATTAGGGATAATGTCTGTACCCGCTGGCCAGAAGCCAGGGCTAAAAGAATAGCTAACTTATAAGAAAGATATTCTAAAGAAATATCTTCATTGTTAAGGTCACGCACAAAGTCTAGGACCGTACTTGGATCCCAAGTGTTGTTATATTTTGGTTTGCTCGGTCTTAGCTGGAAAAC
The DNA here is from genome assembly GCA_963583905.1 of Stenurella melanura. Taxonomy (NCBI): domain Eukaryota; kingdom Metazoa; phylum Arthropoda; class Insecta; order Coleoptera; family Cerambycidae; genus Stenurella; species Stenurella melanura. Next base: position 109,319,338 of record OY757315.1, on the reverse strand, counting down.
TCCTTTAAAGAACCGTTTCACTCTAAAATCCTGACCTATACTTGGACCTAGAATTTGTGCGATTGCCGAACGGTAAGAATTTAACGTGCCATAGGAGGCTCCCTTTTTGAAATGAAAGGACAAAAAATTTAAAATATCTGGTATTGAGGCTGAAAATAAGTCAATCTTATTGTCAATACAGTATTTCCACCAAACTCTTAACCCCGTGTCGTACTGTTTGAATGTTGAGGATGTTACAGATGCCAGGCAAATATCATAAGCAGACTCTGGAATATGGCCTAACCGGAGAGCCTCCCGGACAAGACTCCCGCCACCAGGGTAAGTTGGGGCCATAGTGGGTGTGGAGTCAACCTGTCAGCAGAAAGTAACAAGTTTATATTAGGTTTTAAGATGATGGGTTCTTCAACCAGTAATGAATAGAAAATGGGGTACCATGGTTGAGTTGACCAATCAGGTACCACTACAATGCCAGTGGCACGATCGTTTATTATTTTTTGCAAAGCTTTAGAGACCAGTGAAAATGGAGGAAATGCATAAAAACTTAATTCGCTCCAGTTTAAAGTAAAAGCGTCGACAAATAGGGCTTCCGGATCCTTATGCCAAGAAACAAATTTTCCGCACTTTCGATTAATTCTACTGGCAAAAAGGTCAATATCGGGTTTATGAAAAGAGCTAGCGATATGATCAAAATAACAATCATTAAGCTCCCATTCTGTATGTAAATTTAGTTGACGTGATGCTAAATCTGCTTCCTTATTCTCAGAAGACTTAATGTAGGATGCAAAGATGTATAATTCTCTTTCTTCACACCACTGCCAAATTTTATAGCATAATCTGTTCAAATTATGAAAACGGACTCCCCCCATTTTGTTTATAAAAGCTATGGCAGTGGTATTATCAATTCGCAACAAGATATTAGCATTTCGAAGATTAGCAGCAAAACATTTAATTCCAAAGAATGCTGCTTTGAGCTCTAAGAAGTTTATATGCATTTTTCTTTCCTCTTGGGACCAATGACCATGCGATGACATGCCTGCGCAGTGAATACCCCATCCCGTTAGGGAAGAGTCAGAAAAAATTTCTAAATGAAAAATAGGGGTCTTTAAGGTGTTAACTGCTAATGGAATCTTAGCAAGCCACCAACTAAACTCATTTGAAAGACTAGCCGGAATGTCCATGATCTTGCTATAATTGTTATTTGACTGTTTGAGAGCCAAAAACTTTGCTCTTTCAAAGGGTTTCAAATGCAGCCAACCATAGCGCATTGCAGGACAAATAGAAACCAATTTACCAGTTAATTTTGCGAATTCCCTAATTAAGCATTTTTTAAGTTTCATAAAATTGGTAATAAACTTAATAAGAGCTAAAGTCTTTTTGCCAGGTAAGGAAATTGTCAAATCAATAGAATTATACACAAACCCCAGATATTGACATTTATGCGCAGGCCGTAGCACACTTTTTTCATAATTTATAAGAAAACCAAGTTTTTCCAGGGTATGAATTGTTAGTCTGATATTATTTATGCAGTCAGTGTATGACATTCCTAGTAAAAGGAAATCATCCAAATAAGCGACTGACATTAAATGTTTCTTTCTTAAAGATGCTAGAACTGGTTTTAATAACTTTGTAAAAATCAGTGGCGCACAGTTCAAACCAAAGGGAAGACAGGTAAATTCATAAATACTGCCCCGAAACTTAAATCTTAGGTATTTCCTGTGTGATCTAAAAATAGGAACTAAAAAATACGCATCTTTCAAGTCAATTGTAGCTAAAAAAACATTGCGTTGCAGCATGCGCGCAACTGTTTTCTGATCTTCTAATTTGAAATGATCTGCTTTCACAAACTGATTGAGAAATTTTAGATTTATAACAAGCCTATATGAGCCATCAGCCTTCGGAACAGTAAAAACATTGGATATGAATTGCCCTTTGCAAGGTTTAACTGCACTTATGGCCCCCGAACTTAGTAACTTCGACACACAGTCGCCTAATATGATAGTCTCCTTAATTGACCATTTAGGTTCTTTTGGAACACTCTTTTGAATTGGTGTGGATAAAAAGGGAATTTTAAGACCCGATACATAAGACAGAACTCTCTTATCATTTGTGATTTTAGTCCAATTTTTATAATAACTTTTCAGTCGCCCAGCAACAAAAAGGGAACCTACCTGGTTCTTTGTTAATAGGGTCTCTCCCTGGGATTCCGGTTCTTGTGGGTGTCGTTTCTTGCTCTCCTCCTTTCCTGCTTTTGTTGATAAGGCTTCGGGCGCCGACTGAGAGTGGGGTTCTGAACCTGATGAACCCGTCCACCCTGGTACTCCCCCTGAGGTCGGGGTGGACGTCTGAAGTTTAACTTCTGGTTAACACTTGCAATGGCTGTATTTCTTTTAAATATCTTGGGTTTTGTAGGCTTAAGCTCTAAACCAGATCGTTCCATCTCCTTGGAAGCCTTTATGCGATCCCCAAGTTTCTCTCCGAAGAGCCAATCATCCACTTGTACATTAGACAATGTCTCCCTGACCTCCTTCTTTAGATCTAAACTAATCAATTCTCGTCTAGACTTAGATTGTTTATGGTGGAAGTCCAATAAGAGTCGACTGGCATCACTAGTAAATTGGATAAGAGCCATATTATCCCTGTTATCGACGTTCTGAAGGAGACTAGTTAACGCTTGTCCCAACGCTGAGAGAGCTGTCCCAATTTGGTTCTGCAGGTCACTTATTTTACTGTCTCTGCGAGCTACCACATCCCTGGTAACCGATAAGACTTCCGGATTTATTTTAGGGGCTTTTAACAAGGAACAATTTTCAGGTGGTGTATATTTGTTCATAAGGGACAAACGTTCATCGTCGCTTAGCCCTCTCTGAAGGATACTATTCCAGCTTATCGCGACCTCTTTCTGAAAAGGAGGAGATACGTTTTTGGCAGGAGACAAATCGTATCCTAATATTGCTAAGACAGTCTGGTTTAAGTCCGAACCGGACGGCTGAGCAGACCGTGCACTGTCTTCCACGGTTACATTGTCCTCTGGAGGATCGACTTGTATATCTAAAAAGAAACAACCATAACAATCCCATGGTTGAAAAAAAAAATATATATACACATATATATATATATATATATATATATATATACACATATATATATATTTATAATTTCGTGCTTCAAAGCAGAAACAATTCAATAATTAATCTTCTCATAGAACGTATTTTCTAAACAGGCATAGAAAATAAGATTGTAAAAAGCAGTAGTCTGTTCTCAAAACAGAGCAAAAAATAAGAGAGCTTGACCGTTTTCAAAACGGATGAAAATATCCACATAATATCTCAAATAATCCAAATCAATGGTCATACGCATCCATGTACGTACCTTCATACATTATCGTTAATGTTTGTTATCATAACAAACTTAAAATTAAGTGGATAATAATACTTACAATAAATTATAAAAAGTCTCTCATAGATTTACCTGTCGAATCCAAGTGTACAGGAACATAAACAGTGGGATCGTTATCAAAACAAACTCCACTTTGAGACTCAAGCTCAAGATGTGACACAGATACACTATCTGTTCTTGTTGATAGTGCCGGCGAGACAGAGCGCCTTTGTCTATATGTAGAATCACTTCTTTGATTTCGTTTGTCGATCTTTACCAGACGTTTTTGCAGCCGTTTTAGTTTCTTCCTGAGGGTGTATTCCTCATCGGATGAACTACTGCTCTCCCTCTGCCTTTTTCTTGAATGTTTACCCATTACAATGTCAAATCGTATGAGATAAAATATGTATAATAAGTAATAACACAACACAGCACGAGAAAGTGTAACACTAGATTGTGTGCGCTAAGTACGTGCGAAGCGGCCGACACAAAAACAAAGAATGAGGTTGTCTGGAATTGACGGGTACGTTCAGGCAGGGTACTAGGACGGAGTATTCTGCTTTAAAAATTGTGGCGGTCGGTATAGGAATGGGGAAACTACATAACTTATTTATTTACGAGACGAGGCCACATATAATTGCTTTTCTAAAACGCCACACGTTGGCACGCCAAAATTGTTATATAATTTTTTTATTTATTTTATTTTTATTTTTAACTTCTTACATAATTTTATACTTCAGTACTCAGTTCAATAAACGTGTAAGGTTTTGGTCATCGCAATAGATATGTACAAATACATGGCGGCTTTTAACTCTTACGGCCATACACGGCCACCAGCCTCTACGCCATTTTTTCCGCGTCTCCCTGTTAGCCAGACTCGGCGTAGGAATATGCCTGCTTGCTACTGGCTGAACTTGGTCTACAAGCTATTACGCTATTGGTCAAGCATTTGTCATGACTAGCTGATAAAATTTAAACGCGTATAATTTAAATTTAAAATAATGAATAGAATAGTTTAAGTTACTGAGTGTTTTTACAAAATGTGACCGTTACAGTATAATGATGTTAGGCAGCTAGAAAATTTCTACTATTCTATAAAGGAAAGACTCGGCAAAATTTTAAAGGGGGAACTCGTTTCCTGGCATCGGTAATGGGCCTCGGAAGCAGAAATAGGTCGACGTTAAATAAACAAATTTCAAAAAGGTTTGTCTATGAACTTTAAACAAACAATATTTCATTCGTCACTATCCGAGTTTTCAGAACTTGAATCGGTATTTACATTAATAATAACTGGATTGATAGGTGGTAATATAGAATATTCATTTTCCTTTCTTATCACATGAGATACACACTTCCTCCATATATCGCTTTTGCCTATTTCGTCTACTATTATCTTTATATTCTTTAAGACAGACTCACTTAATTTAGCCCACACCATTTCAATGGAGTTGAAAACGCAATAATATGGAGTCAAACGTAAAATAGTATGATCGTGTGCTTCGAACATTTTTTCAAAGGCATATCGATGGGTTTTTGACAAAACAACGTAAGCGACAAACAGTGAATTTTACAGGAACCAACTTTTTTTTATAATTGACGTTATTCTCAGACTAAAATTATTAAAAATGTTTGTAACACTCCTTTTTTATTAATAGTAATTGAATTTTAATATAAAATTTGAATTAAGTAAATATTAACATTAATTATTGCAACATAAGATAATTTGTCAGACACAACTTTATTAAATTTTGTCGCTTAAGATACAAATAAGATGTTATCCACTCACAATTTTGATGCGCAGTGGACAAGAAAATGGTAACTAATAAGTATCGTAAGCGCCTGACAGTTAATCGTAACCGACGACGCTTACGATTTTTTGCCGGAATTACATCAGGAGTTTGGAGGCCCTTCGATAGTAGTGTCAACGAAACGGACGTTTTTGATACCGAGCCTATACAAGAGGAATTTGAAAATAAAGAATTACACGTTCAAATTCAAAGTGTTATTTTGAATATTTACTCGCGTTTAAAAGGCGAAAATATTGATTCTTCATATAATCAAATTGTGAAGAGGAGTTGTGAATTAACCACATTTAGTCGTACTACAATTTATAGGGTTGTTACAGTCGGGAATGTAGTTGATCATTCTATTAAACAGAAAAGAGTTGGACAAAAACTTAAAAAACTTGATAACGCGTCTAAAGATGTCATTCATCGATTTATGTATGACTTTTACAATGAACAGAAGGTGCCCACATTGGAAATGATTAGGGATAAGTTACGCGACTATCCAGATTATAACTATAAATCATTAGATACTTTGCGAAACGTTTTGCTCGATTGCGGTTTTAGGTACGATAAATTGGACAAACGAATGGAAATTATGGAATCAGCACGCATCGTTGATCATCGACACGTGTACCTGCATAAAATAAAAGAATACCGAGATGCAAATAGAGACATAATTTATCTTGACGAAACATGGTTTGAGACCCATGATGTAGTTGGGTAAATAACACCAAAAAGTGTAATCTAAGTGCTCCATGTTCTAAGGGAAAAAGAGTTATAGTTCTACATACTGGAAGTAAAAACGGTTTTATTCCAAATGCGTTGTTGTCTGCTAAAAATATCAACCAATCCTCTGCCGACTACCACGAGGATATCACAGCCGAATTATTTGAGAAATGGGCAAAGGAACAGCTGTTACAAAATATCCCACCAAATTCTGTAATTGTTATGGACAATGCGTCATACCATTCGCGGTAACACACAAAAATGAAAGGTAAAGGCTTGGAAACACCAGAAAAAAACACAAAAAAGACTTTATTAGAACTGATTGGAAAGCAAAATTTTAAAAAGAAATATGCCGTTGAAAAAATGTTCGAAGCACACGATCATACTATTTTGCGTTTGACTCCATATTATTGCGTTTTCGACCCCATTGAAATGGTGTGGGCTTAATTAAGTGAGTGTCTTAAAGAATATAAAGGCAATACTAGACGAAATAAGCAAAAGTGATATATGGAGGAAGTGCGTATCTCATGTGATAAAAAAACAAAATGAATATTCTATATTACCGCCTATCAATCCAATTATTATTAATGTAAATACCGATTCAAGTTCTGAAATCTCGGATAGTGACGAATGAAATATTGTTTATTTAAAGTTCATAGACAAATCTTTTTTGAAATTTGTTTATTTAACGTCGACCTATTTCCGCTACTGAGACCAATATGCTATGTCCTATATGTTCGAAAGATCATGATTTAAAAGTCTGTCCAAAAGATAGCAAACAATGTTGTATTAATTGCCATAATGTCAAACTAAAACAAAAAACAGATATCAATACAGATCATGCAGCCTGGGACTATGAAAATTGTTTTGCATATAAAAAAGCGCTAGAAAAACTGAAGAGCGATTTATTTGGGGTACCCATATAGCAAATATCGACACCTACTTCCTTGAAACAATTAGCAACTGATAATATGCCCTCTTTAAATCCCTCTTCGAAAAATTATAATCGCGTCTCTAAATTCTCAGTATATTATCAGAACATGCGTGGAGTGAATAGCAAAACCACTCGCCTATTTAATGCTGCCAATTCCAGCGAATATTCTGTCATTGCGGTCACAGAAAGCTGGTTAGAATCAGGAGTAAATAGCTCAGAGTTATTCGATCTTAATAAGTATTGTATATATAGATGTGATCGCGATTTTATTAATACCAAATGTACACGAGGCGGGGGGGTCATGCTTGCTATTGACGCCTCTCTCTGCTCTGCCGATCTAAAATTAAAAGCAACCACACTTTTCAAAGAATTACCCTTTATTGACATTCTTGGAGTTCAAATTAAAATAGATTTTTATTGCTATTATATAATTTTAACTTATATACCTCCCAATACAACCCTTGAATGTTATGATTCGGTATTTGAAATTATTGCTTCACTGGAATTTATTCATAATAACAATGTTCTATTTCTAGGTGACTTTAATTTTAATGAATATTCCAGTTACTTACTCTCGCTAAAGCCTACAAGTCGTCTTACCTCTCTAATCAACTTTAGTAATTTTCTAAATTTAGAACAATACAATTATATAAAAAACAGAAACGACAATATTTTAGACTTAGTTCTATCAAATATGAACTGTGTAGTAGACAAAGCTCCAGACATATTAGTTCATGAAGATGTTCATCATCCAGCACTCCTGATACTATTTAATGTACATGAAAAACATAAAAATAACAAGAACACCGTTAATCTGACTTACTATAACTACCGCAAAGCCAATCTGATTGACCTCTATCAAAACTTAGCAGATATTGATTGGCATTTTCTATTCAATATTTCTGATGTAAATCATGCCTTTGAACAATTTTATGAAAAAATATATGCCGTTCTTGAGTCAACTGTTCCAAAAACTGTAATCAAAGGCAAGAGCTACCCTCCTTGGTACAATTCTAATATAATTAAAAGTATTAAACTGAAGCATAGAGCATGGAGCGATTACAAAAACCTTGATGATCCTCTTGCACTCGAGGAGTTTAAATTATTAAGAACTTATGTCAAAAATCAGGTTGATATTGAGTATAGAAAATATTGTAGCGACATTGAAAATAATATCAAGACTAATCCCAGCAAGTTTTGGCAGTTTATCAATAAGAAAACTAGTAATAATTTACCGGCTGATATGTACTATAAGGATAGACATTATGTTGGCAACAAAGAATTGGTAGATGGTTTTGCTGATTACTTTTGTAGTTCTTACATCACTTCTGGTGTTCCAATTGAGGACAACCATGACGCAATTACTGATTCTTTGACAATTGAACAGTTTACAGAGCAAGAAGTTTTAAATTCACTAAAAAAAATCAAACCTAAATGTACGATGGGCCCTGACAAAATTCCCGCCTTTCTATTACATGATTGTGCTAGCGTGTTTGCAATTCCTCTCACTTTCTTATTCAATCTGGCCATTAAATCTAACATATTCCCCGATTCACTCAAATGTTCTAAGATAATTCCTGTATATAAAAAAGGTGAAAAAAATAATATTGAGAATTACAGACCCATAACGATTATCAACAATTTCTCCAAAGCTTTCGAAATTTTGCTGTATGAACCAACATTTTCTTATGCAAAGAATCGCATTACTGAATACCAACACGGTTTCTTCAAGGGAAGATCTACCTCAACCAATCTTTTTTGTATTACCCAATATATAACTGATGCTATCGACGCAAACTCACAAGTTGACGTAATTTACACAGACTTCACTAAAGCATTTGACAGACTGGACCACAGTATTTTATATTCAAAATTTCAACAATTTGGTTTCTCAAAAAATCTGCTATTATTCTTCAAATCATATCTTGAAAACAGACATCACCACATTGAATACTGTTGTCAGCGGTCTGTAGAATTTGTATCCACTTCAGGCGTACCCCAGGGTTCAGTGTTAGGTCCTTTATTTTTCAATATTTTCATTAATGACATAACAGTAGAACTGGGTGTCAATTGTCTCCTATACGCAGACGATATGAAGCTGTACAATAAAGTAAATGATGTTACTGATTGTGTTGCTCTACAAGCGGCCCTCGATAAAGTAAATGAATGGTGTAATTTGAACAAACTACAATTGAATGCAAAGAAGTGCAATGTTCTAACTTTTACCAATAAACACCAGCTGGTCGAATTCAATTATTGCTTAGAAGATTCAGTGCTAACACGTCCATCAACCTTCCGCGATCTCGGTGTAACATTTGATAGTAAACTTAACTTTAATTGTCATATAAACACCATAACCAATGAAAGTTTTAGAACACTGGGATTTATAACACGATGTTCTCATGATTTTAATGACAGTAATACGCTGAAACTACTTTATCAGTCTTTTGTTCGATCAAAATTAGAATACTCGTCAATTATTTGGTCTCCTCATTACAACCTACATATACAACATATAGAGAGAATTCAGAGACGTTTCTTAAAGATGTTAAGTTACAAGGAGGACGGTGTCTATCCTGCTATTGGTTTTCCCCAGACTGCACTTTTAAACAGATTTTCGCTTTCGAGTTTGGAGACTCGCCGAACTATTTCACAACAAATATTTCTTTTTAAAGTAATACATAATATAACAGATTGTAGTGCTATCTTAAGCTTACTAAATTTTCGAACACCTAGACCAGGCTCCAGACAAAACACTTTATTTTATCTGCCGACCCCCAGAACTAACGTACAGAAATTTTCACCATTGTACAAAATGTGTGAGAACCATAATAGTCTTCAAGGCCAGTTTGATATATTCCACTGCAATGTAGCTGAGATAAAAGAGATTAACTGTATAAATTAAAACACGTTACCATATTTTTATTTACTTATATTCTTTCTTTTTATTTACTTATATTCTAATATATTTTCTATGTACTTATCATCTCCTGCCCTGTAATTGGAATGCTCTGTTGGGCAGTGTATCGTTAAATAAATAAATAAATAAATAAATAAATATGCCGGGAACCAAGTTCCCCTTTTAAAATTTTGCCTAGTCTTTCCTTTATAGAATAGTAGAAATTTTCTACCTGCCTAACATCATGATACTGCAAAGTTCATAGTATCATGGATTAACATTTAATAAACAAGACAGCTGCTTTACAACCCTTCGGAAGGATTATATACCATCTATGCAACTGCCGCCTAAGGTTACATAACTTTGCCGATAGAAGATAGGACGAGATGTAGGTCACTAGACAATAGACGCAGACTTAACATATCATTTATGTGACTTATCAAATGTGACAAACATATTTTTCATTAACCACTTCTATTGAATAAAGGTATTATAGAAATCCCTTTCCTTAACAATTGTAAAACAATTATTTAGTATTTAAAGCATTTTTACATTTCTGCCGCCATCGCCTGTCCCATAAAGGAGAAGCTGACTTTACTCTGAGTTTTCGTTTTCATGCTGTCCCAATTGAGATCATATATACTATACATACACACAACATTTCGAGCTAGAGAAAACCAATGAAAAACATCGAATTTTCAACTAGCCACGGTACATGACAAAATGAAATAATTCATAATCTAAAGTCAAATGCGTACGGTAGTGACAATGTAAATGCTTAGATGCTACAATTATGTTCACCACTTATCAGCAAACATATTACCCACATAATTAACTCCTGTTTGGAATATAGCTATTTTCCCAATTCGTGGAAAATAACCATAATTTCCCCCTTGCCAAAAGTTAATACCCCTAAGGAATACTCAGATCTAAGGCCCATTTGTATCATAACGACACTATCAAAAATTTTAGAAAAATTCATCCAGCCCCAAATTTATGAATATGTCACAAGTAATAGTATAATTTCCCATCTACAGTCTGGATTCCGAAAGGGTCATAGTACTGTAAGTGTATTAGCAAATGTTACCGATGATATTTTAAAATCTCCTAATAGCGGTCTTGCATCATTGTTAGTACTTTTGGATTTTTCAAAAGCATTTGACACTCTAGATCATACTTTGTTATGTGTCAAGCTTATCTACTTCGGATTTAATGAAAATTGTGTTCAGTTTTTCAAGTCCTACTTGAGCGATAGATACCAAACTGTCAAAATGAATGATGCCTTTTCAAACACCACCAAAATCACCTCCGGTGTTTTCCAGGGCTCTGCTCTAGGGCCTATCCTATTTTTAATATATACAGCTGACATTTTCAATACTGTAAACTACACACAAATTCAATGTTATGCGGATAACACACAATTAACATGCTCTTTTGACCCAAATAATATAAGAAACATCTGCTAACATAAATCAAGACCTAACTTCTATCGAGCGTTATTCGAATTCGCATAATTTAAAATTAAATATTGGGAAATGTGCGGTAATATGTTTTGCAAATAAAAAACATATAAGTTTTGTCAAGCAAAATATAAAACTCAAGATATCAGATAGAGCCCTAACTGTTGTAAACAAAGTAAAAAGTTTAGGTTTAACTTATGACGAAAATCTATTTATTTAAAGAACACGTAAACATATTAGTCAAAAAAGCGTATCTAGCATTAAAGCTACTTTATAATAATACAAATATTATTAATTTAAAATTAAGAAAAAAGCTATGTGAATCGTTGGTGTTACCTATATTACATTATTGCAATGTCGTATATTATAGCTGCTTGGACCAACTATCAAAAAACCGTCTGCAAAAAATACAGAACAGTTGTTGTCGATTTGTTTACCGCATTCGAAAATACCAGCGCATTTCCTCAAAAATAAATGAACTTGGTTGGCTACGAGTGGAAAGTGTTTATAAATATTATATGTCCGTATTTACTCACCGTATCCTATGCACCTCCTCACCATCATATCTTCGTAAAAAATTGATACCTAGGAATAACATCCACAATTTAAATTTGAGACATATGCACAAGTTATCATTGCCAGCTTATCGTCTTACCCTGTTTCGTAGATCTTTTTCTTACAACTCTGTCACAATTTATAACAACGTAAATGATACCCTCAAATTTCTAAATGTAGACAGTTTTCGCAAAAAAGTGAAAATGAAATTCTTTTCTATGCAGTAATTTTATCTGCATCTTACGTACGTGGCTCATTCGTTGTCTGACACTACTAAACTGATAAATACTAATGCTAATAATACTGCTCATTCTTTTATTAGCGATTTCTTCTTCCACATATTTTTTTTTCTTTGTTTTTTTAAATATTTATTCATAAGAATATTATACTATATTTTAATGTTTATTGATATGTACTTTAGGTATTATTATTATTATTATTACTACTTTTAGTTTTAGGAATTTTAGGTTAGATAAGGTTAAGTTGAATAGCTTTGGCTAGACTTCGCCTTAGCGATTGGATGTATTGTATGCACATGCTCTCCTAATAAGGACTTTATTATTATTATTATTATTATTATTATTATTGTTATTATTATTATTAATTGGGTTGCCACGGATCTAATGTTTTTTCTATCCTATTTTGTTATAATTTCACAAATCATAGAGTTGTCCCGTAGACATTTATATCGTAGAAGATCAACACACGATCCTCCGAAGCTTTTGCTAGGGTAACAAAAACAATGACTAACATATTAGTAGTAGTTCATTCAAATGCAGGAACAATGTACTCAATATGTTTGTTGACAGTTTAAGATTCGTTATTCAGCATGTTTTCTAAACGGTGATAGTAGAAGTATGATTGTAATCAGATGCGAGAGTGAACAGGCACTTTTGTTTGTTATTTACTCTTATTGCAATTCATGATCTTTAGGTTAATGATAATCTGAATTAATGGCAACAAATGAGTGTCTGTAATAGACAGGATTCAACATGTTTGTTTATTTACCAGACAGTGATAGTAAAAGTATCAATGTATCCACACGCGAAAGTGTACTGGCGTCTTTGCTCGTCATTGCTTCTTTTGCAATTCACTATCTTCCGGTGAATGATAATCTGAACTAATTTGTTTGGCAATAGCGAAATGTTTGTAAATAAAGAAATAAATAAATATGAATGTCATATTTATATACAGTCGCGTCATTTTGGCACTTTACCTATAAATATAATCGGTAAACGTAATGACACAGAACTTCCCTGTTTATTTATACAGGGCGGTCACTCTAAAAAATTAATAATTACGAAATCACACATGAGAATAGTAATCGGAAGGTATTATTACAAAGAAAACCTGATAAATTTCGGTAAAAAAATATCCGTCACCCGATAGCAAAAATTCAATATTAAATAAAAACGTGCCAAATATGGAAGGCTTGCGTAAATACCTTTACAATGAATGAATGACCACAAAAATTCCTAAAATTCGCCTGTTTTTGCATAATAGATAGCGGGCCAAGAGAAAGAGCAAAATAAATCCTATAGGGCTTTTTAAAAGATAATACAACTCTGTTATTACTCAGATTTTATATTGTATGAATTTTTACGGTTTATGTATCATTCTGTAGCGTATTCGGAAGAATTTAGGAAATTGTCCTACAACACTTTTTTGAGTTTTTGTTTCGTTTGACTTTTTTTTTGTTTTTTTTTTTTTTCATTTCTTGTTTTTTGTCTTTTGCCCAACGCGAAAGGAACCGGTTAATACTCCATTAAACTCGATAAAGTTAAGTCAGCGGTAGATTTAAAAAATTCTGCGTAAAATGAGGTGTAGCGGCGGAGGAGCAAACCACGCCTCGAATTAATAATAATAATTCAAAATTAATGAGACGCCTTTGGTAATAGTCCCCAAAAATAAAAGTAAACAGAAACAGTGTCTATATTAGTGCACTATAGCTGGAAGGTCGTAGAATTTATACTACCTGCGACCCGTCCCTTCTTCAAGTATATGGTATGGAGAACAACATGGGCAATATAAACAGCTAGCCAGCCAGATGTGAATGAAGGGAGATAAGTTTGTATGTGTTTGTTTATTGTAGCATTAGTATTGGTTTATTTATTTATTCTTTTATTAGAATTTAAAAAAGAAATGGAGATTAAAATAGAAAAGGTATTAAACATAATATACGGGTGTTTGGTGCATCGTGTGCCAAAGTGAAATGGCCGACAGAAAGGGTTATCTGCTATCCTTTCAGGCCCCTTAACACTTCCCATGCCATGCGGGATTTTTCATATCGACCTTTTATCTTTTTAATGAAAAAATCCCTAATTCTACATTTAAATTAAAATTATAAAAAAAGTATTAGGCGTAGAGTGCGAATTTCATTTTTATTTTGATGTGTATTGTTGAAGGGTTCTTTTAAATCCAAAATTACTGGCATTAGTCATCTAGTTGTTTTTTATTCACTCGCAAACTTTCGGAATAGGTAAAATTTAAATTTAAACTTAGACTTTACATGGCTATAAAAAAAAACTCACAGCAACCGGAATCTTCCAACTCCCTCAAAAATTCTCTAGTCTATCCTCTTGCTAGTGTTGTGCCACATGTCATAAAAATCTTTTAATAACTTCGTGAATTCGCTAAATTAATGAATCGTATCACATAAGGCTAATATTCAAAATTTCGAATAAAAAATTATTTTTGCTTAAATTATGCATGGGAAACAGGTATAATCTGTTATCTCACTCTTGCGAAGTAAAGTCTATCTTCTGTTTCTTTCTGTTCATGGGTTTTCTTGAAATAAAGAAACAATTACATTTTTATCATTTATTAAAAAAAATTAAAAATCTTGCTCAAAGTGTTGGTCTCTTGCGAATGCAGGCCCGACATCTGCTTCGTATTTCGACAGTTGTTGTATGAAGTTGTATTTCCTCCCTAATTGTACCGAAAGCCGGTTCTATGCGTTGGACTAGTTCCTCCCTAATCGCAACCTCCGTCGCGTACACGAGCTCTTTGGCACGTCCCCAGACATAAAAATCAAACGGAGTTAGGTCTGGGGAACGTGGAGGACATTGAATAGGGCCATCCTGCCCAATCCACTCATTTAGGAACACATTGTCTAGATATTCTCTTACAATCAATCGCCAGTGCGCGGGAAGGCCGTTATTTTGAAAAACTATAGGCGTATGCGTAGATTGCGCGGGATGGCCCTATTCAATGGCCTCCACGTTCCCCAGACCTAACTCCGTTGGGTTTTATGTCCGAGGTCGTGCCAAAGAGCTCGTGTACGCGACGGAGGTTGCGAATAGGGAGGAACTTGTTCTCTTGTCCAACGCATAGAAATGGCTTTCGGTACAATTAGGGAGGAAATACAACTTCATATAACAACTGTCGAAATACGAAGCAGATGTCGGGCTTGCATTCGTAACAGAGACCAACACTTTGAGCAAGATTTTTAAATTTTTTTAATAAATGATAAAAATGTAATTGTTTCTTTATTTCAAGAAAACCAATGAACAGAAAGAAACAGAAGATAGATTTTACTTCGCAAGAGTGAGATAACAGATTTTACCTGTTTCCCATGCATAATTTAAGCAAAAATAATTTTTTATTCGGAATTTTGAATATTAGCCTTATGTGACCCGATTAATTAATTTAGCGCATTCACGAAGTTATTAAAAGATTTTTATGACATGTGGCACATCACTAGCAAGAGGATAGACTAGAGAATTTTTGAGGGAGTTGGAAGATCCCAGTTGCTCTGAATTTTTTTTATAGCTATGTAAAGTGTAAGTTTAAATTTAAATTTTACCTATTCCGAAAGTTTGCGAGTGAATAAGAAAATAACTAGATGACTAACGCCAGTAATTTTGGATTTAAAAGAACCCTTCAACAATACACATCAAAATAAAAATGAAATTCGCAGTCTACGCCTAATACTTTTTTATAATTTGAATTTAAATGTAGAATTTGGGATTTTTTTCATTAAAAAAGATAAAAGGTCGATATGAAAAGTCCCGCAGGACATGGGAAGTGTTAAGGGGCCTGAAAGGATAACAGATAACCCTTTCTGTCGGCCATTTCAATTTGGCACACGATGCACCAAACACCCTGTATAGTTGTGTTGCGTACATCTGGCAACTTTAAGTAATTTTATTAAATTCTATTAAACAGAATGAATTTTTGAGAAATATGTACAGGTATTTACCATACTCTAGTAACTAAAACCTCAGACATTAAATTATCATAGGTAATCTGTTTAAATTTAGGAATGTACACATTTATTATATTTTCATGTTTCATCCATTTAACTCTTTTTGTATTCCAGTTTTTGCTAACAGCTCTCGTAGAACACAGAGGCTTCGATCGCATAGTAAATATATCTATTTTACAGCACAAATTTCTTAATTATTGGTTAAACCAAATATACTGCAGGAAGTATTATGGGTTGCATATAACAACGCGGACCCATTCTTAGTAATTTTTAGTTTATAGTATGGTAATATGTTAATTGAGACTTGAGAGGGGATATCTCTTTTATTAGCTAGCTGGTAGCAGAATGGCCATTTCTGTAGCCAATTCTGCAGCAGCATTCACTTTGACTCTTAAGTTTTTTTTGATAATCATTCAGTCGCGAGTTGTGACACTTCTGCAGTTATCAAACTTTTTCTTAGTGATCTATCTAATAAAAGGTAATTACATTTATTTATTTGATTCCTCTCATTAGTGTTTGACGGCCTTTAGCCATATTTTTCATTTCTGCTAACTAAACAACCATAATTCTGAAACATGTGCTGATAATATTTTTCTTTCTTCCCAAACGTAGAGTTTTGCTGCCAAATAGATGATTAAATAGCTGATTATATAGCAAATAAATAATTATATAGATAATTATATACATGATTATATAGATGATTATATAGCTGATTATATAGCAAATAGCTGATTATATAGTAAATAGCTGATTATATAGCAAATAGTTGATTATATAACTGATTATTTTAACAACTGATTACATAGATGATTATATAACTGATTATTTTAACAACTGATTACATAGATAATTAACAAATAACTGATTAGATAGTTAATACAAATTATTTAAATCATTTACCGAAATAATTTGCATAATTAGTACAAATAGTCTACATAATTTACACATGGAAAATCATTTTCGTTTGATGGTTAAATGTCTGCTAGATTTCATAAGACGGATAGTCCAGTCAAACACAGTTTAGTAAAGTTCAGCAGTCGATTGAAATTCCGTTTAGTCAAGTCCAGTTTAGTCCAGTCAATCCCAACCAACAGCAAAACCCTAGCGTTATACAGGTTAGCAAGACGTCAAACCACGTCGAGGAGCAGTCTGTGTTCGGAGAGGCTGTTAGGAAAGGCTACCAGAACTCACCAGGAGCCCTCATCCACTATCTATCCATCATCAGGAGGATTGGTGAGATTCTGAGAATTTCATTGATATTTTTTTTGTTGTATAATATTTACTGTATAACTTTCATTGCACAATATATTTCTTTTCTTTTAATGATAAATTAATTAAGCTATAAATATTTTCTGTTGGAAATTGTGATAATATTACTTAATATTTCTATTTCATAATTGATAACATTATTTTATAATTTTTAAATTGATTAAAATCGCTGATTTGTTTTTACATTGATGATTTTTCTGAAGTAATTAATAAATAAGTATCTTTTATCGTAAAATTAAATTTTTCATTTTTTTTGTTTGTCTGTCCGCCATAAGATCAAATCTTTCCACGGCGGTTGGTTTCACCATCACAGGGGTAGTAGTAACTCTTAAATTTTCCGTGGATGGCGCTCATAATTTTTACATCATTTTAAGCTACCTCTGAGTGTTGGAACAAACTAGCTAGGCAAAATATCACAAAAATATTGGTTCAACCTCTGGCTGATTTAAAATAATTGAACCCACGAAATCCCAGCCACGCACCAGATCAGCTAGCCGTTCGCCGTCACTACTTGTGTATTGGTTGAATTGCCTTTGGTTATCACCTTAACCGGTGATATCATTGTTAATTTTTCTAAGGCCAAGTAGTGATGTAACAATGGCGCCCAACGTGGGGCCCGAATAAGGTTCAGTAAGTTTCATTTTTTTAGTCGAGTTATGTAAGTTTCAGATTTTTAAATGAGTAGAGGTGAATTTTAGAGTTTTTGTGGTATCAGGCATAAGCTAGTTTGATCTTATGAGAGACAGAAATTTAGGTTTTGAGTTTGAAAATATTATTTGTGCAATAATTTTATGTCTGGAAGTTATTTTATGATAATTTATTTTATCTATATGGTAAATACTAGGTACAGAAACTAAGTATAAAATTCAATATTTTATATCTAATTTAGAGGACTATACGAATTCTTCTAGTAGTATAAAACAGGCGATGTTTTGTTAGTTTTTATTTAACCATAAAAAAATCTTATCACTTTTAAGGAATTTAATATCCAGTGATAAGGATTAAGTTTAATACATTTGGGTTGGGTTTAGAATTGAATATTTGATTAAAAATATCAAGGTGATTTATAAATTAAAATAGCGAATTAGTAACTCCGTTTATTTTAATATTAGGTTCAGTTCAGTTAGGTATTGCAAATTTGATTTTAAATCAAAGCAATTATATTTTAAAATAGCAAGTAAAAACTTTGCGTATTTTAATAAATTTGCTACATTGAAATTAACTTAAATTTATTTAGTTTAGTGAGTCAGCGATTGTACGCCTGTACAATCTTTATGTCAGTTTAGACTTTTTACGTTATTTTATAGAGTATTCTTTACTTGATAATTAAATTTCAGTTAGGTATTATTTTAATACCACTTATAGTTCGTTTTTCTTGTAGAGACGTATACAGGTATTGATTTTTAATTTGTTTTTGAGTTAGTTTAAGTATCTTTAGTGGACAAGATGGACTCACCGCTTGTAATAAACCCTTCTTATTTGACAGAGGCTGAGTTAGATTATGAACTTAGAATCAGGGGTGTAATAAGTACTCGTAGAAAATTGCAAGACAAGAAAATCGTTTTGAAAAGATTTTTAGAAAAGTCAAATGGGGAGATCAAAAAGTTAAAAGATCCAAACTTTGAGTTGGACACTGAGAAAAATGTGATTGAGACAACACTTATCGAACTCGAATCATTAATTCTAGATTTTTCAGCAACTGTAATTGATACTATGTACTTAATTATTTCTTCGCGTTTAGCTTCATTAACATATAGAGTGGATAGATTTAAAGTTCCAGAGGAACCACTTGAAGTTAAAACCTTGTATACAGAGTTTAAACAGGATGCTCAAGCCGCGTGTCTAGAGCTAGAAGCTAAACTAGCAAACAATATTATCAAAACGGTAGAGTTAGATAATAGCGACATAGTCTTACCCTCAACCTCTGGCAATAAAAAGTCAATACCAGTATATAAGTGGAATATAAAATATGATGGCCATACAAGCGTAAAAGCTTTTTTAGAAAGAGTTGTGGAGTTGTCAAAAGCTCGCAACGTCACTTTTAAAGAACTTTATGAGTCTGCAATAGACTTATTTGAAGGTCATGCTTTAATTTGGTACAGATCTGTTAGGGATAAGGTCACCTCTTGGGGCCAGTTAGTTAATGAAATGCATAATACTTTCTTACCATTAGAGTATAATGAAACTTTATTAGATGAAATTAAATCACGTAAGCAGGGGCGTAGTGAAAAAATAACTATATATGTTGCCACCATGCAGAATTTATTCAATAGATTAGTATCACCTGTCAGCGATGCTGAACAGTTAAGAATAATTAGAAAAAATATTTTACCAGTTTATGTTGAGCGATTGGCTTTAGTTGATGTTAGGGACACTGGTGAACTAGTGACATTTTGCAGGAAAATCGATGATGCCTTGCAGGCCAAGAATAAATATTCGCCTCCAAGTGCAACTAATGCCCTTGAATCCGATTTGGCTTATGTAGAAAGTTCAGAACCGTCATCTTCAAAAAGGCAACATAAAATATTCAGAAAAAAATGTAAAACTTTTTCTAATAAGAACTTAGCTTCAGTTAATAAAGTAGTGCAGGCAACAACAACAAACCCAGTAAATAAAGTTTCAAGTATAAGCACGTGTTTCAACTGTAAAAAAGTTGGTCACGAATTTATACAGTGCAAAGAACCTAGAAAAAGGTTTTGTTTTAAGTGTGGTAAACCAGACTGTACCGTTAGAACATGTACCGTTTGTAATGAGGTTAGGTTGGTTCCAAAAAACTAGTAAGGAGGTCTGTCGACTCAGGCCGACGTCAGACAACTCCTCAGAATGGCCGAATATTTTATAATTCACGATTAAGTCAAATAAAGAATATTTCTAAGTCTAGTAGTCGTAATTCTCTCAATATAGTCAAGCCAAAAACGGATTTATCCGATTGGAATAATTGGAAAGTAACAGTCAAAAACTTTTTAAAGTCTAGTAAGTCAATAGTTTCACCAGTTTTTCTAGAGAAGCCCTATGATAATAGGCCCTATATTTCAGTAACTTTGTTTGATGAAGAGGTAATCTCATTGCTTGATAGTGGTGCAAATATCACATGTTTAGGTTCGTTGTCGTTAAATTTGTTGGACAAATATAAAATTAAACTTGACAAAAGTTTAAATAAAGTAGTAAGAACAGCAGACGGAACAGCCCAGAATATTTCAGGGATTTGTGAACTACCATTATGTATAGATGGGATTTGTAAATTAGTTGAAGTTCGTGTAGTACCGTCACTACGCTGTAGTTTGATTTTAGGTAGTGATTTTATCAAACAGTTTTCATTAAGACTTAATTTCCAAAATAACACCTGGGAAGTTTTTAGTGACGTCCACGATTATTTAATCAATGTGATTACCGAACCACCCAAACAAAGTGAGTCAAGTTTAGAAGTCAACATTAAGTTTAGTAAGGCTCAAGATAGGGAACTGGAAAATGTAGTAGATCTTTTTAAGTCCTTATCTAGAGATAAACTTGGGCGAACACATTTAATGCAGGCACACATTGAGACCGGTGATGCCTTGCCGTTTAAAAAGCGACAATATAGATTATCCCCCTACATGCAGCAGCACCTTAATGTAGAATTGGACAAAATGTTACAGCAGGACGTAATAGAGCCATCTTTTAGCCCCTGGAATAGTCCAGTATTGTTAGTTAAAAAGGGTAGTGGGGAATGGCGTTTTTGCTTTGATGGTAGGGCTTTAAATGAAGTCACAAAGAAGGATTCTTATCCATTGCCTTTAGTCGACGACATTTTAAAAATGTTATCTAATGCAAAGTTTATCTCTAGTGTGGATCTTAAGTCAGCCTTTTGGCAATTGCCGCTAGATGAATCTAGCAAAGAGAAAACAGCTTTTTCAGTTCCGGGGAGAGGTCTGTTCCAATTTAAAGTCTTACCTTTTGGGCTGGCCAATTCGGCGCAGATTACCCAGCGTTTAATGGACAGAATTTTCACCCCAGAACTACAACCTAAAGTTTTTGTGTATCTAGATGACATTATTATAACTTCAAGTTCTTTTGAAGAACACATAGCTTTGCTAAAAGAAGTATATAAAAGATTGTCACAAGCAAACTTGACTGTTAATTTCCAAAAGTGTAAATTTTTCAGAGAATCTCTGAATTATCTGGGTTTCGTGGTGGATGCGCAAGGTTTGAGAACCTCAAGTGATAAAATCGAGGCTATGTTAAATTATCCAAGACCGGAAACTACAACCCAAATCAGACGTTTTGTGGGCATGTGTTCATGGTATCGACGTTTTATCCCACATTTTAGTACTTTAATAAGTCCGCTTAACGATTTGCTTAAGGGGCGGAAAAAGAAACAGTCGACACCATGGAACGATAAGGCCGAATTAGCTTTCAGGGAAATAAAACAAAGATTAATTTCTGCTCCTATACTTGCATCACCTGATTTCTCTCAGGAATTTTGCATTCAATCTGATAGTAGTGCGTTTGGCGTAGGTTCAGTGCTTACCCAAACTATACAAGGGGTTGAAAAAGTAATTGCCTATGCGAGTAGAAGTTTGTCAAGGGCTGAACGTAATTACTCAACTTGTGAACGAGAAATTTTAGCGGTATTGCATGGGGTAGAGAGTTTTGCCGGGTATGTACAGGGGGTTCACTTTAAGGTCATCACTGACCATTCTAGTTTGAGATATTTAAGTAAACTGTCAAATCCAACCGGGCGTTTGTCTCGATGGGCACTCAGACTCTCCATGTATGACTTTGAGATCATTCACAGAAAGGGTATACTCTACATGTAGTCCCTGATGCTTTGTCGCGTTCAGTACCAGTAGCAGAAATTGATACTTTGGGTATTTCTTTAAATAATCTCGAACCTTGGTATCTAAAACTTAGAGAGAGAATTATGAAAAATCCACATAAGTTCCTTCAGTGGATGGTCAAAGATGGGTATCTTTTCAAACATACCAAGAATAAAATAATTTTGCGTACAAACATTTCAGAATGGAAATTAGTAGTTCCTCTAGCAGAAAGGCAAAAAGTTATGGTTGACTGCCACGAGAATGAAAATTCTGGGCATTTAGGTTATTATAAAACGCTACACAAAGTAGCAGAAAACTTTTATTGGCCTAAAATGCGAAAGGACATACTAACGTACATTCGAAAATGTGAAATCTGCGGCAGAGAAAAGTCTCTGAACACGCAGAGGTTTGGGCAAATGGGCGCAGAAAAGAAAGCCTCTTTTCCTTTTCAGTTTGTAGCATACGATACAATGGGACCTTTTCCCAGAAGTACGAAGGGCAATAGGTTTTTGTTAGTAGCCGTAGACTATTTCTCTAAATTTGTGCTAATGAAACCCGCGCGTGAAGCCACTTCAAAAGCTATCACAACTTTTCTCGAACAAGTATTTTTAACTTATGGCACACCCCAAGTTTTATTGCTAGATAATACTACAGCACATATTAGCAATATGTTTAATAACTTTGTTAAGAAATTCAAAATTTCTAAGTTGTGGTATAGTTGTTTTTATCATCCCCAAATAAACCATGTAGAAAGGGTAAATCGTACAATTGGCACTATGATCAGAAGTTTTCTCAAGGGCTCACATAAGAAATGGGACGAAAATATTTTAAATATTCAGTCTGCGATTAATTCAGCCGTACACGAGGTGACCGGATTCACCCCGGCATTCCTGAATTTTGGGCGAAAGCTGCCTGTGACGGGTGATTATTATGATGAAGTCGACGTTTCAGATGTGAGTGACCTTGGGGAAAGTAGAAGATCATATGCCAATGAAATGGATAAACTTCCTCAGTTATATAGGGATGTTCAAGTTAAGTTAAATGTTGCGTATCAAAAGGGTGCCAAATATTATAATTTGAGAAAACGAGACAAAGTTTTCAAAGTTGGAGAAAAAGTCTGGCTCAGAAATTTTGTGTTGAGTAACGCCGCAGAATTCTTTTCTGCTAAATTAGCTAATCGCTATGTACCGTGCATTGTCAAGAAAGTATTATCTAAAGTTGCATATGAGTTGAACCACCCAGACGGAACTCCAGCTGGTACTTGGCATGTATCAAAGCTCAAGCCTTATTTGGGCTCGAACGCCAGCTTGCATGAGGTCTAGAATCATAAGCTCTGACATGCTTTTAGTGCTTTGTAAACATTTTGTATGCAGTGCACGTCCCTGAAGATTAATTTTAAGTTCAGTTAGTTTAGTTTGCCCAAACATTACAGTTTAGTCAGGTCTAGTAAAGTTTGCCCGTAAGTCCGATTATGCCACGGAGTATAGTCAAGACAAAATTTTAGTTTAGTCAGGTCAGGTATGCTTTGGGACGCCAAGTATAAAAAAAATATGCGTTGGGACGCCAAGCATAAAATATTTCAAAATTTTCTATTTCAGAAAATGGAATATAATAAATTTAATCTGGGGGCACAGTTTAAATTTAGTTTAGTTCGAGCTCAGTCTCGACAGTTAAGTTCAGTTAAGTTTGAGTTGTTTAATCATACGTGAGAGTAGGTAAAAAAAATTTCAGTCAGGTTTGGTTAGGGACGCCTAACATATTCTAAAATTTCCTTTGAAAGGAAATGGAATAAAATAAGTTTATTTTACAGGACATTAAAATAAATTTAATTTAAGACGAGCACAATCTCGTTAGTTCAGTTCAGTATGAGCGCCGTCTCGACGCTTAGTTCGAACGACGTCTCAATTTTTAGTCAGGTCAGGTCAAGTAGGACAATGACTTTGTCAGGTTTAGTTTGCGGTTTCAACATTGAAAAATTAATGACAATTTTTCAAACCGCATTTTCAATTGAATTATAGTGCTTTAGTACTAATTTAACGCTTTTTGTGTTAACGAGAGGGTTGATTTGCAACCAAACCTCTCAACCGCGGATCTTTAAAGATTCTAGAACCATTTGTAGGTCTAATCTTGGTTTAGTTAGGTATAGTTAGGTATAGTATAGTGAGATAAGTTGCGGTAGAGCGTCGCAGTATTCAGAAAATATTTAGACGCCACCATAACAGTCAGTTAAGGTAAAAGTAATTTTAGTAGTACTGTTACTTAGTGTTAGTTAGTTAGGTTTAAGTAGATTTAGTTTGATTGGCCGATCATTTAATTTTAGTAACTTTTAGGTTTAGTTCAGTTTATTCAATTTTTGAGTCAAGCACTCAAAAGTGCATAACATCGCACGAAAACTTAGCGACATAATTTTTTTTTCATACTTCATGCATCTACTGTGATACTTCTTGACAAATGCAAGAATTTTAAATTGTTTTTTTTATTTTTGTCGCTGAGATTATATAGGGTGGTAGGGTGGAGGTTCTTTAAATAGGGCCACTTAAAATGCGTAACTTCCAACTTAACCGCATTACAAAGCGATACTCAACACCAAATATCTGCTTTAAAAAATCGTCAAACTTTTGGGTTAAGGTGACTTCACACTACCGATTAATTTCGCGTGAAGACACACACAGACAGACACAATTCTGCCTTTTTAGTTTAGTTCGGTTTCGCAACTTGGTGTGTTTGGATCGATGCATACCCAATAACACTTGTGTAAATATTTTATTTTAAATTTTATTTGCGAAATTTCGGGTTTGACGATGTCAAGAGATTTTAGATTGACTACATATTTATTGATACTTTAAAGAAATTTCAGTAAGCATATAAAAATTTTCAGTTTCAGTTTTCACTTTTCATCAATTGGATAATAGTCCGGGCGCTTAGTCCAAAATAGTTTTGAATGCGTAGTTGTAATTTATATCTCGTAGTTGAATACTTTAATTCGTTGTGAATTTTAACAAACATTTAACCCGTAGTTGTAAATATTTTCTTTTACACGTGGTTGTATAATGTATGGCTCTAGTCTATGGGCATACAGGTTAGTTTCCAATATTTTCTTTTTAGAAGTTGGACTTTGTGAGTTTGTCACCATTAAGTTGGGACATATAGTAAATAGTTTTTTTTAAATTATTTATTTTTTTTGGCCACGTATACGGGGTGTTTGCCAGTTCACTTTAGCACTACGATGAGATAAATTTCACGCATTCATAACGTTTTCAATTTTAGTTTAGTACAGTTTACTTTTAGTACAGTTTCCTTTAGTACAGTTTGATGTTAGTACAATTCAGTTAGACATTTTGCTACTTAAAATTTTTTTTTGGATCACAGCTGATCAAGAAATATTTCAGTAAGCTAAAATATTTCTTCCGGAGGAGAAGGGTGTGTTGCGTACATCTGGCAACTTTAAGTAATTTTATTAAATTCTATTAAACAGAATGAATTTTTGAGAAATATGTACAGGTATTTACCATACTCTAGTAACTAAAACCTCAGACATTAAATTATCATAGGTAATCTGTTTAAATTTAGGAATGTACACATTTATTATATTTTCATGTTTCATCCATTTAACTCTTTTTGTATTCCAGTTTTTGCTAACAGCTCTCGTAGAACACAGAGGCTTCGATCGCATAGTAAATATATCTATTTTACAGCACAAATTTCTTAATTATTGGTTAAACCAAATATACTGCAGGAAGTATTATGGGTTGCATATAACAACGCGGACCCATTCTTAGTAATTTTTAGTTTATAGTATGGTAATATGTTAATTGAGACTTGAGAGGGGATATCTCTTTTATTAGCTAGCTGGTAGCAGAATGGCCATTTCTGTAGCCAATTCTGCAGCAGCATTCACTTTGACTCTTAAGTTTTTTTTGATAATCATTCAGTCGCGAGTTGTGACACTTCTGCAGTTATCAAACTTTTTCTTAGTGATCTATCTAATAAAAGGTAATTACATTTATTTATTTGATTCCTCTCATTAGTGTTTGACGGCCTTTAGCCATATTTTTCATTTCTGCTAACTAAACAACCATAATTCTGAAACATGTGCTGATAATATTTTTCTTTCTTCCCAAACGTAGAGTTTTGCTGCCAAATAGATGATTAAATAGCTGATTATATAGCAAATAAATAATTATATAGATAATTATATACATGATTATATAGATGATTATATAGCTGATTATATAGCAAATAGCTGATTATATAGTAAATAGCTGATTATATAGCAAATAGTTGATTATATAACTGATTATTTTAACAACTGATTACATAGATGATTATATAACTGATTATTTTAACAACTGATTACATAGATAATTAACAAATAACTGATTAGATAGTTAATACAAATTATTTAAATCATTTACCGAAATAATTTGCATAATTAGTACAAATAGTCTACATAATTTACACATGGAAAATCATTTTCGTTTGATGGTTAAATGTCTGCTAGATTTCATAAGACGGATAGTCCAGTCAAACACAGTTTAGTAAAGTTCAGCAGTCGATTGAAATTCCGTTTAGTCAAGTCCAGTTTAGTCCAGTCAATCCCAACCAACAGCAAAACCCTAGCGTTATACAGGTTAGCAAGACGTCAAACCACGTCGAGGAGCAGTCTGTGTTCGGAGAGGCTGTTAGGAAAGGCTACCAGAACTCACCAGGAGCCCTCATCCACTATCTATCCATCATCAGGAGAATTGGTGAGATTCTGAGAATTTCATTGATATTTTTTTTGTTGTATAATATTTACTGTATAACTTTCATTGCACAATATATTTATTTTCTTTTAATGATAAATTAATTAAGCTATAAATATTTTCTGTTGGAAATTGTGATAATATTACTTAATATTTCTATTTCATAATTGATAACATTATTTTATAATTTTTAAATTGATTAAAATCGCTGATTTGTTTTTACATTGATGATTTTTCTGAAGTAATTAATAAATAAGTATCTTTTATCGTAAAATTAAATTTTTCATTTTTTCTGTTTGTCTGTCCGCCATAAGATCAAATCTTTCCACGGCGGTTGGTTTCACCATCACAGGGGTAGTAGTAACTCTTAAATTTTCCGTGGATGGCGCTCATAATTTTTACATCATTTTAAGCTACCTCTGAGTGTTGGAACAAACTAGCTAGGCAAAATATCACAAAAATATTGGTTCAACCTCTGGCTGATTTAAAATAATTGAACCCACGAAATCCCAGCCACGCACCAGATCAGCTAGCCGTTCGCCGTCACTACTTGTGTATTGGTTGAATTGCCTTTGGTTATCACCTTAACCGGTGATATCATTGTTAATTTTTCTAAGGCCAAGTAGTGATGTAACAGTTGATGTAATAGAAAAACTGACCGGATTTGGAAGGTGGAAATTGAAACGGTTGTTTCAAAGACATGACATACAGGGTGAGCAAACTATCCCTTCGGGCCTCTTTTCTCATAACGCGCAAAAAATATTGTTACCGCGAGATAGGGCCCTTCCCAGCAACTCCACCGCAAATGGATATTTACCTGTGGGGCGGTTAATAAATAAAAACAAAAAAAATGAAAACTGCCTGATTCAGAAAGAGAAGAAACAGAAAACTTAGAAGAAGAAAAATAAGGAGATGACGATAGATTATATTAATTAAAATAAACGGCTGCGTTAGAGGGCTCTTACCTATCTTTTTTCATAAATTCTTGTACAGAGTCCTTCCTTAAATTACAATTTAGATTAATGTGTTCAGCATCACCATTTTCACCGCATTCGCAGTTTTCATTTTGTGCCAAGTTAATCCTGTATTTGTGGGTAGGAAATAGTCCATGATTTATCCGCAGTCTAGTCAGCGTAGAGACAAAATTTTTATTGGATTTATTTTATTATTAATGTTATATTTTATTTTATTTATTTATTTATTTATTTATTTATTTATTTATTTATTTTATTTATTTATTATTTATTATTATATTTTATTTTAATTTTTATTTATATAGCCGAGAATAAAGGTTTCTTTTTTGGGCTGGGGTTGATGAATTTACAGTATCTTCCTTTTCCATTGTTTAGATACTCTTCCCTCCACTTTACTAGCTGACGGTTTTTTATTGCCGACTTTAGGTCTTCAGGTGTAATAAGATAATCCTTAGGCAATCAAGGTATCATTTGAAAAATATTGTTATCCAGTTAAGAGCTGAGTGTTTAAAAACAACCAAAATGGATTAATAAATAGATAACAGTGTTAGCCTTAGTAACATGTTAAATTAATGTAATTAAAAAAACATTTATAAACAATGTACATACGTACAATAAAACATACTGAACAGAATGTATAATGTGTTATTTAATATAAATGAGAATAAATTCCTAACGATCCAAAAACCAACAATATAATAGAACATATATATCATATTGTCTGTAATTGTTTATTTGTGGCATATTCAGATTTTCTTACTTTTTATTGGGTATTTTGCCACTGAAAAATATTTAAAAATTTTAATGAAAAAACCTCTGCGCCAAACGGATCAGACAGAGGTTGGTTCTTGAGTACTTGACTGTTTCAAAAAGTCTCACACCTAAAAATATATAAACTAGAACAATGTTATAAACTAAAAACTGAAAATCAAAGCTATAGGTAGTTAACGTTTCGGAAGAGAATCTACTTCCGTTCTCAAAACTTTTTTGGCCGTCAAAAGTTTTGAGAACGGAAGTAGATTCTCTTCCGAAACGTTAACTACCTATAGCTTTGATTTTCAGTTTTAAGTTTATAACATTGTTCTAGTTTATATATTTTTAGGTGTGAGACTTTTTGAAACAGTCAAGTACTCAAGAACCAACCTCTGTCTGATCCGTTTGGCGCAGAGGTTTTTTCATTAAAATTTTTAAATATTTTTCAGTGGCAAAATACCCAATAAAAAGTAAGAAAATATATATCATTATGCTAATATGTAATAAGCTTTTTTCTTAAATACTGTGGCATTGTTAATGTGTTTAATATTATCTGGAATCTTGTTAAAACACTTGATTTTAGTGAATTTTGGCCCAGATGTGAGCCAGGATTGCCAGGTTTTTTACCACAAATATGTAAGTCAATGTTACTTATAAACTATACTGTTTCTTTTGTAATTATGAGAATAAAATATTTAAATGTTTCAAGGCATGACAAATATGGAAAAAATATTTCTCATCAGTTTTGATGGAAAGACAACCCCTACGAACAGTAAAACTAAAGAAAATCATAGCAATTTTTGGAAACACTTGTATTCATTGTTTTTTTTTTCTGTAAATGACATTCAGTTAGCTTATCTCACCTCCGTTGAGGGATGAATTCCAATAAAAACGAATAAAAATGTATAAAATAAGTTAACTCATGTCAGTTATAGAAAAAAACAATGAATACAAGTGTTTCCAAAATTTGCTCTGATTATTCCTCATGGTTTCGTGCTTGAGGGTAGTTTTACCGTTAGTAGAGGTTGTTTTTTT
Organism: Stenurella melanura; assembly: GCA_963583905.1. Lineage (NCBI taxonomy): Eukaryota > Metazoa > Arthropoda > Insecta > Coleoptera > Cerambycidae > Stenurella > Stenurella melanura. The sequence continues at coordinate 109,289,823 of OY757315.1, read as the reverse complement.
CATCAAAACTGGCGAGGGCATTTTTTTCCATATTTGTTATGACTTGAAACATAAAAATATTTTATTTTTAGAATTTTTTTACATATTTTTGACTTTCTATGATATTTTGAGGATAATTTTACCCCCTTCGAGGGCCCCTGGATGAATTTTTTATGGACATTTTTTAAATTTCCACCTTCGAATAGGGGTAATTATTAAATATTTTCAAAAAACCAAGAACAGTACCTCTTTTTATTATGACGATTAATTTGATACCTGCTAAACCTATTCACGATTTTTTTTTTCATCGTCAATTCTTTGGGACTTCCTGCCACATGTATTTTTTTCTTCTTTTTAAGGGGTGCTCGGTTAGTCTACAAAATATCACAATTAACCAGTATGTTACTGATAAATATTCTCCACGCCTGTGACTTTTACGTCAAAGGATCAGTTAGAGGTTGATTTTTTTAAAATAAACAACACAAATAAGTATAAAAACTTCAAATTAAATATTTCGCCGACGTTTCGGAAATCTAATCTGTTTCCTTTTTCAAGGCCCTTTTTTTGAAAAATCTTTTTTGCTGTGTGTAGTAAATACACATCTCTAAGAATGTTTGTTATATTCAATATCCATAGATACTTACTATTTATATAGAACTGTTGATACAGTTAACAGTTTTTTTAGATTTTATACAATGTTAAGTTTGTGGAGTTCTTCTTTTAACGTTGGCAACCAAGTTGTACAGACGTCTACGGAACAATTCGACACGCATCTATCCTCATTCAATAACATTAACGCGGATTCTTTAATTTTCCTTTTATTGCCGTCTCTTTTGTTAAAATTTCTGCCGAGTTCCAATTTATTCTATGTCCGTTCTCCCAAGCGTGTTCGCAGATCTTGGACCTTTGAATTTCATTTTTTCTGATATAATTTTATTGCTCACCCAATCTTACACTAAAAGGTCTTTATGATTCACCCACGTATTGTTTGTTGCACTCACAAGGAATACTATAAATGCAGTTTTTTGAATTTTGCTCGGGGTTCTTCGGTTTCGACTTTGTCAGAATAGATCTTAAAATGTTGTTTGTTTGAAATGCCGTCCTAATATCAAATCCATCACCGATGCGGCGCAACTTTTCGGATAATCCGCATACATAGGAATTAACGCTGTGTAACGTTTTTCAAGTTTTTGTCGTACCTGATTGTTATTCTCAATATTTATAAAGGTTTCATCAACAAAACCCCCAGGGTATTGGTTATTTATAAGAACTTCCTTTATAAACTGCTTCTCATTGATTAACATTTCATCAGAAGAAATGATTTTGGCTCTATCATACAAACATTTTACAACATCCCTCTTAACGTGCATCGACTGATTTGAGTTGAAATTTAAATATTTGTTGGTATGTGTTGGTTTTCTATAAACACTTGTTTCAATTGTACCATTTACTCTTTTAATTAAAACATCCAAAAGTGGTAATTCATTTCTAGTTTTCTTTTCTAAAGCGAATAGAATAGTAGATTCTTTATTATTTAAATGTTCCAAAAAAACTATCTAGTAACTCGATACCGTGAGGCCACATTGCAAAGATATCATCTACGTATCTCCAACAGATAACCATGTCTAGTCTCAAAATTCTCCATAAATATATTACTTAAAATCGGTGACAATGGAGAACCCATTGCTATACCGAAAATCCAGCTGATCATTTTCCAATTGAAAATAACTCGTTTTCATACACATTGTTGAAAGTTCCATTATGGTATTTACACTCAATTTATTTCTAGATTCCAAATTATTTTCATTTAACAATTTGTCTTCGATTATTTTTAAAGTTTTGTCTACTGGGACGTTAGTGAACAGACTAACTACGTCAAAACTAACCATCAGATGTGTATTATGAATATTGTTTTCATAAACTTTTTCGATAAAATGTTTACTATTTTTTATATACTAGTCAGTATTTCCAGATAATGGATTAACAATTTTAAGCAGAATTTTGCCAAACTGTGGCATGGTGAATTAATGGAATTAACAATTGGTCTTAATGGGACATTCTGTTTATGTATTTTTGGTAAGCCATAGAAATGAGGAGGCTTGCTATGATGCAGTGTAAGCTTCCGTCGCTCAAAGTCATTAAATTCATGTTTGTATTTAAACAAAGTTCTATAAATTTTGCCCTCAATTGATTTTGTTGGGTTTTTACTTAATTTTGAGTATGGTCTTTCACTGATAAGTAGCATAATTTTTTCATCATAGGTATTTTTATTTATAGTTACTGTGGCATTACCTTTGTCCGCTGGCAAAATTTTAATCGTTTCATCTCTCTTCAAAGAGAATATTGACCGTTTTTCTTCTGTGCTTATATTTTCTTTAATTTTAAATTGCCCCTTTAAAGCCATTCTTGCCCGCACGTTATATTCATTTCCGTCATCTGTTGGCATGTTTTGTGCAGTTTTTTCTACAGCTGCTATTATATCAAATTTTGGAACAAATTTTGGGTTTATTGTATAGTTTAAACCTTTTGACAAGACCAGTTTATCTGAAATTGTTAAAATTCGTTCTGACATGTTAATGACAGTCTTGTCAATTAGAGGATTATTATTTATTTTATTCAATTGCCTAATCTGTTCTTCTCTCATTAAATTTCTGAATTTATTTATATTCGTACTTTTTTGCAAATTAAAATGTTTGTTATAACTAAACCTGATGTTTCGGTGTATACAGCTGAAATCTTGTTCCACGATGCTGTATATAATTCGTTTTCTATGTAAGTGATTTCATTAATAGTTCGTTCTTTTTGGAGATTTGCTGACTTTATCCAAAATTCTTCTTGTTTTGTTATTCTCAAAAGGTACTTTTAGCTGTAAAAATTTTGGTATAAGTCCATGCTTCCGACACGTAGTAGATTGGAAGAAAAAATTCAAAATTGTTTTTTCTTGAAATAGGTTTAGAATGTCATGTCATGAAACGTCAAGATTTTAAATTTGAGTGAAAAAAAAAATTCTGTCTGTCTGTCGGTCGCTCTCTGTGTATGTCTGTCTGTCTGTAACTTTTTCGCCCGCAAGTTTTCTCCGGAACGATTTAAGATATTGACTTAAAATTTTCTACACGTATATAATGTAACAAGATCTGGAACTGGATTGTTTTTTGAAGATATTCGGTGAAGAATTGTGGGTTAAATAGGGGGAAACATGTAAAGACAGCTAGTAAGAGTACAGAAACTTGAAATTTGATGTATGTACTACAAGCCAAGGCCTCAACATTTTACTTCCCTCGCATACCGAAGGGAAGTATTGTATTCGAGAAAAAATCACCCTCCGAGACTTTTTCGGATTCTGACGTTTCAGATCACGGAGATTACGAAAATATAGGTTTTGCAATTCTGTCGGTCTGTCTGTCTGTCTGTCTGTTGGTGCATTTACTAAAAAATTACTTGACGGAGAGCAGTCAAATTGGTGGGTAGTTGACGCTACTGTCAGCGCAGAAATGGTAGAAATTTCACTGGAAAATATACAGGGTGGACCGTCTAAACGGAATAAATAGTGAACAAAATTTTTTTTCGCTCAAATTTAAAATTTCCACGTTTCATGGCGCGCTAATCCTATTTCGGGAAAAAAAATTTTTGAAAATTTTTTTCACCAACATTGAAAAAATTTTTACCAAGATGAAAAAAAATTTTTTTGCTCAAATTTAAAATTTCCACGTTTCATGACACGCTAATCCTAGGTATTTCGGGAAAAAAAAAATTTGAAATTTTTTTTCACCAACACGAAAAATTTTTTACTACTAAAATAATTTTTTTTCTTCAAATTTAAAATTTCCACGGTTCATGGCATTCTAAGCCTAATTCAAAAAAAAAAAATTTACCAACATTTTTGAAATTTTTTTTACCACTAAAACAGATGGAATTTTTTTTTTTATTTCGTCAAATTTAAAATTTCCACGTTTCATATCGTTCTAAATCTATTTAAAAGAAAAATTAGAATTTTTTTTACTTCCTGTTTTAAAAAAATTTTACCACGAAGATAGATTTTTTTTTTTTGTTCAGATTTAAACTATCCACGTTTCCATGGCATTCTAAAACTATTCAAACAAATTTAAAAATGTTTTTGAAAAAAATAAAAAAAAATATTGAAAACATGTTTAATCTATTTATCACTACTATAGAATAGACGAAACATTTTTTTTGCTCAAATTTAAAATTTCCACGTTTCATGACATTCCAAACCAATTTCGGAAAAAAAAATTTTACAACATTTTGTTATAAATTTTGAAAAAAATTTAACACTAGAATAGATGGAAACATTTTTTTTTGCTCAAATTTAAAATTTTCACGTTTTATAGCATTCTAAACCTATTAAAAAAAAATATATATAGTTTTTTAAATTTTAAACTTTTTTTACCACTAGAAGGAAAGGAATAGAAGGAAACTTTCCTTTTTGCTCTAATTTAAAATTTCTACGTTTGACATTTTAAACCTATATTAGAAGAGAACAATTTGAAAATTTTTTTACCAAAATTTTTGAAAAATTAAAAAAAATTGAAATTTTTTAACCACCACTATACTTCCACTCCATTACGTGAATGTTGGATTGAAAATATAACAGACGGCAAAAATGTCTGGCATATGCATCTACTATACTTTGATTGAAAAATATACAGGGTGGTCATCCCAAGAAATAATTCAGTCATGGTGGACATTTGTAAAGGTATTTGCGCAAGCCTGCCATATGTGGCACCTGCTATTTAGTATTGAACTTTTGCTGTTGGATGAACAATCTGTATATTTTTTTGACCAAAGCTTATCAAGTTTTCTTTGTAATAATAGCAATAACTATATTCCGATTATTATTCTCAATGTCATTTCGTAAGTATTAATTTTTTAGAGTGACCGCCATGCACAAATAACGAGGGAAGTTCTGTGTAAATACCTTTACCGATTTTTTTGTAATAATTTTCATCCCCCCACCACTCCAATTCCATTATTAAAGGGGCTCATAAAATAAAATTGGGATATTTACTTGAAATTTGGTACACGCATATATTATAATGAAATCAGGAACTAGATCATATTTTTGGATTATTCTGATGAACGGTTGGGGGTTAAATAGGAGTAAATAGGAGAAAATAAGTAAAGCAAACTGGTAACAGTACAGAAACTTGAAATTCGGTGTACGTACCAGAAGCCAAGGCCTCAGAGTTTTTATAATATCTTTCAAACCCCACCACCTCCGCCCCATTATTAACGGGATTGATAACGTAAAATTGAGATATTCCGTTGAAGGGTTGGGAGTTAAATAGTGGTAAATAGGTAAAGTAAGCTGGTAAAAGTACAGAAACTTGGGATTTGGTGTATATACTAGAGACTAAGGCCATAGATTTCTTTATAATATTTATGTCGGTGCATGTCAAAGGTAAAAGGTTCTAATTTTTGAAGATAAGCTTAAAAGATTGAAGTCTAGCAGCACCAACAATGTTTATGATTGCCTATTTTTACAATTTGAATAGCGATGTTGGATGGGGAGAAACACGTCAGAACATTACACCATATCAAAATGTGGACAGAAAGTTTGAATAAAACGTATACTCAGCAGGGTCTGGAGTACTAATTGAGGTCAACATCAATTAATGATATACGTAAACAAATAATATAAAAATTGATAAAATAAACTTGGTAACGCACACTACAAAAGAGTGTATCTAATCACAACCTCTTCACTTCATACTCAATTACACGCAGAATAATGGCTTATCATTCCTAAGTACAAATTATCTCAGAGAAAAACAATGATGGACGTAAACCGCCGAATCATTACCAAATGAGATTCTCATTACTTTAATTGATACATGAACATAAAAATACAATTAGATAGATTATACAGGAGAGATGGTACATGGCTTTATATGGTGCAAATTCTGATATTTACTTAACCATTTGACATTTGTGTTTTGTGCGCGGTGAAGATAAAGGATTGGTGAGTATGAACTTTAAGTTTATTGACTTTTAGCGATCATAGTTATTCATATAACAGTCAGATAAGCATAGTTAAATATTTCTTAAGGTCACGGCTCGTGTCATATACAATGCGTTCCATATGTATAGAATAAATTCACTTTATAGCCCAGTCACTGAATACAATGATCTTGCAAAAGGTCGGGAAGTTTTGAAATTTGGCACATACCTAGATCTTGAGGTACTCAATGAGCACCTGATTTTGCGAACACGGCGTGGCGCCGCTCGCGACGCCATCTTGAAAAAATGGCGCATGAAATTAGAAAATTAGCCATATCTTCCTTACCGTACCTTTTATTGGAAAAATACCTCTATTCAAAATTATTCCTTATAAAATTGTCTACAATTTAGCTTTACTATTGTTTTGTCCGATCAATATTTACAGAGATACAGCTTCTCAGATTCGGAAAAAAATTAAGTTTTGTCTTACAGCGCATTTTTTAGATATATAAAAGTACGTTTATTTTTCAAATGATGAATATTGACCCAACTACACTAGCAGTGATACGTTAACACCTAATACATCCCCCCCTCCTTGCCTCTACCCCCAGCAACGTCTATTACCCCACTCTTTATTGGAAAAGTACCTGTATTCAAAATTAATACTATAAAATTGTCTACAATTTAGCTCTATACTATTTTTTTGTATCGGTTATTGGTGGTAGAGAAGCAAGATGGAAGGTACGTTTTGCAGCACACTTGGCAAAAAGGTTATACCGAATTGAGGGTGGAATTGGTTTCGAAATTTTTCGTGTATAATTCAATCAAAAAATTTTCGCCAGCCTCAGCTGGCGGGTTCAGCATCACGATTTTTGAAAATACCAATGGTGTCACCGAGAGACCGAGAGTTTCCGATTGTTTTAAAAAATTTCACTTTTCCTTGATTGTAGATAGACGATGTGGTATCGCATCCACTGAATGCGTGAAGAAACAGAATGTTGTCTACTACAGTTTCATCGTATTGTAAGTTACGTGAGTTGTATATCTTCTCGGAGACTTTTCCATTTCCTGGTTTTCGGAAATAAATGTTGTTATAATCGTGCCCGAGAGATGTTAGGAGGACAAGCAAATCTATATCTTCTCCTACAATATATACAGAGTTATACAAAGAGGACATTTCCAACGCTGTAGTGACAATAAGGGTGTCTGCATCTTCTGTGGCCTGCTTTACTTAAAAATGAGCTTCCTCGAATTTTGTCTTAAGCATGGCAATTAAACGATCTTTATTTGACTCATTTGATAAAAAACACTCTTGAGATGAAGGCACCTTCATGCTTTCATCAAAAACTATTTCAAGGGACTTGTGGACCCTTGAATGCCGTAATCGCTCGGCGGTTTTGGTGCTATTAACCATCTCTGCAGCCGGATATCCAGCAAACACTATTATTGTGTTTGAGCCGTAATGTTTTTCAACATACTGGAGGTATTTGCTACAGATGGACGAGAAATGGTCATTGATGTGACAACGAACTTTATGGAGGAGATGTCCTCCGTCGACGACATGAATATTTGATGTCGACAAAGTGTGCTTAATTGGCTCAAAGACAGCATACAACGAAGATTTTATTCCCTCTCGCATACCTTGTTCCGTGAATAATGACAAAGGAAATGGTGCCAGTTCGTAATGAAGGTATTCTTGCAATTGTTGTTCATATCTTTTGACGATACACATTCTTTGAAAAAGTAATAGAGGGTTAATGGGAACCACAACCTCATCGATTTTTATGCTGGAATTGATGGTTGACAGAGGGAGAACTCTATCTTTCCTTTTCAGTTTTACAGAAGCGAATGTTTGGCCGATAATGTACTGCATAGCAGTTGTACCCACTTCACGCGACATATGACAAATGATGGAACTATTACCGACAAGATAACACAGTCGCTTTTAGGAAACGGAGAGTGTTGAGCAAAAAAATCGAGGAGTTTATGCAGATCTTGGCTGTCACGACACACACGAGCCTCTCTCATATCTACATGCTGTTCAGTAGTATGAATGGATATGCCACAATACTCCTCCATAGCATCGCACACGTTGTAAAGATATACCATTCCCAATGTCTACTTAGTAAGCACGCTGTTCGTTATGCCCCTACCATGTGTAAGGCCGCCTATGCTTTTCATAGTCCTCATGAGCGTTTGCTCTATTGTCATATCAGACCAAATACCTGACCAAAATTTTTCGCTACGACGAATGGTGAAATAGCCATTTTCTGTATAACGCTTATATTCCGCAGGATCCATCCTCGCCTTCAAGTGGACCATATCTTGTAGGTATAGTCGACTAGCTTTGGCATATGAGAAATGACCAGTGGCATAAAAAAAGGGTAACAACTGCTGTATTGTATCTAAATGAAGCTGCCAATTGCCCATCCGTTCTGCTTCTATAAATCGCTTAACCAAGCACACCATCTGAAAATATTGCAACCACAATTTTGCCGTTGCACCATTTTGTTCCAGTTGCAGCAGCTTCTGGCGAAAGTTCTCGGCAAGTGTCCGCACCGCTTCATTCTCACTCGCCGACTGGATCATAAATAAATTATTTTCAAGCAAGGAATTTTGCAATTCATCCATGTCAGCCGGCTCCCCACCAAAGATTTTGAAAGAGTGGGGTAATAGACGTTGCTGGGGGTAGAGGCAAGGAGGGGGGGGGGTGTATTAGGTGTTAACGTATCACTGCTAGTGTAGTTGGGTCAATATTCATCATTTGAAAAATAAACGTACTTTTATATATCTAAAAAATGCGCTGTAAGACAAAACTTTATTTTTTTCCGAATCTGAGAAGCTATATCTTTGTAAATATTGATCGGACAAAACAATAGTAAAAAGCTAAATTGTAGACAATTTTATAAGGAATAATTTTGAATAGAGGTATTTTTCCAATAAAAGGTACGGTAAGGAAGATAGGGCTAATTTTCTAATTTCATGCGCCATTTTTTCAAGATGGCGTCGCGAGCGGCGCCACGCCGTGTTCGCAAAATCAGGTGCTCATTGAGTACCTCAAGATCTAGGTATGTGCCAAGTTTCAAAACTTCCCGACCTTTTGCAAACAAACCCTGTTTTTATGTATTCATTGACTGGGTTATTAAGGCTAATTATGAACATAAGATAATAGCTTTTAAAGAAATTTAAAGAAATTCGCATAATTTGGTCTAAAATAATTTTATTCAAAAACATTGAATCGAATTTAAAAGAACGGTTGCAAATAATTATTTATATAATTTCACTGTCGCATCGGTCGGGTAATCGAATCCTATTACTTAATATTTGGTATTTCTTCATTTTTATACGGTCCTTAATATAATATTAGGTAATGAGGTTCAATTAACCGAATAATTGATATATTTTATTTTATAATCTTACTTCCACATCCACGTAGTGGATATTATGTTTATGCTTTTGATAGCTGTCAAATCTTCAGTGAACTTAATGAAAATGCCATTTCTTATGTATTTTCAAAAGTTAAAACCCCCCAGTTTGAAATTCTGGATAATCCAAACTGGCATTTCGAGTTAGATTGTATAAATGTGTTATCGTAAAAAAAAACCGCTGCCTAAGGAATCACTACTTCCACATCCAGATTTTTCATCCCAGTCACTTTAAAGAAAACATTTTGACTATATTTGCACTCTAGCATGTGAAAATTACTGGTCATAGAATTTTAATAATATTTGGGGCAGATGTCATACAAAAACATTAGAAAGAAACCTGAGAACTTAGTTTCTAGTATATACACCAAATCCCAAGTTTCTGTACTCTTACAACATGCTTACTTCTTTTTCCCCATTTACCGCCACTTACCCCCACCCCTTAAACGGAATTGTGTCAAAATATAATCTAGTTTCAGATGTCGTTAGAATACATACATGTACCAAATTTCAAGTGAAAATCTCAATTTAATTTTATCAACTCTTTTAATAAGGTGGGGGCATGAAAAATGTTATAAAAAAAACCTGAAGCCTTCGCTTCTAGTATGTACACCAAATCCCAAATTTCTGTACTCTTACCAACTTGCTTTACTTATTTTCCCTTATTTACCCCTATTTAACCCCCAACCCTTCCACGGAATCATCTTAAAATATAATATAGTACGTACACCAAATTTCAAGTAAATATCTCAATTTTATTTTATCAACCCCTTTAATAATGGAGTGGGGTGGTGGTGGGGGGGATGCAAGATATTTAAAAAAAAATTGCGGCCCTGACTTCTGGTACATAACCAAGTTTCAAGTTTCTGTACTGCTACCCGCTTGCTTTACTTATTTCCCCCTATTTTTCACCCAAGCCTTCACAAGATATGTTCAAAAACAATCCAGTTCCAGATCTCGTTATAATATACACGTGTACAAAATTTCAAGTCAATATCTTAAACCGTATCAGAGAAAACGTGCGGACAAAAAAAGTTACAGACAGACCGACAGACAGACAGAGAGACAGACAGAATTTTTTTTTCGCTCTATTTTAAAGTCTTGGCGTTTCCTGACATTTTAAACCTATTTCAAGAAAAAAAATAGAAACTTTTTTTAAGATTACTATACTTCCAATCCACTACGTGGATGTGGAAGTAATTAGAACAACATTTCTTTTTACTTGCACATCCACGTAGTGGATTGGAAGTATGGTAACCGTAAAAAAAAAAATTCAATTTTCTTTTTCTTGAAATAGGTTTAGAATATTGAAACATATTCTTTATAGGATTTTGCAAACAGCAGAAAAATAACTATCTATAACTAAAGAAAAACTCTGTAAAAATATTAATGACATTCTTTCGATAACCTGAATTCTGGTTATGCTAGCAAATTAAAATCCTAAAATGAATTTGTCTAATTTCTTATTTGACAATTCTCATGCTAACACTAGCATTCACACAGTCCCCTACGGCCATGCTGATTAAACTAGTATATATATAACCCCCTACGATCATTAAGATTCAGTTAAAAATGAGACCAAAAGCCTAAATTGAATTTATTTATCTACCTTGTCTTAAAAATAGTTTCATTCTAATGGATTACATTTTTATGAAATCTATCATTCTGTTTCTTGGAAATGCTTAGCCTTTGAAACGTTTTTCGCCCTTATTCTGGAGCTCATCAAAAAGACATAAAGCCAGATTTCATTGTACCTCAATTCCACAAGCCTCCATAATTTTTTCTTTAGATAATGTTTTTATATGAGATATTTCTTTTGTTTGAATATTAGAATTCTAAGGGGAAAATAAGTAAATCAAGCTGGTAAGAGACACAGAAATGTGGGATTTGGTGTATATACTAGAAACTAAGGCCTCAGATTTCTTTCTAATATTTTTCAAACACCACCATCTCCGCTCCATTATTAATGGGATTGGTAACATAAAATTGAAACATTCACTTCTCAAGTTAGTACACGTATGTATTGTAATGACCTCTGATTGAGATGATTCCATTGAAAGGGTGGGAGGTCGTAAGTTGCAAATTCTCGCTCTCCCACTCTTTAAAACTGTTTCAACACACCCCACTTCGCACCCGCTCTGGCCTGATTTGTGCCCTTATATTCGTGACGATTTTTGACAAGTGGATTCATAATCTACAGGGCATAAGTAACATATCTGGTAAGGTGCTAAAGTGCCAACGGGGGGAAAGATAGAAATTATTTTGCACTCTACTATAAAGGAAAATTACAAAAAAATTGGAACGAGTATTCGGCACGAGGGATTGATGAGAATTTCACTGTGCGTCTGGTAATTTTTTCATAATTGGTAGTGTCTCTTTAACTGATTCAAGCAAAAAAAAACTGCACCCATACCCCCTGCTCTGATATGCTTTCTGTATGAAACTATTTTATTTTTTTTTTTTTCAGAGAAAAACATGGCGTTCCTCACGGTAGAGCTTCTATATGACGTATTGGGTGTAATCACAGCACTTTTAGTAATAACTATTGCGTATTACAAATGGACCTTCCAGTATTGGAAAAAGAGAAACATCCCTTACTTGGAGCCGTCTATACCTTTTGGCAATCTTCCTAATCCATTTAAATACTCACCCTTTCTTGGCACACAATTTCCAACAATTTATACGGAGGCAAAATCAAAAGGTTTGTCTATTTGTTTATTAGATATAGGCGGGGCTAGAATAACAAGGTTGTTTTCATACAACAATACAAGGTTTAATATAAATTACACAATGTGATTCAAATCTCGTAAGAAAATGTTTAAGTAGATATACTCCAGTCAAAATAATAATAATACTAATCTTTATTGATGCACTGCACATAATATTACGTTATAATAGTATAACATAAAATAAATAACAATACATTATGGGCGAAGTTTAGCTACTAGAGCTATTCTACCACTTAATAGTGGGTGTGCCGTCTAAAAATCAGAAATAAATTAGTCTAAAACGCCGCACCGTCCGCGACAAATTATAATTAGACCATTGCAATTACGAAATTTGTACAGGCGAAAAATAGAAGAAAACATATCAATCTAGGTTTGTATCGTTTTAATATTTTGAAAAAAAAAATGGTGTTAATTAATAAGATTTGTTTTAATTAGCAGTAAATTGCGAGATTTTATGATTTTTAAAAAAATATTTAGAATCAAAATGTGAGAAAAAGGACTCCATACAAACCTTCATTCATGTTTTCTGTGTATCGTACTATTTTTATTTTTCCAAAAAACAATACTTTTTGCAAAAACATGTATAGCACGGAACAGTGCAAAGGCACATTTTGCAACAAATGTTACACTGATACGAGCTCCCTCTGGATTTATTATTGTTTAAGCTCCGCCCTTCACCCACAATTATTTTATGAATGAGAAAATATAACGAGGGAACGAAATAAGAAATTAAACCAAACCATTTCTAATAACACGGGACCAAATAAAAATACCAAATTCCATTAATTTACTATTATACTTAACAGGTACTCTACTCTTTGATTATACTACAAGTACGGAATTATAACAATATAGTAACTAGTTATATATGTAGCCACCCATGCACTAACAATAATGTGTAATTGTATTTCAATTATTCTTTTTAAAATGGTGGTATGCTGGTATATTTGAAAACATTTATTGGACAATACAATTGATACTAAATTTTAAAGATGTGTTCTTGTCGTAAACACATGAATATAGAATTATAAGGGGCGATGCGATTTGCAATGAAAGGAGTTAGAAACACAAAAGTAAAGCGCACATTTTCCCATTTTCTCATCAAGTCACACGCATCAGTTTGTTGCATTAGACCAAGCAACAGGATTTTTTTTCATAATAACTTTTATTTCTGGGAAAAATAGAAAGAAATGTTTGGGATAAAAACTGTCGGCAGTAAAGTTATCTATCGATCTGTCAAAATAATGAAATCTAGGCTCAAAATGTAAAAAGAAACAGAGAAACCAACTTACTCCTTTAAACCCGAAAACATTTTCCAGAAAAAAGCAACTTTCGTGAAAATTTAACAAATCAGAGCTAAAAGTATTGTCCAGAAGGTGATATGGACCGATGTTGATAATATTTTCTTGTTGAGATCGCGCACCAATGTAGACGTTCTAAGACTCAAGTTGCAGGTTTTTATATCTGCTTTCAAAATTTGTAGAGAAAACATTTTTGAAAACAAATTTTAGCCATCTTTTTTACTTTCAAAATTTTGCAAATATTTAGAATCGCTCTGACATTCGTATTTAAAAAAAATGCACTATTAAATTTCATTGATACAAATAACTGATGCTTTGGATTTTTAAAATCTAACCAGTAAAACCAGAGATATCCATATTTTTGAGAAATAACCTATTATGTCTAAAGTTATTAATGATATTTTGATGCGGGGTTTAGTTTAAAACATCTATCATTAAACTTTTGTCTACTATAAAAGCAAATTTGTAAGTTCTTCCCATCCATATATTTTTTAAGAAAATATGAATAATAATTCGTAAAACTAAGTGTACACCAGGCAAGTTATTTTATATAATATGTGCTAATATGTGATATGTGCTAAGTATATAACACTAGTTTCTTGGTCAAATCGAGAACTACTACTCCTAGAAAGTAAAATTTCAAATAAAAGGTTGCCTATATCCTTAATCTTTATTTATTCTCGATATATTTACTTGTTACTGATTTCGAAAAATTGGCATTTGCTTGCTACATTTACGTCTGCAAATTTCAGGTTAGGGTTGTAAAGAACTTCTTATTTTATACTATATACTATCAAAACAGTACCTGAGAGGTCAACCACTTGTAGAAATTACATGAACTGCCGAGACTGCCTTGCCTGCGGCGCCTGCGTAACTCCAACCAGCCGCACTTGCGGGGCTTTCAATTATATGACCGCCACTGCCATGGCTGCCGACAGCCTGCCTAAAATTCGGAGAACGAGTGCCGACGGTGGTTTACCTCTGGATAGACAACTACTGAATTTCATAATGATCCGTTGAATAATTTAATGCTTATAAATAATTACTTATCATTGACTTTCTGCGAACCATTTCTCTTATTCTCGGCGTCTATTGGATGTATAACAATAATAATTAAAATTATTTTTTTGTTTAACTTGCCATAATTCAAAAAACGAAAACATTAATGGATCTCAATTTTACTATGTCATCACTACATATTTAGTAATGAACTGTGGTAATATGAAGGTCAAATTTTAACAATTGTAAAAAATACGATTTTTTTTCAAAAACCATGTCGATAAAATGTGAGTATTTGCAAGGATCAGTTAACGAACGGAAAACCCTTTAAGTCTATGCTGAGAAGAAATAAAGATGGAGACACCTTTTTTATTTGAAACTTTTTTCTAAGTTTAACAGTTTCTAAGAATATCGCGTATAGACAAATTAGACCAATAAATAACTAATACTATACGCATAACACTTATTGGATAAGTTGAATCGCGGTCATTCATTTCTATTTACTACTACATAGTACTATAAATACATAAAATAATATTTTATCGTTTTTAAAGGACCGCCCACTGGAGTTTCCCTTTCACCTCCCCTGTTGCAAATTTTAGCAGCTTGTCGAGGCATACCTACTCTTAACCCATAACTTAAAACTAATAAAAAGAAAGACGGAAAATACAGTAATAAAAGTGTAAATACAATATAAATGTTTGTTAAGTACTATAAAGATAGGAAAGATTAATTACAACAATAGTGAACTAAGTATAAATAGGTAATGTTAAAAAATTAAAAATTGGGCAATGCTAAGCCTACAAATTGGTGCGTGTTCTATACAAAATCAAGTCTTGTTTAAGTCTTTTCTTGAAACGATATATATTAAGACACTTAAACATATTACCAATATTGTTATAAGAACGAACTGCATTGCAGTGGCGGCTCCTGATATTGTCTGCAGAGGAGGCTTGATATTCTGAAAGACAACTGATGTGCAATATGACTACAATTTGTACATTTCCCCACCACCCCTGAGGTATTACAACGGCTCGTTACATTTTTTTGCCGTGGGTTGTTCGCCAGGATACCGATTCACGACTTGAGAGAATAGAACTAATAAAAGAATAGAATGAAAAGGAAATAGAAAATATGATGAGATGAAAAAATCATTCTCATGAAATTCTCGTTCCTACGACTCGAGTATCGGTATCCAAAGGAGTCCTACTATCCCACTTGTAATTAAATTATATAACTTTTAATAAAAATAAAAACAGTTTTGATAAAAAAATTAAAGTGTTTTTCTACAAACAAAAAATTGTATTCATTATCACTGCCAGGCGTGTAAAATTATAAGTTTTAATAGAAATTAAAATAGTTTTGAGAAAGAAGTTGTATAAAATAAATATAACCGCGGAACTCTATATTATGGAGAATTATAAAAAATATTTCCTAAAAAATAAATAACACAAATAAATATTTTTTCTAAAATAACAACTACCTATATTAATCTCTGCTTTAAAGTCTGAATATTTTTATAAATGAGTGGTAACCTGCGATTTTTGGAACTAGCAAAATGGTTGATTATTTCATCATAAAATGAATCGCGTTTCCTCAATTCTGACAAAAAACGTTTTTCTATTGAAATAAGCGATACATTTGAAAGGCGGTCTTAACTCATTTTGTTTCTAGTACAAATGTTTTTATGCGTTTAAGTGCTGAAAATGATCATTCTACAGAAGCTTACCGGAATTGTCTCAAAAAATAGTGGCGTCATTCAAAAAGTTCTTAAAAAGTCTACCAGCTCTTTGAAATTTCCTTTATTGCACGATTCTCGTTTTTCGTCATGTCCTCGGAAAGAATTTTCTTGTGAAGATAACTGTACAACGGCATCTATTAACCTTTTTAATATTTCCCTATTCTCAAGGACCTTTTCGTTAACATTTTCTATTTCTCTCTTATGTGCAGAATCCAAGAAATTTACAATATTTTGTTTACCAAACATTTCGAATTTAATGCAAGATGAAATGTGCTCCTGGGATTTTTCGTGCCTTTCTAAACCTCGCGACAAATTTTGCAAATTATTAAACCCGGCCCTGCCCCAAATTGAGGATTGATCATTAGTAAATAATAAACATCTCCAACAATATAATTTGTTTCTAACTGTTGATGCCGTTAACCACTCGACTTTTTTATAATTGTTATCACAAACCCTCTGTTTTCTTTACCACTTTTAAAAACTAACGAAAGCATTGCTGGTGTAGGCCTGGCATTTCTTTTAATTCTTACCTTTTTGTCATAAATAAGAGTAGTAAATCCATTTAATAACAATTAATCCACCAATTCTGGACAACAAGACATGTTGTTGGGAATATTTTCACCTAGAGCACTTATTTCTAGCCCGCCTATCAAATGTTTTATGTATTTATACGTCAAGTTGTTCTTATAACCGGCTAAACGCAACTGTCAGACGTCAGTTCGTTTTCTTTGTGAATCACCTGACTCTTGAATGACCTGTGCACATGCGCTATAAAGAAGTGAGATCTGGAGGCTAGCCTCATATTTGGCTATTCCAAGTGTTGCTATTTTACACAGCGCAAGGAAATTCAAGGTCATTCATGTTATAAGTAAATGCGGTAAAGTTGGAAGCTATTTCGTATTAGCCTCCAGCGAACCGCAGTGTTCATTCAGTAAAAGACCGGCCGACCGGGAAATATGCATACAAAGACTATCCGGACTGTAACGTTATAGCTAAGTTTGTGGAAAGGAAATGCAAAAATGTTATATATAAACTGAAAATTAATTAATGAATAATAAACAATAAAAAATATTGAAAATTGAGATATACCTAATGGAAATTTCTTAAGATATTACTTTTAAAGATATGGTGGTTCTTCCAAGGGGAGGCTCAGCCTCCCCTGCCTCCCCTGACGAGCCGCCACTGAAGTGAAATATCGTTGAAATAGCGCAGTGAGGTGTTGTGGCATAGTTAAGGAAAGTGCAGATCTTATGTTCCGATCGTGAATTTGATTTCTGTAAATAAGCTTTTCTTTGAGGTAGGTGGGAGTAGAAGTCAACATAAGTCGATGTGTAAAAGGGAGTAGGTGATAGTTAAACATATCTTGCATTTTAAGCCACTTAAATTCATCAAATTTTGAAGATTATGGTCGTACTTTCTCAAATTGCAGATGAATCGACAACATGTGTTTTGTACTTTTTGAATCCGAATTTCAGACAACATATCGAGACATGGATAGTATAAAATATAACAATAATAAAATAGAGGTAACACAAAACATTCACATAACTTTTTTCTGGTTTTAAAATTTAGTGTAGATTTATTGCTATATAAAATTCTTCATCGTGAATGACACTTTTTCATTATATTAGATAAATGCTCCTGAAATCTTAATTTAAGTAAAAAATAACACCCAGATTTCTTGCACTTTCCACGAAGGTCAGCAACTCGCCCTCCATACTTATTTTTAAATTAGCTTTCAAACGTGCATAAACAGATTTCGGAGAATACAGCATTATAATAGTTTTGTGTGAATTTAGTTTAAGGTTATGTCTCCTGCAATGTAAATTAAGAGCTGATAAGTCGCTATTAATATTTCTACTTACTACATCAATATCATGCTGCGTCGGATTAAATGTATATGAGTTGTTGGTCGTCAGCATAGGAAAATAGTGTAGAATTGTCTATGACACTAGACATATCAAAGGTATAGACGAGGAAGAGTAAAGGACCTAAAATGGACCCTTGAGGTACCCCTGACTTAACATGGGAAGTTGACGATGTACCAAAGTTAGTACGAATAAACTGACTTCTGTTAAATAAATAATAATGGAAAAACTGAATTGCTATGTCGTCGAGGTCATAGTATTTTAGTTTAAGGCATAGCAGCTCATGATGAACACAATCGAAAGCTTTGGGGAAATCCAGCAACACCACAACAGTTGCCATTGACTTATCCAAAGCGCGGATAATATTATCGGATAATTTTAGAAGCAATGCAGTTGTACTGTATCCTGTTCTAAAACCAGATTGATTTTTTGGAATGAGATGGTGTTAATTAAAGTAATCTGTTAATTGTATGAAAATGACTTTTTCTAGAATTTTACTTAGGACAGGTAAGAGACTTATAGGTCTTAGGTTGTTAAAACAGGAGGAGCTACCTTTCCAGCAATTTCCCAAACTTCAGGGAAATAACCGATCTCCAGGCAAATATTAATAATATGAGTAATGTACGGCAACAGCACTGGCAAAGTTAATTTAATCATAACCAAAGAGATATTATCAGAACCACAAGCATTAGCGGACATATTTCATATAATATTCCTAATAGTTTCAGTAGTAACAAAAGAGAAACTAAAAGTTGTGTTATCAGGCGTTTGAGTAGCGTAGTAGTTTTTTGTGTCTTCACTAACATTATCTGCTATGAAATTATTCAAAAAGTGTTCATTTAATGCATTAGGCTCTTGCAACTCCACGGGTAGCTGTGATCTTTGCTTGGACAATACGTTTACGGCTTTAAGTTTTTTCCAAATTTTACTTGAATTCTCCTTATCTGAGAAATTCAAATAAGTAGGCTGTTCTCTTCTCAGTGACGCCGTGTATAAATTACGCACAGTTTTATAATCTATAAAATTTTCAGCAGTTTTATTATGTTTATATTTTAAAAATGCCTTATCGTCCTTTTTGTAGTAATTTGATTGCATCAGTTCGCCAAGGTGCATAGGGCTTACTTATATGAACAGTACGTATAGGAGCATGACGATTAAATCATGATAAAATCCCATCTGTTAAATATTGAATTTTTAAGTTAACATCTTGTATATATAAAATATAAGCCCAGTTGAAATTTAGTAAATCATTTGAGAAACTGTTCTGATTAAATTGTTTGAAGTCCCGAAAAGTGTAGAATTTTGAACTGTTTATGTCCTCTCGGATATTCAACGTACACCAAACTGCTCTGTGATCAGATATTCCATCCGTATTAATGGTACCATGGCTAACTACTAAGTCTATTGTGCTAATAAAAATTGGGTCAAACAAACACTAAGCGGGTTATTAAACAAATTGCTGTTATATGTGGGGATGCTTATTACTAGAGGATTAACTTCTTAATTAATCGATTAAATTCGACCATCTCTTTCTAGGCGTGCTTTTACGACCCTCAAAATTATTTGCGATGCTCCGATGTGCGTCTACTAATTTTGTTAAAACGTCAAATACTCGATTAAAACATAAAAAAAATCCGGTTTTCGTTCGCTCCTGTGGCACCGAATTTTCGATTTGCGCTGCGCAATTTACGACGTGGATTAGCTAGACCCCTTCTTCTTTCCGTCGCGACCCCGTACGGCCCCTCCAAAGGTGTATTCCGACAAATATGAACATTTTAAGATCACACGTTTTCGAACTTTTTTCGCCTTCGAAGAGCCCGTTTTATTTTTGCGGTTTTCGCCTATATCTCGGAAACCGTTGGAGTTAGCTCGAAAATAAAAAATCTCGTAGGACGAGTTCATTTCGTGAGCGATGGTCTGGTTCCATCGGCATATTCCAGCGGTTCTTCGTTTCGGAGATATCGGCCGAAATATGCGGGAAATTGGACATATTTTCCTTTAAACCTTCATAACTTCTAAACGGTGGCTCCTAGAACGGGGTACTACGACTCGAACGAAATCGTGTACAATTTAACGATCTAAAAGTCGTTCTCTTTATTTTCGTCCCGCTCCAGAAATAAGCGAGCCGCGAGCGGTCAAAGTGGAGGCCCATCCCGGCAGTGATGACGTCGCAGCTGAATTTGTAGAGAAATTAATTTCATGGTATACGGGGTGTGCAAACAATTTACCGAATTATATAAAAAATTTTAGTTATTTTATATTTGAAAAGTTTAACTCATTTTATTTTAACGTGGCATTTACATTTTGCGACAGACAAGTCAGAGTTTAATTTTATAGGTTATTAAGTATTTGACATTACAAGTCAGTCAGTTTAGTCTTATAGGTTATATGTAGTGTTGACATTATTTAATTCTGTCATTAATGTGAAGGTTGTACCACCAACTTCTGCCCCCAGCAGGTTAGGAAGTTGAGGTTGCCCGGTTCTCGTTTAGTTTGTGAAGACTGGGTCGTGGTTCGGAAATTATTCAGAAAAATTTTGATTTTTAGGTTAGTCATATTAAAAAAGCATCTACAACGTACTTGTCTAACTGTACGACTGTGACTACTCAGAGATAATTAAAATGTCATAGATACTTATACAATTCTCACAGATAAACACACTACTCTGTTAAATATATCTGGTTTATTGACTCTATTATATTGAAATGATTTGATTTTAATTAATTTAAATGTTACACCTTATGGTTGGATGTAGCTACTTCCTTACAGAAAGTTTAATTACATATTTTAAATAATTATGGTTAGGTTGAAGACCAAAAAAATACAGAATATGACAATTTATCGTTAAGCTGTGATTAAATAATTAAATGTAAAAAATTAATAAATAGCTGAAGGCAATATATAACATACAACAATAGTAAAAATTTAGAAATGTTTAAAAATGTATCGAAAGCTGAATATTGAAAGTTGAACAACGAAGAGAAATTCAAGTGATACTGTTCTGGTCCTCGTCTCACCGAATCTTCGCTGTGTATTACCACCACTCGATTACTGACATCAGCAGAGATCCCTCGACTCTCAGAACTTAATCTTCTGTGGACGGTTACCAAAACTCTAACTTGGTGCTCTCACCCAGCGGGGACTCTACCAAGACGCTCCAACAATTTGGATTCAAAAACTCCTTCTTGGCAAATAACCCATAGATTCTAGCAGCAGCCCAGTTCTTTAGCACAAGGTTAGGCCAATTCTTTTGGTAAAGTCCCAAATTCAAGGGTTAACTTAACATCAAATCTGAAGGGTCAACTTAACACCTCATTCCTACAAGAGTTATCATCTGTTACTACACTTGAAATTACTTGCTTACTAGTGGGCACTGTTAGTGCGTTTGACAAAATCCCCACGTTAATGCATTACTGGTGTCTCTCTAAATAAATTACATTAACATGCCCTTCTCGCCCTTACTAATATCGAGTTAAATTCCTTTGAGTTTTAATTATTCGATAAGGTTACGAAAACGTAATTTTCTAAATTCGAACTGTCTTTAAACCCTTATTAACCTCAATTATTCATTAATAAAATTTGCTTCTAAATATATATTAATACCGAGTTAAACACATGTCTCGAAATACCCCGTTCATACATTAACGTGACCACGCGGTCTCCCATCTTTACATTCCACGCGCCGCAAATCAGGTAAATTGTGATCAACAAACATCGCGTTTAATTATGATTATTTCAACTATTTGATTACAAATACGTCTGCAATGCTTGAAGTCGACAGGAAAATGGCCCTGACGACCTGTTCGGATACCGTGTAAGATCTAAAAATCTAGTTACCCTTCTATACGCGAGATGTCGCTGGTAGTGGTAACATAAATAATTCTTTAAATACAATGCAAATCTACACAATTACTCCACTGTTATCATTTATATGAATTCATGAGTTCCAATTTAATCAGAAATATCGATTTATAATTTTGTTTATTGATTTGGGATTTATTCATTTAATACAGATTTCTTCTTTTAAATATTTGTTGTACCAGATGACTTGTAGGTGTATATCAAGAGAAGTAACAGATGGCGCTTGTATGCTAATTTCTAATTTAAAGTTGGGTTTATAAACACAAATTCTTCCAGATTCAGTAAGAAAAGGACGGCTTCAGGATTGAACTGAAAAATGAATTAATGAGTTTACTGAAATGTGGTTTCAGACTACAAAAACTCATTGCTATTAAAATAAAAATTAACAAGTGGCATTCAGGTAATTTTGAATGCCACAAGATGTCAGGTTTAGATATTTTAAATATAAATATTAGAAAAAAGTGAAGAGAGAATCGGGGTGATGGAATATTTTTATTTTTGGACAGGAGAGACATGAAATTTGAGAAGGGGTGAAGAAAAGTACATAATAATTAAAATAAGGAGAAAGTCCCGGAAAGTTCTTTCAAGTAGGACGTATACTTAATGAAATACGAAACAAAATAGATCAAGGACGAGTTGTATCAATCAAGATTCATTAAAAGCAAATTCTATAACATTAATATCCAAACTTTTATCAAACTGATTTTAGTTGAGACTTATACTTAATATAACCAGTTCCAAAAGAAAATTATATACAAAATTAATTAGATATTTCTAACGGTTTCCCCATGTGTGTATAGAATTACATGTGACCATAGTAATGTTAAAGTAATGATGACAAGGAACTTCGTTTATAGAAATACGAAGAAAAATCAGTGTGTGCCGCAAATTGACTATGCTATTAACAGAATTAAGGATCCACCTATTTACTTCACGGTTCTATTTACAGTTCTTCCATATTTACGATTCCCTCCGCTGAAGATATGATTCAGCATTATCACTCCTTCCTTATTTTTCCACAATATTGTAAAAACATATTTCATGAAATAATTACACATGAACGTGTGCATATTATTGATAATAAATTTACCAATTTTAGTTAGTTATTTTACATTTGAAAAGTTTAAGTCATTTTATTTTAACCCTTTCGCTCATGGTGTCCACTACAGTGGACATGATCTTTGTGATTTTTTTTTAAATTTACGCGCCATAATTTCCGCAATATATCAAGTTCCCTATTCAATTGATATAATTGTTAAAAGAAAGTGACAAGTTTTGTCATCTAGATGCGAATAGTAAAAGTTCCCTTTTATGCAGAAGGTTCTTATTCACGTAAATTATTAGTGCGCACTGGAGTCTCCTAGATAATTTTATTTCAAGCAAGCATACAGTTGGTGAAACTCTTGTTGATTTTTCTGCGTATTTATAAGTGTTCATTTTTTGATATCCTGGAATTTTCGTTGCGTTTTGAAGCAACTATGCTGTGTTTTTTGTCATTTGAAGTGTGTGCACCACAGTGGACACTGTGAGTCAACGACATAAATTCCATAGGTGAATCTAACCTTACTTTTTTAAAATTTCTGCTATAGTTAAAAATTTTGTAAAAGATTTATGTCAAAATGGCTCATAAGAGAGGTCTGACGGACCAGGCGCTTTTTGAAGTCCTTCAAGACAATACGTCAGACCTAGAGTTCCTTAGTGAGGAGGAAGGGGAGGGTTGGGAGAGTGACCACTTTCTTCCTCCAAAAGGTATCCTTATTCTAATTTTTTGCTTAAATCATCAGCTAATACATCACTCTTTAGATCTTGATGATGAGGAAGCTACGACTGCATCAGAGTCCGAGGAAGACCAGGAAAAAGATATAAAAGAACCTTCGCCCGATATGCCAACATCGTCGACCGCGCCACCCAAGGTTAACTCTTTCAAAACAAGAGTTAGTGAATATCTTTCCAGAAGTGAGATGACTGCTAAGAAAGATATCACGTGGCGGACGGGAATGACATATATTACTCCAGAAATAAAGTGTAACATTTGTAGAACTACCGTTGAGTCACAGTGTCCACTATAGTGGACGTCAATTTTTTTACAAACTGTAACAGATAGACACTTACAACTAACGTCAAAAATTTCAAAATAAATTGAATAATATGCATGCTGTATTTCAGAATTTACTCATAAAAACTAAAAAATCGTGAGCGAAAGGGTTTTAATGTGACACCCGACATGCAAGTCAAAGAATTTAATTTTATAGGTTATGAAACATTTGACATTACAAGTCAGTCAGTTTAATTTTATAGGTTATATATGTTGTGTTAACATTTAATTTAGTTATTTTATATTTGAAGTTTAAGTCATTTTATTTTAATCTGATATTTACACTGTTAGTGCTGATAGGGAGTTGTGTTTTTAAATATTTGACACTTTAAGTCACTCAGCTTAGTTTTATAGGTTATATTACGAATGCTTAAGAAAAATTACTAATTTCATCATATACATGGTGTGTGAACAATTTATCGGAAATGGATTTAAATTAAATTTCCTTATTTGTCGTCCGATTGGGCCAAAATTCAGTACTCGGTTTAACGACGACGTTGATAACGAATCTGACATCAAAATCGCAAAATTCAAAATATCGGGAATTTAGTCATTTATGGTCCCATCCCGTTCAAATTCGGTATGTGGAGTTTTCGATGACAAATCTAAAATCAAAATAAAAAAATTCAAAACGAGCTGAAGGACAAATTTTGTCATTTATGGACCGAAAAACTGATAACTGAAAAACTACAAATTGACTGCAAAAGCAGTCAATATTGACTGCGTAAATAATCAAACCCCGCGCAGCGTTTTCTAGGCTAATAATAAAATTAGACGCATGTTTCACTAACTATGATGGCATCATCAGGAGTTCATTAATAGTTTTAATTATCTCCCGATAATACTAATGTGTTTGGCGAAACTATCTAGAAACCACGTTAACGAGACCGATTAACATTGAATATTAACTTATGAATGATTTTTTGCAGGTTGGAAATATGTTGGAGTATATTCCTTTTTGAGGCCTTTGTTTGTGGTAGTTGACTCAGATATACTGAAACATATTCTGATTAAAGATTTCAATAATTTCGTGGACAGAGGATTTTACTCAAACGAGAAGGACGATCCAATAAGTACGTATAGTTTTATTAATTTCATTATTAATTGTATTAACAAATCAAATATACAGGGTGTCCCGAATTGCATAGTCTATACCTCACTAATTAATACAACTTTTCAAAATCAGAAAAAAAGTTCCTATAAACATGGGTCGGGAAGTGATTAGTTTCCGAGATACAGGGTGTTCAAGTAATTCTCCTGAAAATGTTTTTTATGAATATTTTCGAAACGTCTAAAGATAAACAAATGATAATTTACACAGGAATTTAGCTTTTTATGCTTTTTAAGAAAAAATGACAACTATGCACGAAAATCAATCAGGAGAGGGTGAAACTGGGGGGCCTAGGTATAATTAAGCCCCAACTGTATTGTGCGACAGTTTTAAATTAATTTATGAGCAGAACTTAAAAATATGAAGTTTTCTACACAAAAAAATTCTCTTGTGTTTTTTCTTTAAAATTATCAGTTTTTGAGTAAATCTTATCTGAACTTTATTAATTAGTAACCATTATTACCAGCATTCCTGGTATGCAGGAGTGTGCCGTGATTGTAATGTTTGTAACAAATGAAAAATAATCTAGCATGCAATGCCAGAATGACAATAATTACATTGTTGTTTTTTGAATTTCTGTAGTTCATTGTTCTGTAGTTTTCTTATTTCCTTTTTAAAAAAGTTTTCTATTGAAAAGTAAAAAATTGTCATGTTTAGTAATGTGGAGAACGCGGATATTCATTTTTTTCAATATCCCGAGGATTTTTCCTCTTAATTTAAGAAATGAATGCTGGTTGCAAATGGACGGAGCTCCTGCACATTTTGCTGTTGAGAACCGTTTGTGGGTAAACAATCATTATCCTGAACGGTGGATCGGTCGATTAGGTGCAAGAACCTGGCCACCCCGTTCACCGGATTTAACTCCTGTTGATTTTTTTGTCTGGGTCTATTTAAAGGACAAAGTCTACGCAATCCCTGTAAACACGAGAGAAGAGTTAATAGAAAGAATTCTAGAAGAATCTGAAAATTTGCGGGCTAATCCTGATCTCATTTGTAAAGCTACACACTCTGTATGGCGCAGATGTCAGAAATGTGTTGAAGCTGGCGGAATGCACTTCGAACAACTCTTGTAGTTTGTAATTTACCTCACTTTAATCTGATTCATTGTTGTCTAATAAAAAACAATGTAATCAAATTTTGTTTTACTGTCATTGTTTTTTCTGTTCTAAAATTATTCATATAAAAACTATTCCCGAATAAAGTTCAGACAAGATTTTCTCAGAAACTGATAATTTTAGAGAAAAACCACAAGAGATTTTCTTTGTGTAGAAAACTTCAAATTTTTAAGTTCTGCTCAAAAATTAATTTAAAAGTGTCCCACAATAAAGTTGGGGCTAAATTATACCTAGGCCTCCCAGTTTCACCCGCCCCTGAATGATTTTCGTACATAGTTGTCATTTATTCTTAAAAAGCATAAACAGTTAAATTCCTGTGTAAATTATCATTTGCTTATCTGTAGACGTTCCGAAAGTATTCATAAAAGAACATTTTCAGGAGAATTATTTGAACACCCTGTATCTCGGAAACTAATCACTTGCCGACCCATGTTTATAGGAACTTTTTTTCTTATTTTGAAAAGCTGCATTACTTAGTGAAGTTTGGACTATGCAATTCGGGACACCCTGTATATGCATGTTACTATTCTCTACATTATCATTGTATGTGTTTCTACTTAATTACTTCACTCTGTAACATGTAATGATATGTCATGCAAGAATGATTGCACCATTTTTAGTAGTAAAATGGCTAGATCGGCTTTTAACAACACAAGCACAGGATTTTATCTCTACAAAACATTGCACCCATTGACATGTAGCCTATTTCATTTGGAGAAGTACTTTCCGCAAATATCACTTGTAACTCGCGTAAATTGCAATAATACATATTATACATAGTAATATACAGATTCGGAAAATGCAGTTTAGGGTATGGGAATAACGATGTAATTGACCACGCCCCGCTAGTTCCATAAATCATGAAAGCAGAGGCACACAATGAATTGAATTTAGGACGGCATGAACTAAGGATGGATGCGGACGTAGGTAATAATTTCTAATACGAAACGAGACAATATCTCTTCGTCAAAAACGAAGAAGTTATTTGTCACAATTTTGACAAATAATATCTTCTATTGAAAGCGGTTCTGCATTTTTTTTAGCCGTAAATGCTATGGATATAAAATAATAATTCTTATTAAAACTGAAATGAAAATAGAACATTAAAATAAAATTAAATATCTCGGAAACTAAAATCAACTAATAATTATCAAAAAATAAATTATTCTTATTAAATTACAAAAATAGAACATTAAAATAAAATTAATTAACCCTCAGAAACTAAAATCAAGTAATAATTATCAAACAATAAATTAATGAAGTAAGGATTCAAACAAACCACTTTCTTGTGCCAAACAATAGCCAAACCGATTATACAATGAACCTATCATATCATTGAGTTGATTTGGAGTAATGCTTGCACAAAGTTGGATAAGTTTTTCCCGTAATTTAACTAAATTATTGGCTCGTTCAAACGCATGTTTGTACGCGGTTTCCTTTAAAAAGCCCCGCAGAAAGAAATCATGGGGTGCTAGATCAGGTGACCTGGGGGGGGGCATTTTATCATTCCCATCCCCATGATGCTTCAGCTCCTATTCAGCTCACCCTCAAGGCAGGTAAATCAAGAGTACGCATGAACTGGACCACTGAAATGAATAATTTTATTATGCGGCAATACTTCTTTCTCACCAATAATGAATCCAACACAACCAATTATAGACAGGAATTACACACTGCTTTCTGTCAACGTTACCCACACCTGGATGTGACCGAGCAGGGGGGGCCATAGTTAAAAGGAGGTATATTCCACAGCCACGACCAGATGAGCTGAAAGCTGAATTGGCAGAGATCCTTCGGAGCAACGAAGAAGATGTAGAACCAGAGTCTGAAAATCCCACAGCTGGGACGCTGAACCTCTCACACGACGCAGAGATTATTGAAAGGGCTATATCTGCGGAGCCGGATGATGCGCAGACTAGAAAATTGGCAACTGAACTGCAGTGGGCACTGATTGAGTTTGCCCACGTGGATCCCACACTACAAGCTCGGATTCCAGATCAAAACAACTCAAGGAAACTCACTGTAGGTGCAAAGCTTGTGATTGAAAAAGTTCTCCTCGAACAACTGGATGATACTAGAAGTTTCCTCGATCTTCATACTGTTATTTACGCTGCTGCAGTTTCCATCGTACGAGTGAATGGAGGAAAAGTTTAGCACCCTACTGAGTTGCCATATAAGCTTAGTTGCAAAGACCCTTGGGAGCGACACCTGGAAAAGGCAATAGCCCGCCTAAGATGATATCGCTAGGATCTACCAATACAACGCTGGCAATAGAAGTAGAAAATAGCCAGGATCACAAAGAAAACAACTAGGCATGCTGAAAGGAACTCAAAGAACACGTCACTGATTGAGATATTATTGGACCCACTGAAACAACAACTGACGGCCAGATCGAGCAGATTGCGAAGATATTGTGAATCTAACTTGGAAGAGGCAGACAGTCTGTTCAAAACCGACGAGAAGCTATATTATCGCTACTTAAGAACGACGCAGGTGTTACGTACAGCAGAAGAACCGCCGGCTAGAGAAGATACTGAGAATTTCTGGGCATCCATTTGGTCCCAACCTGCTGAGCTATTAAACGATTGGGAAATGGTCTTTCCAGAAAATTAATAACAGTTAAGGTATTGTGACTTGGGCAACCGTCTTGTTGAAACCAAATGTCGTCAAAGTCGACAGGAAGATTTTGAACTGCAGGAATTATTTGGTTTTGTAAAAGCTCTAAATATTTATTACCATTTAAATTGCCATAGATTAGCAGTGGGCCTATAATATGATTGTCTAAAATTCCCGTCCAAACGTTCAACTTTTGACGATACTGAGTTCGCACAGCAACACTCAAATGTTAATTTTTCCGAGACCAATATCGTTCTACGGATGGATTGTGTTTCCTATGTAATGAAAAGGATGGATGATTCATCTATAAACAATACATTCATCAAGAAGTTTTCATTCTCATTCACTTTATTTATCATGATTTCACAAAATTCCATCCGTTTGAAATTGTCGTCGGGAAATATTTCTTGCGTTGTTTGAACTTTAAAACAACTGTACCCATTTCCTTTCAAAATATTACTTACAGTTCTTTCCTTCATGTCAACTTCATCAGCAATTTGTCTGCTAGAACAAGGTTCACTAGTTTCAACAAGTGCACAGACATTAATTTCGCGAATTTCACGTTCTTCGCTCATTTATTGATTACGGGGTTCGGATTGACAGCATTCTTTACAATAATTCACGACACACCCGAAATTCTCAAATTTTTTAATAATGTATGAAATTATGCTAGTTGAGGGGATTGGTCTGTCTTGATATGCCACAGTAAAATAAATTTATTGTGTCATCAGTGGAATGGCCCCCGAAGTACCACTTCACAATTTGCACTTTTTCTGCAATTGTATAAACACACGGCATTTTAATAACGACATTGAGATTAATTTATTTTATACCCACACGTCTAAACAGCTACGCTATTAAAAGCAGAATGAGTGCACTGTTCTCAACTCGACGCGGTCAAGCGATGGCGCTATTGTTTTATACCAATGCCTTGCATTGTTCTATGATAAGGCGTAGTTTATCTGTGCAGAACCATTTAAAATGAAGGCACTCGGATAATTTCGTCATCTTTCAAAACCTGAATTGAGCATTGCCAATTAAGGCAATAAGTAACAAATTGAAATAATGGCAGTCCCTCAAATGTGGCCCATTTCTGATATTTTGCCTCGCGTTGAAGATATCAAAAAGACTTATTAGAAAAAGTTGTTCAGAATCTAATTCTGAGCTCCAATGCCAAATTTCTTTACGAAATTCGCGTTTCTAGTTTCATCAATATCAAGTTCACACACGGTTACAATTTTTACAGCGGGTTATGAAAAAATGGCCCGAGGAAATGTTTAAATAAAAAAATATATAATCATGATTCAGTTTCATGAACTCCTTACTTTTATTCGTTTTATTTCATTCTTTCGACTTTTAAGTTGTTAAGATTTAATAAATCAACCACAGCTTTGTTATTAGTAATATTTCACATTTTCTAAGTTAGCTAAGAAAGTTTTAATATGTCAAATTAAAATAAATCAGAGTATTTTCTGTTGAACATTAATTCGCTCGTCAATCTACTAACAATTCGACATGGTTCAATTTTCAACTTTGGAAATTGATAGCATATGAATCATCTTATTTTTTTAGGATCTGTTTATTTTAAAAGTATGAATCATCAAAGAGGCCGTCTATGCCCATGCTATCAGTTTGGTTACATTTCAGTCACGTTCTCACGACTATCAACACTCATAAATTATATAGCCGCTGATGACGTTTATTAGACAAGTCCTGACAGGTCTGAGTACACGCTCTCTCCTATAACAAAGTACCACCATCATAATCCTTGCACCCGCCATCTTTTTTCCGTGGTAGACATTTTGCTCGGATTGCTCTTGTTTACGTTTGAGACTACTATATCCCCACCCACCACCAATCATCTCTGTGGTATGTCACAATCCCCGCCCTCCACCTATCAGAGCTACAATACGTCACCGCTACGCCGCCGCACAGGTGTACCAAGCTCCAGATCTAGTAACTTTTTCTTAGTAACTCTTTGTACCAACCGTATCTTCTTCTGGTCATTGCCGTCCATCACTTCTTCAGCAGCCTCTGGGCACTTCTTCACCAGCCTCAGGACACCTCTTCGAACCCCACCCCATCTCTTGGTCTCTCCTGATGGACACATGCCATCTTTCTACTCGCACAGCTATTCTACTGACGGAAGTGTCCCCAGACTGACTTTGTATACCTACGAACAGGAAATTACTAAAAAAATAATATAGGACTCAACATAAAAATATAGTTGGACGACACCTTATTTTTCGTTACTTGAAATCAACTAATACAAAAATTTCTGATCACTTTAAACTAGAAATTTGCCCAGCAAAATAAGGAAACACCGAGCTATCCCAGTTTGAATGAGTGCTAGCTTAACGAAATTAAACAACTACTAAAACAAAATAATTTATTAACGTGTGGGTTAAAAAATAATGCGAACACCTAATTAGCTAACTTAAATTACTAAGAACAGAACAAACAAGTAAGTTAACAAAAATTAAAGCGTTTAAATAAACAACATTAATCAATATTTCAAACAGTAATTAACTCTCATTAGGTTTCAAAACCTAATTTATGCAGGATTTAGGAAAATATTGACTGTTGCTACGCGTAACGGCTTTTCTTTGGTTCCTACGTTGAGTTAAATGTTTCTTGCGATTTCACAGTAAATAGGCCACTATTTATTTATGCCTAGTGGGACATCGAAATTGTCAATAAATCAAATCAATGCGCCAAATGTCCGCTACTAACATGAAATCGATCAAATTGTCTAACGATCTCACTCGGGAAGGAAAAATGAAACACGAAACAAGTTTCTTAACGTCACTAAAACATGTTGTTCTCCACGCTCGTCGCCATGAGCGACCAAAACATAGTACATAAAATGGAAAAAGTTACAGTCTCATTCCTGGACACATGAGGTTCAATTTACGGATTACACTGTACAAGCCACAAACCAAATACTTAAAATCATAAATTATCGTTGATTGCATCATAGAAAACAATCTAAATTCACAATTAGCCACTACTAATTACAAATGCACTCTGCCATTTAAGTTACTTGTGAATATTATCATATTATTGCAATGCATAGATTACCAGAACATTACTACTTCACAATAATAGTCCATAACTCACAAAAGAATAGCTTTCTATTAATTCTAAACTATCACAACTAAACTTCTATCAGTATTTCACTAGGCCAAAACTCGACTCATTACCACTTAATTATATCGGAGAGGTCAAATTCACCTCTCCCGTGGTATATCGGCTCGAAGCCACACCTCGACTTCTTGAAACCAACGAAAATCTACCTGTACGAAAAACAAACAAGACCCCCTGCCGTCCCATCCCCGCAATGGGCTCATTCAACAAAATTTTTTTATTGCATTATCTGAAAGTTTATGTTTCAAATAGTAAAATTGCAAAAAATTAGATTTTTCTCTCTTCAACTTCTGCCTCAAATTAATAGTTGAATGTCACGCGCACCGAAACGAGGCGTAACCAAGCGTGACGTCACACCAGTCTACTCTTAACCTACGCGCCAACCGGCTGCTGGCGGATAAGCACGCTGCAATCCAGTTGCGTGTTGTTTGTTGCATTGTGTGACATCTAAAAATCGCCCTGAATATGAATAATGAGAAAAAAAGACGCTACAAGTACTGCATCGTTCCTAAATGCAAGAATACTCTTTATTTCACTGCCAAGTAACTTAAAATTACGAAAATTATGGCAACGCGCTATGCGAAGGACCGACTTTGTATCTGCCAATGGGACACATTTCTGTTGCGAAGATCATTTTAATGTAAGTATGATAATGACAAACAAAAAATTGATAGTTTGCTTTAAATACTACGCTAATTTTTAGGTTGAAAAGGACTTAGAAAATTACATGTATATCAAAACTGTGAAAACAGGAAAAATTGTATTGAAACCGGGCATAATTCCGCATATATTTGAATGCCAGATTGATAGACCGACGGCCCATACCTCTAAAGCTCGACCGTTTGCCCAAAAAAGGGAAAAAGAAATTGTGTTAAATACTTGTAACGAAGAGATCGCTGAAAATCAATGCATGGCTGATGAAGCAAATACGCAGGAAAATACGTTTGATATTAGTACTTAAGTTAATATACAGGTTTTTCGAAGATCAAAAGCTACACAGACTATAAATATTGTATCCCGCCGAAAAAGAAATCGTTCTAGAGAAGTAAAAAATACACAGAATATTAAAAAAGTGCGACCAAATTCCCCTGAGAGTTTCATCAAGTACATCAGACATGAGAGACTGAGGGTGTTTTTAAAAGTTAAATTAAAAAATTATAAATGTAAAAATAAAGGAAAAATGTCATCATAACATATTAAAAATTATGGAAAAAGACTTAAAAATGCATTTTTTTCTTTGAAAATAAGTAATTTTACACCCTTCGTAACCAGTGACACATAACAGTCTATTGTTTGTCAAAGTATTTATTTAAATACAGGGATGTAAAAAAATATTCATTTTTTAAAGAATAAAAATGCGTTTTGAGCAGGATCGTGATTAATCAGTGAGTGAGTGAGTGGTCAGCAAATTATTCAGGATTTTAAAGTAGTGTAGGTTTTAAGTAAACCAACTTAGGGTATTACACATTACTATTAACTTACCTTTCCATTTTTACACCTCTCATTTCAGCGCTTATGTAGTCCCTACTGTTATTAAAATATTCCATTACTATGAAAATATCGACTTCAGGTAAATTACCGGAATCAGCTTTAATAAAGCTGTCTTCTACTGAACACATAATGGCCCTAAACTTTAAAATTATTTTAATAAACAAAGGAATTGAAAAATACGTGACACGTGGTCTCTTCAAATCAGCTAATGAAAAAAACTGCCGCGATGGAGACGATTACTAATGTCCGAAACATGCGGCGGCATGTATCGCTGGAAGCACTTCGACTGGTGTGACGTCACGCTGTCGCGCGGCCGGTTTCAAATTTTGAATTGCTCTGATTCAGTTGTTAATTGCAATATAAACCGGAAACTTTTGTAGGATACTTAGGAGATGATTTACTTTTAAAATATGTGCTTTTAAACCAAAAACTAAATTACACTGAATGAGCCTATTGCGTTGAAGGTCAAACGGCCTTTATACCTGACGAGAAGTTAAAGTTTTACGACCGTGCACAAACAATTTTATAAATACGCAAATTTTAAACAGGCTTTTATTTAATTCAAGGTACTGAGTGTACTTTCAAAACGTGACCGTTACAACCTATTTCCCCCTAATTAGCCCCCAACCCTTCGTCATTCACTACGTGAATGTGGAAGTAATATAGTCTTATGACACCATATTAACGGTAGGCTAACACATGAAAATATATAGAAATAGATCTGTATATGGCATCTCTTCTGTGCGAAGAGCAGGTACCAATTACATCGTGGAATTGTACAGAGATTTGTGCACACTTTATTATAATGGTCACACATGTACAATTATTGGCTTAATAGGTCTATGTGATTCAACTGATATACTCCAGTTTTTTAAAGTGACTGAAGTAAAGATAACTCTTTTGGCACTATGTAACTGTTGTAGGTCAGGTATACAAGGTGCGTCGCATCGAATTATAGATTCTTTGAAGGCTCTTACACATGCATACAGAGTGATTGGAAAATAATTTTTTTTGGAAAAATAAATAAAAGAAACTTAATTTCCTCGAATATTTTTTACCTCACCCTGTACATGAACTTTGTTAATGTTTTCTTCGAAAATCTTTTTAAGTCTGCTGTCAGTCTAAAAAACTAGTTTTAGTTTTAGTAAGTTTATAAAGCTAACAAATATGTTGAAAAATATAGCAGTACAAAATTAAACCATAGCGTTACATAATTTAAAATTGCGCACCTGGTGTCGAAAACAAATATCTGACGTCCTTAGAGTTCCTTATATTTATACGAGCATTTTTTCACTTTCTTAGCTTCAATTCTTGTGTGCTGGATTTTAATGAATCTATTATTGTTATTATTATACCTGTTTCTCTCATACTGAAAATAATATCATTATAATTTACAGGTGCTCACCTCTTTGCAATTGGTGGTCAGAAGTGGAAAAATCTAAGAGCCAAATTAAGTCCAACTTTCACTTCAGGAAAATTGAAGGCAATGTTTCAGACCTTGACGGATTCTGGTAAAATACTTGAGAAATATATTGACGAACACAGCAAGACTGGAGAAGCCATTGATGCTAAAGATGTTTTGGGTAAGAATTTTTAAAAGTCGCGTGCAGTAACATCAAAGCATTCGTAGGTTATGTAAAAAAATCGAAAAAAATCGAAAAAATTTTAGTTACAAACCTTTCGCGGAGCTGGACATGATTTAAAAATGGTCTTTATTTGGCGTTGATTATCTTTAAAGCCTGTTTCTAAGTAACCCCCCTCCACACATAGATGTTAAATATATATAAATAAATTATAATTTAAGAAATATATGTGTTTTGTGATATGTAAAAATTAGGTACATTTTTGATCGTGAAAAACTGTTGAAAACTAGGTAAATATGCACGTTACAAAAAAATTGACACCAGAATTGTAATTGTATACGTTAAACTTATATTACAATTACAATACAAAACTTGCTTAGAGTAACAAGAGTCCGTTGTCATTTACTGCCTATTCAAAAACTCATTTATAGAATAGTACACTCCTTCAAGGAGGAAGTTTTTAACTACTCTTTTGAAGCGGTTGTAATTTTCTATATTTTCATATTCAGGCCGTAGAGCATTATATAAAGAAACAAACGTATGTGGGGATTTCTCACATGCAGAAGTTCTGTGCTTAGGTAGTTGTAGGTAGTTACCATATCTAGTGTGACGCTCATGTCCTTCATTAACTTTTATTAAAGTGTTAATATTTCTTTTCGTAAAAGTGATACATTTTAAAATAAATATACAGGGTACTGTTAGAATTTAATTATTTTTAAAAGTGTATTTACAAATTTCTAGCCAATCCAAATAAAAGATTAATCTAATGATCCTCTTTTGAGCGATAAAAACCCTTTCACTTTCCGCTGCAGATCCCCGTGTTGCAATATTATACGATATGTGGCTATAAGCTAGTGCATAGTAGACATTTAGAATGCCTTGCAAATTTAAATATGGCTTAATCTGATATATAACAAAGTAAGCTTTGCTTAACTGATTGCAAACATGGTTTACATGCGACTGGAATGATAGATCAGAGTCCATTAATGTTCCAAGAAGTTTAGTATTTACATAAAGCGGAAGGGCAAGTATATTAAAGTTTACAGGCAGTACTTTTCTTAAATGGAAGTTTAGACACACTCTTTTGCGTTAATTTAATATAACCTTATTTCTTTGACAATATATACTATATGATATGCTCAGGCAGGTCATTCATAAACAGCATAAGAAGTAATGGTCCCAACATTGACCCCTGAGGAACTCCTAGAAGAGCATCAGCTTGATGACTTCGTTATAATCAATACCATATTTCTGACTGTAACCTTTTGCAATAAAAGGAGCTTTTCTTTTTTTTAAATTAATTCATCTGACCCAAATTTATTTGTTAATATTACACGATTTCAAACAACACTTTGACCTTGAGATCGTTTTACAATGTCCCAGGTATCATTTTTTAATAAACTCATAACTTCAGATTGAATTTCTCTTTTCCAATCATTACTTTCTGGAGAATTTATAGCATCATGTAATTTAATTTCAGCTACTCCAGCAAATATATCATCATCTTCATTGTAATCACATTCAAACAATTTTCTTTTACTTCACAGTTACTAGCTTCTGAAAATAATTTTCTGGGACCACCTCTCAAGCCTGTTTTAATTAATTTTGGTCTTCCACGTCCTCTCTTTTCTTCTTTTGACTCTATTCGGGGAGTTTCATGGATAGAAAATGGAACGTCTGATGACCTTTCAACTTCTTCATTATCTTCTTGACCTTCTTCTGATGCTTGTACTGCAGTTTCTGTCTCACTATTATTTCCAGATCCAGCTATCAATTCAACCCATGATTTATCTTTGTTTTCAGAATCATCAGCAGTCAGCTGTTCAATTTTTTAAAATTGTAGTAACATTACATTAAATAAATTTCACATCACGAGCAATAATAAATTTTTTATTCTCTAGTAACCAAATCCTTTCGTTTTACGTGGATAACCTACAAATATTCCCCTCTTCGATTTGTTAGATAATTTACCTTTTGCCGGATTTTTATCTAGAACATATACGATCGATCCAAATGCTCGTAAATAATGCAAAGACATTTTGTCTGTATTAAACCACCACTGATAAGGAGTATCACCATTGATACTTCTTGAAGGACATCTGTTTCTTAAGTGACACGCTGTAGCTACAGCATCAGCCCAAAACATATCTGGGAAACTTTGAAGCAACAGACAACGTGCCATTTCAACTAAATTCCGATTAAAACGTTCAGCAATATCATTTTGTGACGTGTTCTTACAACACTTAATCGACGCTGAATACCTTGATTACACAGGAAAGTATCCATCTCAGCATTACAATACTCTTTGCCATTATAACTTTGAAGATACTTAATATTTTTGCCTGTTATACGTTCTGCTTGAGTTTGATACATCTTGAATGCTTCTAGTGCATCACTTTTTTGTTTAAGAAAATATACTTCACACCATCGGGACCGATCATCGATAAATGCGATAAAGTATTTTGCTCCATTTGCTGATTGTGTCCTAAATGGACCAACGATATCTCTATGTACTATTTCAAGGATTTCTTCACTCTGTCGTTCACTTGCTGAAAACAATAGTCTTGTCATCTTGCCTCGTAAACATACTTCACATTTTGACAAACATGTCAACCGTTCAGAGGCTATTTTACTTGTAGTTGTTTGATTAATAACCCGAACTAGATCATTAACATTCAAATGACCCATACGACAATGCCACACTAAAACTTCTGAACTAGCTTTATCTTCAGTAATGCCACCTCCCTCATTATCTTCTTGTATGTAGTAGAGATCACCACGCTCTTCACCTACCAATTTTTAATGTTTCCATTCATCTCCATAATCATTGCTGAATCTTTTCGGAATAACACTTCGTGATTTTTATTGGTACTTTTGGCAACTGAAATTAGGTTTGATCTTAGATCTGGCACAACTAATGTATTTGAGAAATCTACTGAGTTCAGCCGTTTGCCATTACTAATTGACAAATTGACAGTTCCCTTTCCTTTGATTTCACTTCTAGCTTGATTAGCTAAGTTGATTTTTCCATTAGTTTCTCCATTAAAAGACTTAAATAACTGTATATCACCACATAGATGTGTAGTACAGCCACTATCAGGTATCCACGGTCGACAACTTGGAATACTACCAGCAAATTCAGTATGATACACTGCAAAACTATCATCATTTGCTTCCGCACATTATTATCTTGTCTGGATTGTCTATTCTGCCTATCTTGTCTATCTTGTCCACTTCTTCTGAAATTAGGCTTAAAATGTTTTGGACATTCAGGAGACTTATGCCCATGCTGCCCACATTTAAAGCAGTATCCTTTGAAATCATTATTATTATTATTCTATTGATTTCCGGCTCCCACACTTCCAGCTACCTCAATCACTGAATTTGAACCTACTTCACTCTTCTCAAGTATCTTCACTTTAACAGCATCAACCTCCAATAGTTCATCACGTGATTCCATAGCACATTTGAAACTTTCATAACTATCTGGGAGACTATATAACAACATTACAGATAATAAATCTTTGTTTACCTCAATGTCCATAGCACTAGGTCGATCAACTATATTAGAAAATTTGTTTACATGATCCCTGACATCATCACCTTCACACATCATATGAAGCATAAGTTGCTTAAGCAATAAACCTTTTCTTGCAGGTCCTTTAGATGCATAAATTGTAGCAAGTTTTTGCCAAACTTGGCGAGAAGTACTACATCTACGAACATGCTGCAACTAATTGCTAATATCAACTCTGAATTAGCTTTACGATCAGCTTTGATCCATTCATTTCGTGCATCAATACTCGTCTGGACAACAACAGGAATCCGTTTATCATCACTGACATATTCCCACATATCATTCTTGATCAATAACACCTCTACATGAATTTTTCATGCTTCATAGTTGTCTTTAGTTAAAAGCTCAAATCTCGTAGCACTCAATGTTGATGTCATATTAATGTTTTATTATTATTTGAAGCCTGGGCCCATAACGTATTGAATTAATTATTATAAGTAATTTAATACCCTGAAATGATTTATGAAACATGTCAGATTACTATTTTATTGACAGCATCTATTCGAACAACAAATAATTGAACATCATAAATAGATATCATAAACAAATCACGGGTGTCTTACATTATATTTAAATAATTCTAACAAGTTCCGAGTAACAAATTTTAATAGATGGTATGAGGTTGTTTCCATAGATTTGTTAGATCTGAAACCGCGTTAATAAATTATACTCTTCTGTGAAAGAAATGATTTAAGTATTCATTAATCCAGGAAGACCTCCTTTCGTCAAAGTTTATGCTTTCAATAGTCTCACAAATTACAAAAATATTATCCACCATTTTGAGGTTATACCAGAATACGCAATTACAAAATAAAACTTCCGGCTGCGTGACCTAATTTAAACTATTCAGACTAATTTAATTATTTTAATTTTAATAATTTAATTTGTTTTAGCATGTTTCACCACTGACATAATTAGTTCCGTGGCTTTCGGACTGGAAATCAATAGTTTCAAAAATCCCGATACTGCGATTAGAGTGAAAGTGAAGAAGTTTCTAGAGCCAAGCGGCTTCACTCTATTACGACTAATGTTTGCCCAGAGTTTTCCCGACCTTGCTCAATCTCTTGGAATCCGTTTGGTGTTGAAGGAAGTCAGTGATTTCTTCACGAAACTCGTGGAGGATACCGTCAACTATAGAGAGAAGAGTAAATCTAGCAGGAAGGATTTCCTACAACTGCTTATCGATATGAAAAACAAAAAAGACCTGCAGCAAAATGGAACCAAAGGTAACATGTCTGTTTTCACATTTCTAAAGTATTTTGACACGCTCAATCCAACCTTGAGAAGAGATCAGTCAATCAAATTAATCAAATAAGTTTTATTGTGCCAATAATGATACTACACACAAAAGGAATACGATTAGGGTTACCTATCTACCATCGCCCCAAAATAAAATTATAAAAACAAGAAACATAAAAATAGAGGTGAATTATTTATTATTTGTTTGCTTATAGTAATGAAACATATTCTTTATAGGATTTTGCAAACAGCCGAAAGAAAAACTATCGATGAGAACTAAAGGAAAAACTATATGTAAAAATATTAATGAAATCTTTGCATTCTTTCGATAACCTGACTTCTGGTTATGCTAACAAGTAGAAATTATTATTTTCCATTCTCATTTTAACACTAGCATCCTCTACGGCTAGGCAGGTTAAAATAGTATTTACATGATCCCCTTGCATGGAACATTGTTGAGTGGCTTTGGGCTTTTCTGATGAGTCCACAATGAGGACGAAAAACGTTTCAAAGGCTAAGCATTTCCAAGAAACTGAATGAGATTTTATGAAAATGTAATTCATTAGAATGAAATCATTTTTAAAGACAAGGTAGGTAAATAAATTAATTTCAGGCCTTTGTTCTCATTTTTAACTGAATTTACATATCGTAGGGGATCATGTAGATACTAGTTTTACCTGC
This sequence comes from Stenurella melanura, assembly GCA_963583905.1. NCBI lineage: Eukaryota > Metazoa > Arthropoda > Insecta > Coleoptera > Cerambycidae > Stenurella > Stenurella melanura. Next base: position 109,249,307 of record OY757315.1, on the reverse strand, counting down.
CTAGCCGTAGGCGACTATGTTAGATGCTAGTGTTAAAATGAGAATGGCAAATAAGAATTTTTACTTGTTAGCATAACCAGAAGTCAGATTATCGAAAGAATGCAAATATTTCATTAATATTTTTACATATAGTTTTTCCTTTAGTTCTCATAGATAGTTTTTCCTTCCACTGTTTGCAAAATCCTATAAAGAATATGTTTCATAGAAATAGAAGTATACACATACAAATTATGCATACATATAACAGGCAGTAAAAGAAGAGTATACTAACGTCTCAAGTAGATATTATACAGGGTGTAATTACTTTCATAATTAAAAAACTGGTAATAGGGATCGACTAGACAAACAAAAAACCTATATGATTCTTTTCCCTAGGGGCACTTTGAAGAAAACTGACCTAGGTCGAAATTTTCAATATTAAAAAAACTGTAATACCCGACTTGTGTTCCCGTCAGAAGAAGTGCGGCTCTTTGATGGGATTAGTTCTACCGAACTTTTTATACCACTAATTATGAAAATGTAAATAATTCTTTCTCTTTCGGCACAACGCAAGCATAGCATGGCCGCAGGGGTTTAAATAGGATTTGTTTACATGTGTTCTTTAATTTGGAAAAAGTTATTGTAGCTTTTATTGTCGTTTACAAGAATTTATAAAACTTAAAAGTGATTTATTAACATTTGTAACATTGTGTTAAAAACTTAAAAAAATAGTAATTATTTTATGAAATTAGAAAACGAACAGTTAGACGTCCGAGACACGATAACAGAAAATAATTGTGTATTTTAAGTTTTTTTTTAACGAATTGAGCGCATAATTTTTCCCAATCAGTTATCAAAAACCAAAAACCGACTCTTTGGTCTCTATGAAAATCAATGTAAACAATAATAAACAGATCAAAACAAGACAGCGAATACTAATGCTACTACTAATAATAATAACAATAATAATAATAATAATAATTATTATTATTATTATTATTAGCACGTACCGTGCTAATCCCCAAGAAGGGAGATTTGTCCGATCCAAGGAATTATAGGCCAATCACCTGTCTGAACTCCTGCTACAAGATATTTACACGTATCTTGTATGCTAGGACACTAAGGCAGGTTGATCCGGTCTTCCAGCAGATTTTCGAGCAGCGTGGCGCCAAGAAGGGCATGGCAGGTTGCAAAGACAGCCTGCTGATAGACCGCTGTATTACGCAGGATTCTGTGCAGTACAAGCGGAACCTATCTATGGCCTGGATTGACTATCGTAAGGCATTTGACACTACATCGCACCAACTACTGGTGCATTTGCTCAAATGTCTTGCAGTAGCAGAGCCACTAGTGAGATGCATAGAACAACTACTGTCGCTCTGGAGGACTCGCTTCACCATAACATCTGGTGCACAGCGGGTTAAAACAGAGCAGGTGGTATTCAGAAGAGGAGTTTTCCAGGGAGACTCTCTGAGCCCCCTCCTCTTTTGCATCTCACTGTTGCCGTTATCTGTTGAACTCCGCCAAACTCGCGGGTACCATTGTGGACCACCCAGCAACCGGAGGCATAAGGTCACTCATCTATTCTATATGGATGACCTCAAACTGTATGCCTCCGGAGAGCACGAACTTCAGAATGCTCTAAGGGTGGTGGAGGAGTACACGCGGGCCATTGGCATGGAGTTCGGGTTGGACAAGTGTGCGGTCGTCCATCTCAAGAGAGGACGATGCGGGGACTTTGCTGAAGACGCGCAACTCGCAGACGGAAGCATCCTAAGACATCTGGATGCCGGAGAGACCTACACATACCTGGGTGTGCAACAACATCACATCCAGGATGTGCAGCAAGTTAAAGAATCTCTCCGCGGCAAGTACAGACGCCTACTCCGAAAGATTTGGTCATCAGAACTTTCGGGGAAGAACAAGGTGTCTGCGACTAATATGCTTGCCGTTCCTGTCCTGCTCTACTCCTTTGGGGTAGTCAAATGGACTGTAGATGAGCTGCGCCAACTAGATAGAAGTACCCGCAAGATGATGAATATCAATAGGAGTATTCATCCTAGATCGTCCGTTCCTCGTGTGTACCTCTCACGTCAACGAGGGGGGCGAGGACTTTTGGGTCTGGAGTGTCTGCATGGCAGAGTAGCACTAAGTATGGCATGCAACATCCTAAGGAGCTCAGACCCGCTTCTGCAATTAGTGAGAGATCACGAAAATGCAGGAGTAGGTGCAGGACTGTTTAAGGCGGCAAAACGAGCCGCAGATGAACTTGGTCTCGTATTCGACAACAGACGAGGAGGCCGGCGCGGTGCTGACCCAGAGTCAGTCACTGAACTGCAGCCACCTCACCTGAAGGCCCAAATAAAAGCTGCCGAACAGGAATATCTGTTTAGGCAGCATGTCGATAAACCCATGCACGGGGTGTTCTATAAGAACGTAGAAACACTGGGTTTATCGACTAAGCTGACATTCGCCTTTTTAAGGTCAGCTGGGCTAAAGTCGGAGACCGAGGGATTCATTGTGGCCTGCCAAGATGGTGTAATCAACACTTTGGTTTACCGAAGCCGCGTAATGGGTGTAGAGGTTCCTGATATTAACTGCAGGACCTGCCGTCAGGCGCCGGAATCGCTCATGCATTTACTATCTGCATGCCCGGTATATGCAATTTCGGCCTACATCCATCGCCATAACGCGGCGTTACGGGTGCTGTATTACCATCTACGGCACTCGTACGGAGTAGACCAGACACCAGTGCTGCCTTACGTCCCCGGAGACATCGAGTCCGTCGTCGAGAACGAGAGGTGCCGAATTTACTGGAACTTCTCGTTTCCGACAATCAGGCTAATTCAAGCCAACAAGCCTGATATAGTCCTCCTCGACCATCGAAACAAGGTGATATTTGTGATCGAGTTCTCAGCACCTGCTGAGCCAAACATCGCTTTGAAAGAGGAGGAAAAACGGACCAAATATCGTGATCTCCGGTACGAGCTCCAAGTGCTGTACCCAGGCTACTCGGTCAAGATGGTCGTTCTAATAATCGGTGTACTCGGAGGTATGAAGCCTACGCTGCTCTCGGAACTGAAGACCATACCAGCCTGTCGGAAATCAGCCGAATGGCTAGCAGGCCAAATGCAGAAAGCGGTCATCTTGGGGTCCCTTCGCCTACTTAGGGCACATGAATCTGGAATATACAGTCACTAACCCCACAGGTCGTGGGGAGTGGCTGTTATTATCGCCGGCGCGGCTACCGTGTGGTATCGGTCGGAAAGCACGGCAGCCCTGTCCGGCAACGGTGAAACCGAAAAAAAAAAAAATAATAATAATAATAATAATAATAATAATAATAATAAACATACCTTTAATGCCCAATAGGTAACACCCAATAACTGAACAATTCTTTTGAATTTTTCGCAAAACTTGTTCGAAATGACCTCCATTTCCACGTATACACATTTCGGCATGTCGAACTAAGGAAATATGCACTCCGTTTAACACATTAGGTAAATTAGGATCATTTTTTATGGTTTCTATGTACATGGTTCTATACTTTCTATGCACATTAAAATACATAATCTCCCATAATGTCCAAAATCTGCGTTTTAAAACACCACACTAAACTGCGAATTAACGTTATCAATAAAGAAAACAAAAATAAAAACTTGGTCCAAAATCCAAAAAGTAACACAGACCACGTCCCCAAGCACTAACGACTTGAACGATAATTCAATAAAATAAATCTTAACATAAGTGGCACAAAATTCAAAAAGAACAAAAGCAACAAACAAAACCAAGGAACGGGTAGGTCGCGTCGTGTGTACGTTCTTTACCGAGTAAGGACACAAACTTAAATTATTACTTGAGAATATTACAAGGGAGAGTATAGCACGCATAATAAGATAGATTGCCGCGAGGAAGCAAAAATTATGGCGGTGTCCTCTGTCGGTCGCTTTTAATTGCTTTGTCGACATACTTTTCATGTGCGACAAGACGCGAGGAAATAAAGCCTACCCCAATATGAAAGCAGTTCTCAAACTATGTTATTAAGTATTTTGGACATTTTTGTTAATTTTTTTGCTCCATGTTATATAAGGTTTTTTTTGTTTGTCCTGTCGTTCCCTACTATGTAACGTGCGGAATGCGCAATAGCATCCTTCGTTACATTTTCTAACATTTATTAGAAAAATTTTAATCAAACATTTAATTCTCCTATGCTCTGGTACTATATCGAACTTTCCTAAACAGATGAGAAGTTGGTAGTAGCTTATGCTTACGCATCAGTATATTAAACAGCGCACGCTCGATAATATTCAAATAAAATAAAATAAATAAATCAAACTAACTGAAAAATGAAACTGAGTCGAGTATTTATAACAAAGTCGGATAGTCACATGAAACGTAGAACTATCAGTAACAACATAGATCCTTTAGCTAATTTAATATTTCATTAAGATAAGTGAACTACTTTTTGGGCGGAGCCACGCTACTGTCGGTCCGGGGCATATGTCACAATACGCCGCGTTAGACTAAATTCCTTCTCTTTCACTCGAGCCGTCCTTCGAGGTGGACGTAATAGAAATTTTGTAAGACCCTAACGGGGATATTAATAGGAAGGAACCTTATAGACGTATAAGGTAATAGTTAAATAATTATAGATCGTTAAATACCATCTAACGTTTAAAAATATTGTTTTAGGTTTTTTTTTCTATAAAATTACAAATTTAATTTTAACGTCGAAGTGATCTCAATGTTACACCTTTGCTTTGTGAACAATTACCTGTATTCAGCTTTTCTTAATAATTAGTAAATGAATTCTACAATACTACGTTTCTCTTTATTATGGAATTTCTCGACATGACGCATCTTTAAGAAAAATATAATAAAGCCAAAAGACAGTCATAACATATCCTCTCTTAAGATAGGAGGAGTGGAAAAAAGTATGTACTTGGAAGAAGAACTTAATAAATATTTTATTTCTAGTGTTAATATAATTATAGATGGGTTAAAAAATAACGCCCACTACCTTAATAGAAATGCTTTCTTTGAGAACAGAGCTTTACAGCCAAATATATTTTTTAAAGAATTTAATGTCATAAATCTCTCCAAATTACGTAAAATTATTTTTCAACCACAAAATAAATATTCTGAGGATGAAATTGACTTTAAATTAATAAAAAATACATTTGAAGTCATCCATCCGGGTATCCATTATTACATATTATTAACACATCGTTGAATAGCGGAGAATTCCCAGAAATGTTGAAAACATCACTAATAATTCCTGTACCGGAAGTTTCAGGAACGAAATTAGCGGAAGAGCATAGACCTATAAACACATTACCGTCTCTGGAAAAAATTTTAGAAGTAGTAGTTCATGACCAACTTACTGAATTTATAAACAGTAATAAATTGTTGCACGATAACCAATCCGGATTTAGAGAAAATCATTCATGTGAGACGGCTTTACAAAAAATAATTAATGATTTTAAATATTTCATAGACAAAGGTGAAGCTGTAGTAACTGTCTTTCTCGATTTAAAACGGGCATTTGAAGTTGTCAATAGAGAACTTTTACTTAATATACTTTACCAGTATTTTGGGATTGTTGACACGGCGCATCGGTGGCTTATGTCCTATTTGCATGGACGGAGCCAACAAACCAAAATAAATAATACTAAGTCTGAAAAACTTTTAAATAATAACGGAGTACCACAAGGCAGCGTACTAGGGCCTATGCTTTTCACGCTATTTATTAACGATATATTTTTAATCGATTCGCAAGAATGCAAAATACATCTCTTTGCTGATGATACTATCATATATTTATCTGGATCTGATCTAAAGCAAGTTATTCTAAAAATTAACAAGACATTGGAAATAATTAACGAATGGTTTACAACGAACGGGCTAGTAGTAAATGCTAAAAAGTCAAAATATATGATATTAGGATCTAATAAATATTTAAATCAGAACGTCCATGATATTTGTGTTAAATACAACGGAGAACACCTTGAAAAGGTAATAACTATGAAATATCTAGGGATTATCATAGACTGTAAATTAACATTTAACGACCATATAAATTACACAAGCAAAAAAATATCAAAAAAACTTGGATTCGCCTATCGTGTAAGTAAACATTTAACTTCATCTACCAAGAAAACAATTTATAACACAATAATAAAGCCACATTTTGAGTATTGTTCCAGTATATTGTATATGTGTAATGATACCCATATATCTAAACTGCAGCTACTTCAAAATATGTGAATGCGATTTATTTTAAAATGTAATATACAGACTGTCTATTTTACGAGGGCCACACCAAATATCTCGCTTAATATCTATTGTAGAAGAATAAAGTTTTAAAAACAGTTATCCCATTTTTTGTGAGCTATATTTCAGTAAAAAGAAATTTGAAATCCATAGCCTACTTTATGAGATATATTACAAAAACCTGAAAAATAGGAAAACCACAAACGGTTATAGCTTCCTTATTTGAGGAGATACGAAAAAAGTTAAAGGAATGAAAGTTGACGGCAAAGACAATAAGAATAACAACGTGTAACAAAAAAATCGAAAAATGCAGTTGGCTTTGACATACGCTATTGTGCAAAAATGAAAAATACATATCTCAAAGTAGGCCATGACGCCATTAATTCCGTTATTTTTTTCTCATTCCAACGATATAAAACGTGTCACAGAAATTTTAACCGATAGTGTCAATATTTAATATTTTACGAATACCACAATTCATATAATTGAATCGTAACAATCAGCTGTGCCATAATTAGTGAAAAACAATGTATACAGTTATTAATAAATTTGACAGATTGTCACTGTTGTATGTTGTATGTTGCGTTGTCGAGTTCTAAGACAAATTTTATATCAGTAATTATGGTGTGCAGCAATAATAACAAATTCGATATGATTAACATTTATTGTCAGTGCAATTTTGACGCTGAGATGGCAGTCACGGTTTACGGAGATAGATTTCCAGATGCTCCGCAGCCAAATCGAACTATGTTTAGGAAGTTAGTTCAAAATCTAAAAACGCACGGTTCATTTTCAAAAAAAGTAGTAAGGCGAGCGCATGTTGCGGATAATGTAAGAAAAGTGAATAGAGTAATGAATTATGTTAACCAAAATGAGGAAACCTCTTTGAGACAAATTCAGAGAAACTGTCGCATAAAAAAAGACTGCAAGAAAAATATTGAAAAAAAACGGATTTCGATGCTACAAAATGAGGAAAGTTCAACATTTAAATGAGGGAGATAAGCCAAGGAGAGTAAGATTTTGTAGATGGTTATTAAATAAGAAAAGGAATGACGCGCTGATATGTAGCAAAATTCTTTGGTCGGACGAATCAAATTTTTCTAATAATGGATTTTTCAATAGAAATATGCATTATAAGTGGACACGAGAAAATACACATTGGTGCAGAGAGACTGTTTCCAAGAAAGATTTTCTACGAATGTTTGGTTGGGTCTTTTAGGGACTAAAGTAATTGGACCTTATTTTCATGATGGCAAATTAACCGCTCGTAGATACCTTAATTTCCCGCAAAACGAATTTCAAAATTTTCTTTATGAATTAACAGTGGCAGAAAGATTAAATTATTCATATTTTCAACAAGATGGGGCTCCACCTCACACTGCTGTAATATGTACAAATTATTTAAATCAAGTTATGCCAGATAGCTGGATAGGCACCTATGGACCCATTCTATGGCCAGCTCGATCACCAGATATTACTCCCTTGGATTTTTTCGTCTGGGGTTACATTAAAGACAAGGTATTTCAAACTGCCCCTGAAAATATTGAGGACATCAAAACCAGAATTCGAAACGCATGTGAGGCAATTACTCCTGAAATGCTCCAAAATGTAATGCGTGACGTGTCTTGTAGAGCACGTTTATGTGTCAGAATGCATGGTGCACAATTTGAGCATTTGTAGTTAGAAAAATAAATACACACAATCTCTTTTCAATATAGTAGTAGGTAATACTGTTATACATAGTTTTTCGTTTTTTTCTTTGGATGTTCGTTTTGTACTTGTATTTTTATTTATGAGATATTTATTGGTTTGTATTAAATTGTAATAAATAATTACGGAATTATAATTACAGTAAAGTGAATTTTTACTATTATGGCACAGCTGATTGTTACGATTCAATTATATGAATTGTGGTATTCGTAAAATATTAAATATTGACACTATCGGTTAAAATTTCTGTGACATGTTTTATATCGTTGGAGTGAGAAAAAAATAACGGAATTAATGGCGTCATGGCCTACCTTGAGATATGTATTTTTCATTTTTGCACAATAGCGTATGTCAAAGCCAACTGCATTTTTCGATTTTTTTGTTACACGTTATTATTCTTATTGTCTTTGCCGTCAACTTTCATTCCTTTAACTTTTTTCGTATCTCCTCAAATAAGGAAGCTATAACCGTTTGTGGTTTTCCTATTTTTCAGGTTTTTGTGATATATCTCATAAAGTAGGCTATGGATTTCAAATTTCTTTTTACTGAAATATAGCTCACAAAAAATGGGATAACTGTTTCTAAAACTTTATTCTTCTACAATAGATATTAAGCGAAATATTTGGTGTGGCCCTCGTAAAATAGACAGTCTGTATATACTAATATAAAAACAATGCAATGTACACTAAACTGTGTTCTCGGTAAAAGATAATATAAAGTACAAGACACTGATATTCTCATATAAACTGCAGAATAATTTACTACCAACATATTTGTCATCAAATATTCAACATCGTGGGGATATTCATAATTATAACACAAGGCAAAGAAATCATATAAACATTAGTTTTTCAAACTTAATGAAAACAAAATCCTCCATATACGACAACGGAGCGGCAGAATTTAATAAATTACCTGAATTTATAAAACAAGCGAAGAATGTCTTTCTGTTTAAAAAACATTTGTATAAATTCATGACCAAATAATTCTAGTTTACTTTATGCATTAGGTTGATTGTTAAATATTAAGTTAATTATAATTAATCCACAAATATTATATCCTAAACTAAATAATGAAATGTATTCCTTTTTTGTAATATGTAGCAAATGTAAATGTATTTTTAAGTATACTACATCTGTGTTTAATAGCTGATTGTGCTAAATAAAGATTGTTATTATTATTATAAAAATAAGAGAATAGGAGGTCTGTGACTTACAAACGGGCGGACGGACAGATGGACCAACAGACGTATGGATATACCGAAACTATAAGGGATCCTAAAGAACGAAAAAGAAATATATATTACAGAATTGTTAAAAATGCTTATTTTTCAGGTGATGGAAATCAATTAACAATGAATGAAATTGTAGCACAGTGTTTTGTTTTCTTCCTTGGTGGCTTTGAGACGAGTTCTACTACTATGTCCTTCGCTCTGTTCGAACTGGCCACTCATCCCGATGTTCAGGATAAATTGAGAAATGAAATCAACACTGTTTTGGGACAACATGATAACCAAATTACATACGATTCACTTAGCGAAATGAAATATTTAGGACAAGTCATCGATGGTAAGTACTTAGCACCATAGACGCAAAAATAAATATTATTATTATATTTAGAAAATACACACCAGAGGATAATATTGATAATATTTGAGACCAATGTCTCTATCAGCGCACGAGATACTGAGTGAGAAGCAAAAAACAAATTTTCATTTATCTAAATTTTGAAAAAATACGCTGTTTATATCTCCAATTTAGCAATTACGAATTAAATGGCTAATTCAAAATTCGAAAATTTTACGCAAGGATCCATTTTTCATTCTTGTACATTATTTAAATGACCTTCTCCCTCCCCACCTTTAAAATGCGAACACTGGATTGCCTATTAGGTCTACCTTTTTAATTTAAATTTTGTTTTATTTGCAACACACAGATTCGGAAATTGTAGTTCGTGATATAGGGCATAAACGCCTCGCCCCATGATTGGTGAACGCATGTTCTGAAAGTTATTGAGTCGACATTGAACTTAGTGTGGCATAAACTGAGCATGGGGTACGTTGCTAATCATTTCTACACGGAACGAGACCAATATCTCGCCAAAAGCCAAGAAGTTGTTTGTAACATTTTTGACAAATAATTTCTTCTGTTTAAAGTATTTCTGCGAATATTTTCTGAGCCATAAGAGCTATGGGAATAAAATAAAAATTCTTATTAAAAATATTATTGAAAAATTTAAGGCCTTGGCTTCCAGGACATACACCAAATTTCAAGTTTCTGTACTCTTAACAGCTTGCTTTACTTATTTTTCCCTATTTACCTCTACTTACCCCCCACTCCTTCAACGCAATCATGTCAAAATATAATCTAGTTTCAGATACCATTATAATACATACGTGTACCAAATTTCAAGTGAAAATCTAAATTTAATTTTTTTATCAACTCTTTTAATAAGGGAGTGGGGGTGGTGGGAGAATGGAAAATATGAAAAAAAACTGAGCCCTTTGCATCTAGTATATACCCCAAATCCCAAGTTTCTGTACTGTTACCAGCTTGCTTAACCCCTTACCGGAATCATCTTAAAATATAATCTAGTTCCAGATGTCGTTATAATATATACGTGTACCAAGTTTCAAGTGAATATCTCAAGTGGTGGGGGGTTGAAAAATATCATAAATAATCTGAGGCCTTGGCTTCTCGTACATACATCGAATTTCAAGTTTCTGTTCTCTTACCAGCTTGCTTTACTTATTTTGCTTTATGTACCCCTATTTAACCACAAACCCTTCAACGGATTCCCCAGATTTCTTTCTAATATTTTTCGATCCCCCACCCTCACCACCTCCACTCCATTATTAAAGGGATTGATAACATAAAATTAAGATATTCACTTGAAAGTTAGTGCATGTATCTATTGAAATTACATCTAATTGAGATGATTCTGTTGAAGGGGTGGGAGGTGGGGAGGGTTGTCAATAGGGGAGAATAAGTAGAGCAGGCAAGGAACTTCATTTTTAACGTATGTGGTAAAAACCAAAGCCTTAAATGTTTCTATGATGTCTGCCCCAAATATTATTAAAATTCTATGATAAATAATTTCCATATACTAGAGTGCAAATATAGTCAAGATGATTCCTTTAAAGCAACTTTGATGGAAAATATGGGTGTGAAAGTAGTGATTTCTTGGGCAGCGGTTTTTCATGTAACATTTTTCAATAATTCTGAAAGAATTAAAACACATTACAGTGAAATTCTTGAATGATAGTTTGGTCTGTGTGGCTATTTCTAATAATATTTTCCTCTCCAAAACAGAAACCTTAAGAAAATATCCACCGGTACCATTTATAACACGAGTTGCTACCGCAGATTACAAAATACCAGGCGAAGAGGCTGTTATAGAAGGTGGAACCCAAATAGTGATCCCAATAGAAGCATACCAATACGATGAAGACTACTTCCCAAATCCGAAGGCTTTCGACCCAGACCGGTTCAGCGACGAGAACAAAACTGGACGACAACAGTATTCGCACATTCCTTTTGGTGGAGGTCCAAGAGTATGCATAGGTAAATATGTTAAAGACTATACAAGGGGGTTTAACATTGAAAATGTTTAACAAATCGAAGGCTTAAAGATAATACGGTAGCGATTTGTGTAACGCTTGTAAATTTCGGTGTTTCTGCAAATTTTTGCAAGTTTTATGGTGTCATTTTGAAGATTTTATCAAATGTAAACTATTGCAAGCAGTTTAGGTCATATTAAATTCGAGGGGGCGGTTTTTTTTTGACGCGAAAGCATTCAGTGCTGTTATGTCGCATACTTTTTGAAATATCCAAATTTGATTTCGATTTAATTGGAAAGAAGATTAACGAGCGTTCATCGTAAGTGCTGGTTTTGGAGTCTGTGATGCACAGGGGTGTAAAGTTGAGATACGTTTGTAACCGGTTGATTTTTTTTGTTGATGTTTTGATGAGCAAAAAATGTCGATATGGGTTTTAGCATTATGTGAACGAATCTGTGTGGGTTTTTCCAAACTTTCTGGCAGAGTTGGATTTGGGGATTGAAAATGGGAAAAAGTTACAATTATCGGAAAAAGCTGAAAATCGATGTTTGTGTGAAATTCGGTGTTTTGAGACTTTTTACGGGTCGATTGTAATTTTTAAGAGAATACGGGATGTGTTTGGGGGAAGGGGGTGGTTAGGTTGAGGATGAAATTTATTTTCTCGTGATGAAGTTTCGGTAAGACAGGTAAACGTCATGTTGTGTTGTTAGCAGTATGTGTTCACTCTTTGAGTTTAAAGATTATTATATTACCTCTTCTAGGATATGTTAGGTTAAGGGCTCATTAGTTTATAGCACATTTCATTAGGTCATAGTTTATTATTTTATGTTGCCCAGGTTTTGTTAAGAGCTCACTAGGTTATGCTGCCTTTCGTTAATTTGAAATATTACTATTTTGTAACCTTCAGGTCACATCACGTTAATGGCACCCGAGTTTATGATTCCTCTTGTTATGTTGGGATATTATTAATATACCTGTTCACAATAACGTTATTTTAGGTTTGAAGTTGACTAGTTTGTATTCTATTTAGTAAGATAAACGTTTATGCATAATCTATCCCTATTATGGTATGGTATTGCTAGATTGAATTAAATTAAATTGAATTAAAATTTATCTCGAAAACCGGCCATTTCTTAAGGTGGTACCTATTAAAAAAACGTACTGCAATTTCAGCCATTCCCACCGTAAGCCATTTTCCACAAGATTTGCGCGGGTCTTTGATTTAGTATTTTTTTTATGTCTATTTTTATTTCATTGGCCTGCAAGAACCTGTAGACCAAAGTGAAGAAGTGCAGCCAGAAAACAATAAAGAATAAAATAGTGTCTTTTCCAGTCTTTCACTACTGGATAATGAAGCAATAAACATCTTAATTAGTTTACCAGTCATAAATGTCGAATCATTTCTAAAATCATTTGATGAAGCATGTGAAATTGAAGGGATGACAAAAAGCCAAGCTAGCAATTAGATGTGGCATCGGTACAGAAAATTTCGATTTACTGCATCACATTTTGGAGAGTAAGAAGAAAAACCTTTTGATCTGGATTTCTTTGATAAATTATGGGCCATCAAAGACCGGAGTTATGTGTCTCAAGCATCAAGCATAGGATAAACTCTGAGGGTGAAGCCATAAAAGCATATAAGAGTCAGACGACAAATAAGATTTAGCACAGTGGATTGGTCATCCATCCGTACAGTCCACATTTGGGTGCAAACCCTGATGGAATTATATTCCATACTGCATCAGAAAGCTAAAAGTAAAATGCCCATACTCCAAAAAGTTTGTAACCTTGGCAGGAGTAAAAGTGAAAACATTTACCATGAATCAAAGAGATCTAAAATGTACCCATGACTATTAATATCAGGTACAGGGGCAAATGCTGGTCACGGGGTTTGAGTGGTGTGATTATTGTGTAGCGAGGAATTATTCACAGAAAGAGTTTATAATGAGTCAAACTTTTGTTTTGACATGTATAACAAATTAACTTCTATATATACGATGTAGAAAAATATCAACACATGTCACTGACAACCTTTGACTTTTGCCTGATATGAACAAGAGACACATTTTTACCTCTGAAGGGTTCTCATGAATCAAAATATGTCCTTTAAGGTTGCCCATCCGTCTTGTGATATGAGCAAATCACATTTTTACATTGTTACCTCTGAAGATCCTTATGCGCCAGTAAATGTCTTCCAATGTTACATTTCCATTTTGTTCCATATGCACAAGACACGCTTGTACATTGTTGCATCAGAAGAACGGTAAATGCGTTTTAAGGTTACCTCTAAATTTCGCCTGATATGAACAAGTCACGTTTGTACATTGTTATTCTGAAGTATCCATATGTACCAGTAAATGTGCTTTATGTACTTCTGAAGGAACTTTATGCATCAGTAAATGTGCTTTAAGGTCATCTTTAAATTTCGTCTGATATGTACAATGGTAACTTTGGTACATTGTTACTTCAGAAGAATCCTTATGTAACAGTAAATGATTTTTAAGATTTCCTTTACTGTTATGAACAAAAGTTACATTTGTATACTGTTACTTCTGAAGGAACTTTGCATGCATCAGTAAATGTCTTTTAAAGATACCTTTAAATTTCGTTTGTTACGAGCAAGAGTCACATTTGTACATTGTTATTTCTGAAAGAGTCTTATGTACCTTCGAATGCCAATTAAATTTACTTTTCAGGATTGACTGAAATGAACATGAGTCACATTTGTACAATGTTGCTTCAGAATGATCCTTATGTGACAGTAAATGCGTTTTAAGGTTACCTTTAAATCGTCTGAAACGAACAAGAGTTACATTTGTATACTGTTACTTCTAAAGGAACTTTATGAACCAGTAAATGTGCTTTAAAGCCACATTTAAAATTTGTCTGAAACGAACAAGAGTTACATTTGTATACAGTTACTTCCGTTTTTAAGAATTTCTTGGCCGAGTTGGTTGGGGTTGAACAAATGGAAAACGTCATAATTATTAGATAAAGCTGAAAATTTACATTTGTGAGAAATTCGGCGTTTTGAAACTTTTACTGGTGGACTTAAATTTTTAAGACAATACGGTTGTGGGGGTGGTCGGGGATGATTCTTTGTTGCTGATGCTTTGAAAAACAAAATTGCGTTTTTGACGGTATGTGGACGAATCTGTGGTTTATTGAAAATTTTCTGGCCGAGTTGAATTTAGGGGTTGAGAAATGGAAAAAAAAGTTTATAATTATCGGTAAAAGCTGAAAATTTATAATCTTGTGTGAAATTCGGTGTTTATATGGATTCATTCTAATTAATAAGCGAATACTGAATTTGGTTTGGGGATCTGAAGGGGAGGTTGTTGGTGAAAATTTTGTTTCGTGCTGAAGTTTTGGTGAGAGGAAATGTCGAGTTGTGTGTTTGGAAGTATGTGAACGAATATGTTGGTTTTTAAGCATTTTTGATCTAGTTGGATTTGGGGGTTCAAAAATTGGAAACAATTGTAAATAGTAGTCGACTGATGCCTAGCGTCGTTCTTGTGAAACTTGTGTATTTGATAAATTTTGATACCTAAATTCATGCTCTTGCATATTTACTTCTCAACGTCGACCGACACCTAGCGTCGTTTTACTAAAACTTGTGTATTTGAAATTATGGTATCTAGATTCATATTCTTGCATATCTATGTCTCGACGACGAACGACGCATATTTGTAAAGAAAGGTTTAATCCTATGATATACCGGGTGAGTCACGAATTGCGCTCGCCCGATATTTCCTAAAATATTTGGAATAGAAAATTGAAATTTGGAGGCCTTATTACACGATGCCATCTTTTCAATAAAAAATCAAGTTTGGTGCACATCCGGTTTGAGCGGAAATTCCCACAACTTTCGATTTTTAAATGGAACACCCTATATATTTTTACATTTTTGGAATCTAGAGGAAATTTTGAATACAATGCATCCATTTTGGTCACTTTTTGATAAACATTAAACATTTTATTAAAAAATCTATTTCTGAATCCAGAGTGCTGTGGTGCCCAAAATATATTTTAGTTTGTGTGCTACGTTACTATAAAAATAAAAAGAGCAATATGATTGCATTACTTAATTCTCTAGAGGCGTTTAAAATTTTTAAATGTGATTTTTACCCACTAACTCGGTTTTTTTAAATGGGAATTTAATCGTTCACCAACATTTTTAAATACCTCATTCTCATACGAATCTAATGATACCAAAATTTTGAAAATCCGCTCAGAAATATTTGAGATTTCAGCCAAAATACAATGCAACCAAGCTTTTAGAAACATGCGGCTAATATATAATAGATTAGTGGGCTTTGGAAACCAAAATGGCACATTTCTGCGTAAATCTGGTAACCTAATAACATTGGAAAAATCATAGTAGCCATTGAATGTAATAAAATAATATCAGCTGTCAGACAGATACAAAATAAAGCGTTTCGGAAATCTCTTTGAGTAAAAATTAAAGAAAATGAATAATTTTAGTATAAATGAATAGGTCGATATGTTACTGATATATGGAGAGCGTCTCAAAAATTCAACTGCAGCTGCAGAACTGTATCAGCAACGATATCCCAACAGACGTCATCCAGGCAGACACTTGTTTGCCCGAGTGGAACAAGAATTAAGAAACGAACCCAATCAACAAGATGACCATCAAACATTTATTGTAAGTGAGGACAAAGAAATTGATGTATTTAGGATTTGCGATGGTACACCCAACAACATCAACAAGGGAATTGTCAATAGAATGCGACATTAGTCAGTCTTCGGTTTGCAGAATTTTTAAAGAAACATAAGTTTCGGTCTTATAAATGCCAAATACACCAACATCTTTATGGAGATGATAAAGACAGGAGGCTAGTATATTGCAACTGGTTCTTAAATGTTCCTACAGACATTTTTTCAAAAATGGAAAATAAAAATAAACAATGACAAGACTAAGACTATTAATTTTAACAGAAAGTTCACAAACATAAAAACATTTAACAAACTGCAAATAGACGGACAGACTATTGAGGAGTGTAAGACAGTCAAGTACCTAGGGGTAACCCTGGACAAAAGGCTGTCTTTCGCTCCTCATGTGACCCAAACAATTAACAGGACATACGCGACACTAAATAAATTATATCCTCTTGTAAACCGGCGGAGTAAGTTATCCACGGACAATAAATTGACTCTATATAAAGTCATATTTAGACCAATAATGACATACGCATGTCCGGCGTGGAATAACATCTCCGCCCGTCAATGCAAGAGGTTACAAGTAACACAAAATAAATTAATACGACTACTGACTAACGCAGACAGATACACGCCGATAACTGAACTTCACAGGGCCACAAATATGTCTATGATACGTGAGTATATAGACGAGACTTCCCAAGAATTTTTCACCAATAAAATTCAGTTATCGGCACTGACAACAGACATAACAAATATACGAGCAGACCAAAATCCGACACACAGACATACATTAATACACCAGAGACTACCTATTTACTACACAAGACGGTGACCATAACTAACGCCACAAATGACACATTACTCACAAAAAACATAAAACCCCTCCAAAACACCTATCCACAACCCCACCATGCCCCCTACCCGTCGATAATATTAAAAATCGACCCTTTCCCTTCCCCCCTAATTTTAACAACTCATAAATATACGATTTTATTTATTGACAAAATTTTAAACAGGTTTTTCTTCTATGCTTTTCCTGTATAATAAATGTATTTTCGTTCCGCCCTATATGCTCCCGAACTATTGCCATAATAAAAAATTGAACCGATGTATAAATTAAAGATAAGAAATATTAAAGTTTTTTACTGAGATATTTTATCGAGCTTTTTAATAGAAATAAATCCAAGGTCACCCGATACGCCAGCCATACCATCGGCTCATCATTATATGTTTTTATCTATGATAAATAATATTTTGATGTTCTATATAAAATTATATTATATAGTCTCACTAAAATAAATGAGGTACCTTTTAGATTTAAGTTAAAATTATAGCGAATAGGAAATAAAGATGTTTAAATGGAAAAATGGTTCTTAAATGCAGTACAACAAAACCCAGGTTTTCCTTTTCATATTTTATATTCAGATGAAAGTAGATTTACGAACCAAGGTATGTTTAACAGAAATAGTACTAGGTACTGGGCTCAGGAAAATCCGAGGTTGGTAGGGCGGAGGAATATTCAGGAAAGATTTGGGTTTAACTGTTGGCTTGGAGTACTTGGAGATCGAATAATTGGACCCATATTTTTTTATGGAACACTTACTGTCGAACGATATTTATTCTTTTTACAAGACCAGACAGCAGAATTTCTTGATTTACTTCCTCTTGCCTATTTACAAAGTCTGTTTTTCCAACAAGATGGTGCTCCCCCACATAATTCCAGAAGAGTGATGGAATATTTAAACAACTTGCATGGTGAACGCCTTATCGCAAATCAAGGTCATATCAGGTGGCCTCCTAGGTCACCTGACTTAACACCCCTCGACTATTATGTATGGGGCACTCTCAAAAATAAAGTTTATAAAACTTCTTCAAATACCCGTGAAGAGCTGCAAAATAAAGTTGTTCGGGCTCTTAATGAAATAACGCCGGCTGAATTGCGTACAGCCATTCAAGCAACTGTACGCAGAGCCGAATTGTGTATAGAAAAAAATGGTGAACATTTTGAACAATATCTATAAATATCAATTTATGGTTTAATTATATTAATTATTTTAAAGTTACCTACTGTTACCTAGTTTAAGTTTAATTGTTCAAACGGAATTGATTTTTATTTATTTATAGACCCGATATTTATGTTCATTTAAATAAAACTCTGAAAACCGAACTGATGTCGCATTCTATTGCAAATGTCCTTGTGGATGTAATTGTGTTTACCTCCACATACCTATGCTAAACTGAATTGTAACGTTCTTTGCGCTCACAATTATTAAATGTTTGATAGCTCAAGATTGCCTATAACTACACGAGTCTGTCTGACAGCCGATATTGTTTTATTACATTCAATGGCTACTATGATTTTTCCAATGTTATTAGGTTACCAGATTTACACAGAAATGTGCCATTTTAGTTTCCAAAGCCCACTAATCTATTATCTATTAGCCGCATGTTTTTAAAAGCTTGGTTGCATTGCATTTTGGCTGAAATCTCAAATATTTCTGAGGGGATTTTCAAAATTTTGGTATCATTAGATTCGTATGAAAATGAGGTATTTAAAAATGTTGGTGAACGATTAAATTCCCATTAAAAAAAACCGAGTTAGTGGGTAAAAATCACATTTAAAAATTTTAAAAGCCTCTGGAGAATTAAGTAATGCAATCATATTGCTCTTTTTATTTTTATAGTAACGTAGCACACAAACTAAAATATATTTTTAATGTTTATCAAAAAGTGACCAAAATGGATGTATTGTATTCAAAATTTCCTCTATATTCAAAAAATGTAAAAATATATAGGGTGTTCCATTTAAAAATCGAAAGTTGTGGGAATTTCCGCTCAAACCGGATGTGCACCAAAATTGATTTTTTATTGAAAAGATGGCATTTTAGTCGAGTAATAAGGCCTCCAAATTTCAATTTTCTATTCCAAATATTTTAGAAAATATCGGGGCGAGCGCAATTCGTGACTCACCCGGTATAGAGTGCCTGGAAAAGATACTGATACATTTTGAGAGGTTGAAACTCTAAAACGAGCAAATTTTGAATATGCCTATAGTCCAAAATGAGCTGTGCTGATACTAAGTAATTGATTAAAACGTTCACCATTACTTCTATACATAGAGTGTGTCATCGGTTCATGGATATTTAACCCCAATCCTCCAACGAAATTATCTCAAAATATAATCTAAATCCATATGTCGTTACAATACATACGTGAATATTTCAATTTTATTCTATGAAACCTTTAAATAATGAAGTAGAAGTGGTGGGGGTTGAAAAAGATTACAAAAAAATATGAGACCTTTGTTTCTAGTATATACACCAAATTCCAAGTTTTTGCACTTTTACCAGCATGCTCTACTTATTTTCCTCTATTTACCCCTATTTAACACCCAACCGTTCACCAGAGTTAGCAAAATATAATCCAATTCCAGATGTCGACATGATACATATGTGTAAAGTGAATTTCATATTTCTACTACTACTTTAAATAAAAAAAATAATTTATCATCATCTTGGTGCTACAGCCTTTGTAGGGTGATGAACGCCTTAAGCCTCTTTCGCAATTCTATCCTATTTTGCGACTGGTTTCTCCAATTTGGGGCACCTGGAATTCACCGATACACAATCAGTAAAGTAAACTTCATATTTCTAAGTCAAATAAAAAATTCCCGACAAAGGAGTGAACACGAGACACTCAAAAAAAGCCATAGAACTCGGCCATAAAAGTGTCAAAGCCGACGTAATTTATTGCGGCTCAGGGCCGTACTTAAAATTATTGTGCCGTGAGTTATAATCTAATTAATTTAATGCATGGTTGATAAATAAATAGTTATTTGTTACAGTGATAATGATAAATTTTTAAAAAATATTCTGTTTTGCTTGTGTTAAGATAGGAATAATATTCTATATATTGGTGGAGCATTGATGAATTTTATTAGTCTAAATTAAAATTATACCAAATATTCTTTTGTTGCTCAGTTTCGCCGATAATAATTTAATATACCTATCGAATTATTATTGTTGCCCAGCAAGGACCACGAGGAGGTACGAGCAATTCCTTGCCAAGAAATGTGGGTTCAGAGTTAAGGTTATCGATATTATTAAAATAGGTCAAAGAAATAAAGTAAATTTTTAAATTCATTAAATAATGAAAATATTGAATTTATGTCAATAACTCGTAATCTAATTAACCCAGATTAAATAAATAAATAAAATTCTAGAAAACAAACAAATAATTGAAATAAATAAATTCAATTCTGGACAGCAAATAAATAACTATAAAATAAATAAATTCAGTTCTGAAAAAGAAACAAATAAATAATTATCAAATAAAATATGTATACATATAATATAATAAATAAAAATCACGTTATATTGCATTTGCGCGTAGGTAAAACACTAATGAAACGATAAATTCACAATGTACACTAAATCAAATCACATATAATATTTTATTTAAAAATCTAATCACTACACTCACTCAACACTTCACAAAAACTTTCTAAATCGGTGTCATCGTCGGTATCTGAATCTACAGATATTATCAAACAGTCTTGATTAGGGCATCTTCAATTTTAATTACATGCTGAATACACTTTTTCCAATTACTTGGTGTTATTTCTCCCACTTTAACTTTAATAAGGTTGACTATTGAAACATTCAATACAATTATAAACAAACAAATAATAATTCATTTTTAAGGTTGACTACTTTGGCATCAAATTTGGGGAAGGTGTTATTTTTGCGAATACTTCCTTTCAGCTGACTCCATATTAGTTCTATCGGGTTAAAAATGCAAAAATATAGGGGTAGCCGTAAAACTGTATGTCCTTGAGCTTTCGCCATGCTATCAGTCACATACTGTTTTGGGAAGTTTTGCTTCTTAACAATTACCAAAAGATCTTTCTTCCTAAAATTTTCTTCAAATTCCAAATTATATTTTCGGAGAAATTCTTGAATATCTTTTTTCTTTGTTCCCGTATTTGGTATTTTCTCAATTTGTCGCGAATAATACGAAGCATCATCTAAAACAATTACGCTGTTTCCTTCTATATTTGGTAGCAATGAAGTCTGAAACCATGCTTCAAAAATATCCGCAGTCATGTTTTGGTGATAGTCAACGTTTGATTCTTCCATTTTTTTTTCCACTTAATTTGAGACCATTATGCACCCATCCATTTTCTGATCCACAATGTACAATTACTAATCTGGTTTCTTTATTTGCAGGCATATCAACTTTACATTTCTTTGAACCATCTATCTAGCCTTTTTTCACTGTATCATGGGTATCATACCAAGTTTCATCTTAATAATAAATAGATCGTTGTTCATTTCGAAATTTTTCTATATTTTCCAAATATTCATTACGCCACTGCACAATTCTGAAGCTTTCCATAATACCTGCCCTTTTATTAATAATCTTGAACCTAAATCCTATCTTTATTATCCAGCGCCGAAGTGTTGCTTGACTAACTGACACTGCACCATTTGTTTTCAGTTCCATATGTATTGATTCCACCGTTGGTACCTCATTTTCCATATACTTGCTATAAATTAAATCTCTTAACAATTTCACCATAGACGAATCTAATGCTCGTGCTACTCCTTTATCCGATCTACCTTTTCGATTAGGTACCACATCCTTAATTATTCTATAGATAGACCGTTCTGAAATTTCTGTTAAGTAGACCGTTTTTTCCACGGCTCCTTTTTCACCTTCACTTTCTTTTGTATTTTTATAAACGTTTAAAACTACTTTTTTAGTATGTTCGCATAAATGCTGCCTAGAACTTTTCTCTGTAATTTGCGAGCCATTACCATTTCCCATATCTTCGTTAAATTCTCTGCTGGTGCTAGGTTGAGGATCTTCCCAAGGCCTGAACATTATCACAATATTATTTTACCACAGCCACTAAAAAATGGAAAGCACTCGAATATTTCACCATCCGCCGGAACATTTTTACACAGCTACATAAAATACGCTTAAACAAAGAGCAATTTCACTTGTCTGTTAAAGTATTATACATTCTAGGCACTCACAATCAAACAAATATCGCGGAAGACTCTGACCCGTCTCTGCTTAATATCTGTGCCGATCTGCTTGCCCTTTTACAGCATTATGTATGTGTGTAAAAAATTAAGTAAACAGTAGTGACCGTTAGATCGTAAAATATTTTAGGAGTGAGTGGTGCCCCGCTCTATCCTAGTGGTAATAGGCGGCAAAGCTTTGAAATTTTTTGTCTGATTTAGAAACACGAAGTTTGCTTTACCAAATTTCAAATTTCAATATCTTAAACCATTCCTGAGAAAATGTACTCACAAAAAGTTACATACCGACAGACAGAATTTTTTTTTCGCTCAAATTTAGAATCTCGGCATTCCAAGCCTATGTAAAGAAAAAGAAATTTTGAATTTTTGTTTACGATTACTGTACTTCCAGTACTTCCACTCCACTATGTGGATGCGGAGGTAATAAGTCACTTTAAAATTTCTCTGTCTGTAACAGCTGTTATTTCATAAAACTTGTATTAATTTAGCCACTAATTTTTCAAACATGTTGGGTCTTAGATGTGGAATTACATCTTGATAGAAATTCGCATAGGAAAAATTGACACCGGTTATACTTAGCTAGTTAAACTACATTTTTAACAACTTAAGTAATATAATGTTTATGTTTCAGGAGAAAGGCTTGGAATAATGCAAACAAAAGTGGGATTAGTAAGTATTCTGAGGAATGCAAAAGTGATCCTAAATAAGAAGACTGAACTTCCACTGAAGATGGAAACGAATAAATTAAGTCCTACCGCTGTGGGAGGTATTTGGATAAATATTGTAAAACCTTAAATGGCACGTTGTAAAAAGCACGGTATCTGTTCTGTTTAAAGAGCAAATGTAAACTTGTAGTGTTATGTATTGCATTAAGTATTGTTGAATTATATCAAAATGAAAATAAAACAAACATAAATGTTGTCTCTAATTTTTATTAGGTATATTATCACGACAGGTGCCACTTGGTTTGACTCGAGATTGGGTTGTCGGGAATTAACAAATTAACTTTAGAGGCCGAGGCTGATTTATTGGCTATACTGCAGGATAGGGTGGTCACCCTGTACCCCGAACAAAATTTTCGTATTTTACGTGCAGTCCCCGCTCTGCATTCAATTGGCGGCGAAAGAGGCTCACGCGGCCGACTAGTCAAGTCCTTAGGGGTGGCTTCGATGAATTGGGGTGGTGGATGTACTCTGGTGAAAGCAAATAAGCGTCATACTAGAAACAGATTTAATAATCAAATTCAGGTAGGACTACTAACAATATCCCAAAGAAATAGTATTACACACAATTAATATTCCTAGATGTGTGGCCTTTACTTAACCTATCACAAAATACACGACAACTTAAAAATAGTAAAACCTTAACCACTGCTATGCAATTTATAACCCCCAAAGTACACTGGATTAGAAAATTACATTAAACTAGTGAATAATAACGGTAAAATGACCAAGATAATGTGAACTAGGTAAGTGACAATAGGTTATATTGACAAAATGAAAAATTGCAAGCGTTGGTGCAAAATATTTAAATATAACTGACAATTTAATGTGTAAAATATTAAAGAAAATAGGTATAGAAACTAAACTAGTTCTTATTTTCGTTTGTATAATGCAGGATAATACATGTTTCGTAACAGTCTTATTTATAAAACCGCTGCCTAAGGAATCACTACTTCCACATCCAGATCTTTCGTCCAAGTCACATTAAAGGAAACATCTTGACTAAATTTGCACTCTAGCATGTGGAAATTATTGGTCATAGAATTTTAATAATATTTGGGGCAGATGTCATAGAAAAGTTTGAGGCGTTAGTTTCTACCATGTACGTTAAAAATGAAGTTTTTAATTTACGCTACTTATTTTCCCCTATTTACAACCTACCACCTCCCACCCCTTCAATGGAGTCATCTCAATCAGATGTCATTACAATACATACGTGTACTAACTTTCAAGTCAATATCTCAATTTCATGTTATCAATCCGTTTAATAATGGAGCGGAGGTGGTGGGGTTTGAAAAATATTGGAAAGAAATCTGAGGCCTTGGCTTCCCAAATCCCAAATTTTTGTACTCCTACCAGCTTGATTTACTTACTTTCCCCCTATTTACTCATATTTAACCCCCAACCCTTCAACGGAATCATCTCAAAATTTAATCTGCCTCCAGATGTCGTTATAATACATAGGTCTACCAAATTTCAAGTGATTATCTCAATTTTATTTTATCAACCCCTTTAATAATGGAGTAAGGGTGGTGGAGGGTGGAAAATATTCTTAAAAAATCTGAGGCCTTGGCATCTAAGGCATATACCGAATTTCAAGTTTCCGTACTCTTACCAACTTGCTTTACTTATTTTGCTCTATTTACCCCTATTTAACCCTCAACCATTCAAAACGGAACCATCTCAAAATATAATCTAGTTCCAGGTGTCATTATAATACATACGTGTACCAAATTTCAAGCGAATATCTCAATTTTATTTTACCAACCCCTTTAATAATGGAGTGGAGGGTGGTGGGGGGATGAAAAATATTATAAAAAATGTTGAGGTCTTGGCTTGTAGTACATACATCAAATTTTAAGTTTCTGTAGTCTTACCAGCTTGCTTTAAATATTTCCCCCTATTTACCCCCCAGCCCTTCACCGGATATCTTCAAATCTTGTTTCCAAGCGCTTCCAGACCCTATGTGTAACCAGTTTGGACCAATACGACAACTTCTCTTCCTTGCCAAAAAAATAAAGGAAAAACCAAAACAACAGCGATAAAAAAAAACCTAAAATAGGATAAACAAGTATGAGTACCCCTATTCAAGGAAAAGATTATACTTTAAACTAGGTAAGTATACGCTTAAATGATTTTTCATAAATCTGTAGCACTCAAAAAAAAATAATATAACAAGCTCTCATGCAATTCACTTTCAAAAGAAATTATATTTACTAACAAAAAGATGAGTACAGTTTGGTTTGTTTTCGAGTAAGTGTGAATGCGGTGAACAAAAGGCAGCAAATAATCCCGTTAAAACGGCTTGTATTCCACAAAACTGAGCAAGTATTCAACTTTTTCAGTCACCAAAAACACTACTAATATACTATTCATAACATCGTTATGAATGGCTTTATGTCTTTCTGATGAGCTCCAGAATAAGGGCGAAAAACGTTTCAAAGGCTAAGCATTTCCAGGAAACAGAATGATAGATTTCATGAAAATGTAATCCATTGGAATGAAAAAATTTTTTAAGACAAAGTAGATAAATAAATTCATTTTAGGTCTTTGTTCTCATTTTTAACTGAATCTTCATAATCGTAGGGGGTTATGTGGATGCTAGTTTAATCTGCATGGCCGTAGGGGACTATGTGGATGCTAGTGTTAGAATGAGAATTGTCAAATAAGAAGTTGGACAAATTCATTTTAGGATTTTAATTTGCTAGCATAACCAGAATTCAGGTTATCGAAAGAATGCAAAGATTTCATTAATATTTCTACACAAAGTTTTTCTTTTATATATAGTTATCTTTTCTGCTGTTTGCAAAATCCTATAAAGAATGTTTCAATACAATTATAAGCAAACAAATAATAATTCATTTTCATTTTTAAACTACTAATGGAACTTCCAATTTGCGTATAGTGTGGCTAATTCTCCCTTTTCAAAAAGGATAAGTGCTAATACTCATTTTAATTATTAACAAACCAACACCAACGTTAGAGGTGTTTTAAATCCTCATGAGCCGTGACCTTCATATGCGCAGAGACATAATCCGTCCTGTTGACTCAGTTACACTTCTTAAAAATATTTTATTTATTGTTTACAATTTATTCCGAGCTCTTGTTTATGTATACAGCAAGGCAGCTTCCAGTGTCTTCAAAAACATACTTATAACTCAGATTAAACTTTGCCTTTTGCGCATTTCGCGGCTCATGAGATTCTGAAACACCTCTAAAACCACCTATTTAAAAACACCCACGTGTATTATCTAAACTTCGCGACACTCCTTATCGCTTTACCACAAAAATATCTTCCCAAAAAAACGATTAGAAATAATATTTGATTTGCTTCAACATTTATTGACTAGAATAGACCATGTATCGCCATCTACCAACAACAATGGAGACTAACAAGAGATTACGGAGACTTCATATCAAGAAGACTACTTTAAAAAGTAATGTGTGTTTTAAAATATATTGTGATTTAGTTATCAAATACATGTAACCAATTTGGCGAACTTTGTGTTAATCAAATACACCACGTAACAAAGAAAAATTTTTGAAATTTCTTTCTCGACACTATGCTTCCAATCCACTACGTGGATGTGGAAGTAATTTCAAAGAAAATTGATATCTCATAATCCCCGTAGAATCTAGGAAATAGCGTGCAAATTAGACGATGGAAGGTTACCTACCGCCTGCCAGTTGGTAATCGAGGACACCATACAAGTACCAAGCTCTTTTCTCTCTTGGTGGGCGGGTAGGGAAGAGGGCAGCGGTACTATTTTTTTTCCATTGGATGAATGGCTAGAGCGATTATAGCTATTAGCACAGTGAATATCGACTTTTTTATTCTTGACTGGGAGGTAACTAAGTGTTTACAAAAATTATGCTTTTCTCTAGAACTTATTTACTATTATTATTTTTTGACTAAATTGCTTAACTGTAAGGACATACGTATATGTACGTATATTTAGTTTTTTTAAATTATTGTCGTTTTTCAGTTTTTTTTTTGTTCTTTTGCTTTTATTTGTATTTCTATTTTTGTTATCTTTTTCCTTATTGATTTTTTTAAATTTTCTTTTTATTTTTTTTATTTTTTTTCATTTTATTTTTTTTCTGACAAGGGCGGCGGCACTTCTTCTTAATCGAATGTTTACTGATATCTGTCCATATAGGTAGTCAGTATATGTACTTCACATACCCCAATTACGCTTGCAGACGAAACTTTAGGTCGGTGCGTGCTACCCGGAAATTGAAAAAAAAAAAAGTTTAGTTACCAGAACAAACCTACCTCGATATATTTGTTTTAGTGACATTTCTGTTGATCGGTTTTTGTGCAACTTGTCATTTAAGTTGCGAAGAATGGACCAACACTTGAAATTTTGACAAAAAATAATTAAAATCGAAGAAAGTCGTCTTAGTCCATTGAAATGTTACACTGACCTTGCATTTTGGGTATGACGTTTATTTTTTATGTATTCAGTGTGAGCATAAAACTCGATTTACGGGGTTGAAAACCTCCCCATTTGGTCACCATCTTGAAAAAGAAGGTGCAAAACAGTTTTTCCAAGTTATCCTGAGAAGCGTAAGTTTCTCAAAATTTTCTCTTGTAGAAAATTAAATGCTCTACAAACTTGGTCTAGATGCTTCTAACCCTAAAATTGAAAATGAAAAAGTTATAATTAAAAATGGACTAAAATTCTCAAGAAAAATATAATTTAAGGGTTGTACTTTTTTTTCTATTGATTTTATTGAAAAAACATCAGATGTGTTTTGTACAACATTTTCGCATATCCTCTCTGCATAATTGTTAATTTACGTCTTAGGAAATGCTATTTTCCTGATATTTGGAAATACTCCAAAGTGTGCCCTGTGTATAAAAAACGTGAAAGAAATGATGTTACCAATTATAGACCGATAACAATTATATGTAACTTTGGTAAAGCTTTCGAAATCCTACTGCATGATAATATTTATGCACATGTTCAACTGAAAATATTTACGCAACAACACGGTTTTATGAAAGGTCGCTCCACCGTAACGAACTTAATCTACGCTACTCAGTACATTGCTGAATCAATTGATTCTCAAATACAGGTAGACTCAGTCTATACTGACTTTTCTAAGGCGTTTGACAGACTGAACCATAGGAAACTTCTCTGTAAACTTGACAAATTCGGATTATCTGACGGTTTACTTCAATTTCTTGAGAGTTACTTGACTGATAGAGTTCAATTCGTATCTTATAATGGATATAAATCTGTTGAATACCGAGCCACGTCTGGAGTACCCCAGGGATCAATACTTGGACCCCTTTTCTTTAATATTTTTATTAACGACATCAGTGATCACTTAGACGTATATTTCTTAATATATGCTGATGACGTCAAGATGTTGCATAGGATTAATGATTTTAATGACTGCGAAAAACTTCAAAACAACTTAACTAAGCTATCGGCTTGGTGCGATGAAAATGATCTTCACCTAAATGTTGGCAAGTGTAATGTTATGAGTTATACAACCAAGGAGTCCCCAATTATATATAATTATAATGTTAATGGCGACATGCTGAACAGACCATCTACGTTCAAGGATCTAGGTGTAAGTTTTGATAAAAAATTAACCTTCACTAACCATATTGATGGTGTAATTTCGCATGGGTAATTGGCTCCAACTTAATTATATACTAATTGAATCAATAAAACTGTGTTGTAATAATAGCCCCGGGCGTATTTAAATTTCCCAAAACAAAAAGAAAATTATAACAATTTAAATAAGATACTTTGACAAACACCTTAACTGTAAAATGTTATCGAATCCACAATAGTTATAACTTTGCGAAATTATTGTTTCGATTTCAACCCGGTAAAATAAAATTCAAAAGAACTAGTTGTTTAATTGATCATCGTAACTGATGAGGTTACGAATCCTTTGTACACTGAATAACTAATTAATTTAAAGGGCCAAAGAGAAAAATTATTAACAAAATGTATTTATTCAGAACAATAAAATGTAAATGTAAGAAAACTACTTTTAAATGAGAAAGTTTAGATAAGAAACAATTACTGAAGTAACGTTGTAACTGGGAACTATACTAAGTAGTTAATAAATGGATCGACGCAAAACAACTAAATGAACTTAGAGAGAGAGACAAAATTTTTAACAAAACTAAGTTTAAAAAAATAACAATAAGCGTGATGTAAAAAAGTTTAGTGAAACGAATAATTTAACTATTTAAAAGAATAAAACATAGTCAGCGTGTAGTCCGTGACTGTCGAAAGGAAAAGAGGATTGGAACAGTCTCACCAAGTCCTGACTGCGAGCCCATTGACACTATATTCACTACACACCCTGTACACTTTGATAAATATGTATTTTAATTGACGGCGCGTCGCGATTTAGTTTTTATTTTGATGTGGGAAGCTTGTCCCGTTTCAGTCATATAATAAAAAGCACTCCGTATAGGAATTTAAAAAAAAAATAAAATAAAATTGAAAGTGGCACTGCACAAAAAAAAATGGAATCTAAGAACACTGTTTTCGGAATTCACATCTTTGTTTGAGACGCTCTGGACTTAAGAAAAATTATTACGTCTTTCTTAGACAAGACGCAATCTAGCATTCCCTTAGAAATCGTCTATTTTAAAAATCGTGAGCTTGTTTACCACCTTGATTTTTTGTTGGACGACTTTGTATCGCCAATATATTAGCCGGTGGTCGAGGGCTACGCAATGTGTGCCTTTTGTGTGGTAGATGGGTCGCTCGGGGTGCCATAGTTTTATGCCCTTCGCATAATGCGTTTCTCGTGTAAGTCAAGTACTTAAGTAGGTACATTCTCAACTAGCACCAAAGTGACAGTAACTGAGATAGGAACTCCGTATGAGTAACCACTACGTAATTGCGGGTAAATTTACGACTTTGGTGTAAAAGTAACTTCATTTGACAAGTCTACAGTCCCTGCCTCGTAGTTTCTACCACTAATGATTACTTTATAGTTATGCACCTTCTACGTAGCTTTCGTGGTACATGGGAACGTGGTCGTTACCAGTGGGATGACTTGCGGGTTTTCAGAACTTGAAGGTGGTAAACTATAGTAGCAGCGACTAACTCGCATCACTGAAATGTGACTTCAAAGTTGCAATCACCTTCAAGTAGCTTTAATAGTTGCCGCGACGTTCTGGGAACCTTCACTATTTCTTTAAAGTAGTGGAACTTGTAAGTAATATTCATAGGTGTTAATGACATTACTGCTACCTACAGAACTGTGTACAGCTACTACAAAGTACACATCACCTCTGAAATTTACCATGAAGTAAATTTCACCATCTAGTTCCCAATGTTGACCATAGATAAAGTTAATGCAACAAACCTAACCTATATAATATGTTTGCCTAACCTAGACTAGAATTATATGCTGCTATATTATGCTATGCAACATTTTATGTTCAAAATAAGGCAAAATTTAATATTTTAACACAGTTTTATTACACCTACCTTTTCTTCTGTTATCTATCACTGTAATAGTATATTATACCAACAAGGTTTATGTTTATTAAGTCGTTGATATATGGCTGCATACAAGTAAATTGCGACAGCTGATATGTTTTTCAATGTGAAGTTAGGTAAATGATAAACAGCAAAAGCTAGGAACGCGTTCAGTCTAGACCTCAACGTACGGCTAACACGTACGTTCCGAATCAATATCCGGAAAAATGTAACCATGAAGTGGCAGCGGCAACTTTGAAGAGGTAATTTGTGGTAGTCACAACTTTGCTACGACTTTGAAGTGATGCTACAGTTCCATTCGCAGATTTGTGGTAAATATAACTTTAAAGTTGCGTATTTGCAGTTTTCGTCACTATTGCTAAGTAGCAATTACTTTCAAGTAGCATTTCTTGGTGAAAACGACCTTAAAGTCACATTTTATGAAATACGCCATGTTGATGGCCAAAATTATCGACGCCATTGTTATAACACATGAACCATAATTTCACAATTGACTAATAAATTTAATTTATCGCCATTTCTTCAACAAATGAATACATAAAAAGTAATGTTAAGTTCCGAAGAACAAAAAAAAATAGGTTTCGGTATCTAGTGTGTTACATTCTCGCATGACATTACATATTCTAACAAAAATATTTTCATTAAAAAATGCAAATTTTAAAGGTGCGTGGTTAGATTCGGACGTTTTATCATCATGTTTGTCAGTAAAATTGAATTCGTTGTGACCCTTAGACCATTGGAAAATAGCACAAGTTTTGCTGTCTAATATTACCTTCTGATATTCTATTAAATTTCTGAGTTAGGGAAATGAACAAGAACAAGAATCATATGTAGGAATGAAACATAAATATGATAAAATCGGTTGCAAGACAAAGAAGGGGCAACATCGATTTGAAAGAGTAGGGTGTGGTAAAGTTTTCTGAAAGTTGCAGAGTCTACGCCGCCACGTCGCCGCTCCGGAGCAACAACGTCATTGGAACGTAGCCAGACAAGTTCCAGGAACGTGGCTGGAACGTTATCGTCACCAAAAAATATTCCCCACTTTGGTCACAAACACGTATTAGGAACGTTCCTATTACGTGCCTGTGACTAGTACCAAAACACTTTAAAGTGCCTACAATAGTCATTGCTACGTTCCCACGACTAATTGTGCTAGTTGGGTTGGCATAGGAATACTGAAGCATTTTTACCATATGGATGTTTTGTGTTATAAATGTCTGTCTTATATTTGACTGCTTTTAACTGACTTGATGTATACGGTGAGTGGTAAATAAAAAACATGTACGTTACGTTAACACCTGCACGCGATTTGATCGTCCGTTGGGGGGTCGAGTGAGGTCGCCCAGTAATGTCATGAATATGTACTAGATAACTGAGCGACTGCATTTGGCTGTTCAACTGGCATGGCGATCGAGCTGCGAGTTGGAACGAATCTCTGGATGCCCGGAATTGGCAGCAATACTCACCTTACGCTGGCAAATCAATCAATCAATATTGTAAAACCATGAGTGACGTGTTATAAAAAGCACGGTATTTATTCTGTTTAAAAAGCAAATGTACTTATACTTGTAGTGTTATGTATTTTCCTAGACTAAATCAAGATTATGAGATATATCAATTGTATTTTAAAACGCCTTTGCATTAATTTTACTTCCACATCCACGTAGTGGATTGGAAGTATAGCAATCGTAAAAAAAAAATCAATTTTATTTTTCTCGAAATAGGTTTAGAATGAAACATATTCTTTATAGGATTTTGCAAACAGCGGAAAGAAAAACTATCTATGAGAACTAAAGGAAAAACTATACTTATATAAAAATATTAATGAAATCTTTGCATTCTTTCAATAACCTGACTTCTGGTTATGATAACAAGTCAAAATTCTTATTTGCCATTCTCATTTTAAGACTAGCATCCAACATATTCCCCTACGGCTAGGCAGGTTAAACAGTATCTACATGATCCCCTACGATATGTAACTTGGGTTAAAAATGAGAGCAAAGGCCTGAAATTAATTAATTTACGTACCTTGTCTTAGGGGGAAATAAGGGTAAAGGGAAAATTAGTAAAGAAAGCTGATAAGAGTACAGAAACTTGAAATTCGGTGTATGTACTAGAAGCCAAGGCCTCAGATTTTTTTATAATATTTTTTATTATTGAAATGATTCCGTTGAAGGGTTGGGGGTTATTTAGGGGGTCTCTATTAATGACATTGTCACAAATATTGACGTTGACAGCCTGTTATATGCGGACGATCTAAAAATCTATTGTGTAATTGAAACTGATGAAGATTGTGACAAGCTTCAAAATAACTTGAATAAGATAAATGATTGGTGTCTACTAACTCAACTACCTCTCAATGTATCCAAATGTAGCGCATTTACATTTTGTAGAGCACGCAATTATATTAATTTTAATTATCATTTAAATAACCAGGAGTTACAAAGACCAGATACAATTAAAGATCTGGGGGTGACCTTTGACAGAAGTCTAAGTTTCAATGAACATATAAATTTAACTGTATCATCAGCTTTAAAAAGCCTAGGATTTGTAATAAGGAATTGTAAGGGTTTTAATAATACGGACATTATGAAATTATTGTACTACTCCTTTGTGCGATCAAAATTAGAATATTGTTCACTGGTATGGTCCCCGGGCTATGCTACGTATATATAAAGTATTGAAAACATTCAGCGTCGTTTTGTTAAGTATTTGTGTTTTATTGAAGATGACAATTATCCCACAACTGGTTATTCACAAAACTTCATGTTAGAAAGATTTGATATGTCGAGTCTAGAAAATAAGAGACTAGCACACTCTGTAATATTTCTGCATAAAATTATTTACAATAAATCTGATTGCTCGTCTATTTTGGAGCAACTGTGATTTCGTGTACCTCGTATAAGAAGCAGAAATCGTGAAACATTCTATCTTGCTACTCCCCGAACAAATTTACTAAAACTTTCACCTATACATTTTATGTGTAAAAATTATAATTCAGTGCAAAATGAGCTTGATGTATTTAATTGTGGTCCTGCATCAATTAAAAGATTTACTATGCGTATAACCCCATTTCCCTTATTGCCGTTTACATGTTTTTTAGAGTTATGTGATGTGTATATATATTTTAAGTCAGCTTTTTCTTAGTATTACATTTGTATTTTGTTTCCTCACAGTACGTCATGTACTGTGAATTTAGTATATATAATACTTATACTGTTGGTGTTTACCAGTGTAACATTCCCACCCTTTAATTGGTTTTCTGTTCGGTGGTTGTATCTAAATAAATAAATAAATAAATAGGGGAATATAAGTAAAGCAAGTTGGTAAGAGTACAGAAATTTGAAATTCGGTGTATGTACAAGAAGCCAAAGTCTCAAATTTGTAATAATATTTTTCAACCCCCTACCACCCCTACTCCCTTATTAAAGGGGTTGACAAAATAAAATTGAGACACTCATTTGAAATTTGATACACTTATGTATTATAACGACATCTGGAACTACATTATAATTTGAGATGATTCCGTTAAGGGGTTGGTGGTTAAATAGGGGTAAATAGGGCAAAATATGAAAAGCAAGCTGGTAAGAGTACAGAAACTTGAAATTCGGTGTATGTACGAGAAGCCAAGGTCTCAGATTATTTATAATATTTTTCAACCCCCCACCACCCATTATTATATATATGTATCATAACGACATCTGGAACTAGATTATACTTTGAGATGATTCCGTTGAAGGGTTGGGGGGTAAATAGGAGAAAATAAGTAAAGCAGGCAGGTAAAAGTACAGAAACTTCAAATTCGGTACATGTACTAGAAACCTAGGCCTAAGATTTTTTATAATATTTTTCATCCCCCTAATAACCCTACCTAATTATTAAAGGGGTTGATAAATAAAATTGAGATATGCACTTGAAACTTGGTGCATGTGTGTATTATAACGATATCTGGAACTAGATTATATTTCAAGATGATTTCGGTGAAGGGTTGAGGGTTAAATAGGGGTAAATACGGGAAAATAAGTAAAGCAAGCTGGTAAGAGTACAGAAACTTGGGATTTGGAGTATATACTAGATGCGAAGGCCTCAGGTTTTTAAAAAATATATTCCATCCCCCCACCACCCACCCCCTTATTAAAAGAGTTGATAAAATTTAATTTAGATTTTCACTTGTAATTTGGTACACGTATGTATTATAACGATATCTGAAACTAGATTATCTTTTGACATGATTGCGTTGAAGGAGTGAGGGTAAGTAGAGGTAAATAGGGAAAAATAAGTAAAGCAAGCTGGTAAGAGAACAGAAACTTGAAATTTCGGTGTATGTCCTAGAACCCAAGGCCTTAGATTTTTTAATAATATTTTTCAACCCCCCACCACCCTTACCCTTACTCCATTATTAAAGGGGTTGATAAAATAAAATTGAGATATTCACTTGAAATTTGGTAGACGTATGTATTATAACGATATCTGGAACCAGATTATATTTTGAGGCGGTCCTTTGAAGGGTTGGGGGTTAAGTAGAGGTAAATAGGGGATAATAAGTAAATCAAGCTGATAAGAGTACAGAAATTTGGGATTTGGTGTATATACTAGAAACCAAGGCCTCAGATTTATTTCTAGTATTTTTCAAACCCCGCCACCTCCGCTCCATTATTAATGGGATTGATAACACAAAATTGATATATTCACTTAAAAGTTAGCACTCGTATGTATTGTAATGACATCTGATTGAGATGATTTCATTGAAAGGGTGGGAGGTGGTAGGTTGTCAATAGGGGAAAATAAGTAGGGTAAACTAGAAATTTCATTTTTAACGTATATGATAGAAAACAACGCCTCAAACTTTTCTATGACATCTGCCCCAAATATCATTAAAATTCTATGACCAATAATTTCCACATACTAGTGTGCAAATGTAGTCAAGATGTTTCCTTTAAAGTGACTTGGATGATAAATCTGTATGTGGAAGTAGTGATTCCTTAGGCAGCGGTTTAATAAGACTATTACGAAACATATAGTATCCTTCATTATTGCATACACAAAAATAAAAAGTTTTAATTGATGCTTACAACAATTTGTAACACGTAATAGTAATTAAGATAAATATTTAAAGAAATGTAATTATGTATTCGAAATAAATATTATTTTTCAGACACTAGAAATGCTTGTTTTTAACCTTAATCTCTTCAACTAATAATAACTGATAAATGAGCATGTCATTCCCAAGTATAAATTATCTTATACAAGTAATTATATGATAGAACTGTCGAGTCACTATCTAGTTGCATTCTCATGACGCATGACGGTGCAGACCAGTGAAATTAGACGGTCTTTTATGTAATCATTTGCATCAATTTCTCGGTATTAGAAAATTGATTTTTTGGATAATGTTCGGTGCAGCAGCTCGATGGGAATAATATTTGTGCGTACTTTTATGCCCTTCTCATTTGTTTAATGAATTATAAAGAACTATCATTTATTTATTTATTTATTTAACGGCCTTGTTTATATTAACAAATACAATCAATCACAAAATATTCATTGAAATATCGGTGCATTGGAATCATTATTATAAGTTCGATCTATGAAAACAGTTTTTTAGAGAAAATGGCTAGCAAAGTTTACTTTAATTAGTTTTCTTCCCTAGTAGATAATAGTTTATTGGTGTTAATATACAATCAGTATTTACACAAGTCAAGGAAAATAAATGGAAAAATGAAAAGAAGTAATATCGAATAAAAGATATTATAGGCAAAAGTCATAAAAATATCATAAATAGAGACAAATGCATTAAAATACAAAAGCGTACACAAGGTGAGAACTAACACGGATTAAAATTACTAACATTTGCACAGACATTTCTTAAATTAATAAAACTCTTTTCCGAACAGAAAACGTTTCACCGTTTCTTCTAATTTTTTACAGTTTAACTGTATGATATGGGTGGGTAATACATGAATAGTATTTTATATAACAAATGGCTAAAATGGTTTTTTTTATAAGTGGGCGTTTATAGTACGAGCCAAAGGCTGTAATACCCGACATGTGTTCCCGCCGGAAGAAGTGCAGCACTTTGATGCGATTACCTGTACCGAACTTTCTATACCACTAATTATGAAAATATAAATAATTCCTTCTCTTTCGGCACAATGCAAGCATAACATGGCCGCAGGGGTTTAAATAGGAATGGTTTACATGTGTTTTTTAATTTGGAACAAAGTTATTGTAGCTTTAATTGTCGTTTATAAGAATTTATAAAATTTAAAGGTGGTTTATTAACATTTGTAACATTGTATTAAAAGCTTAAAAAATTAGTAATTATTTTATGAAATTGGAAAACGAACAGTTAGACTTCCAAGATACAATAACAGAAAATAGTTGTGTATTTTAAGTTAGGAAAAAATCCGATTTCTTAACGAATTGAGCATAATTCTTGCCAATCAGGTATCGAAAACTAAAAATCGAGTCTTTGGTCTTTATGAAAATCAACGTAAACAATAATAAACCGATCAAAACAAGGCAGCGAATAATAATAATAATAACAATAATAACAATAATAATAATGATAATAATAATCATACCTTTAATGTCTAATAGGTAACACCCAATAACTGAACACTTATTTTGAATTTTTCACAAAAATTGTTCGAAATGACCTCCATCTCCACGTATACACATTTCGGCACGTCGAACTAAGGACATACGCACTCCATTGAACACATTTGTTAAATTAGGATCGTTATTATGGTTTCTATGCACATTAAAATACGTTGTTGCAATTGCTCTAAAGTGTCAATTGGATCACGGTAAATCAGAGATTTAAAATGCCTTCAAAAATAAAAGTCCATCTGATTTAAGTCGGGCGATCTAGCACGCCATGGTACTGGTCCGCCACGTCCAATCCATCGCCGAGGAAACTTCCTGTTCAAAAAATTTCGAACAGCCAAACTGAAATGGACTGGCGCGCCATCGTGAAAATACCACGTTCTTCTGCGCGTAGCCAAGGGTACATTTTCCAGCAAATTTGGAAATGTTTGTTGCAAGAAATTTAAGTATACATCACCATCTAATCTAGCGGGTAATTGCATAGGTTCAATTATTTCATTACCGCAAATTCCTGCCCACAAATTAACGCTGAACCGTCGTTGAAAATGCGCCCTTCTTATTACACGTGGAGGAGAAACACGGGGCGTTTAAAAAATCCTCATTTGCCGCACGTTTTCTTAAAATCCACCTACAAAATTGCATTTGCTCTGCAAACTCTTGAGGTTCTAATGCTTGGGCATGTTGATAGTGATAGGGATGTAAAT
Source organism: Stenurella melanura (assembly GCA_963583905.1). NCBI lineage: Eukaryota > Metazoa > Arthropoda > Insecta > Coleoptera > Cerambycidae > Stenurella > Stenurella melanura. Next base: position 109,211,525 of record OY757315.1, on the reverse strand, counting down.
TCATATCTCTCAATGTCCTCCATATTACAAAATGGGATACTCCTACATGGTTCGCGATATCGCGGGTGCTTAAAGTTGGATCCTCTTTTACAAGTTCCAAAATATGAACCACTGCGTCAATTACCCTTTCTTCGCATTGTGGACCTCGTCCTCCTCTATGTTCATCGAGACGACCTGTTTCTCGAAGACGCTGGTCAATACTAACAAACGTACGAGCATAAGGATGGCGTCGATTAGGGAACCTTAAACGATAAAGCTCTTTCACACCAGCTGCATTTCCACCACTTTCTCCATACACCAAGTGCATATCCGCGAGCTGTGGATAAGTGTAATCTCCCATATTGTCCAAAATCTGAGTTTTAAAACATCACACTAAACTGTGAATTAACGTTATCAATGAAGAAAACAAGAAGAAAAACTTGGTCTAAAATCCAAAAAGTAACACAGCACGAAGGAGAAGTAGTGTCTTACGTAACCAAGTACTAACGACTAAAACGATAAGTCAATAAAATAAATCTTAACATAAGTGGCACAAAATTCAAAAAGAACAAAAGCAACAGACAAAACCAAGGAACGGGTAGGTCGCGTCGTGTGTACGTTGTTTGCCAAGTAAGGACACAAACTGAAATTATTACTTGAGAATACTACAAGGGAGAGTACAGCACGCGTAATAAGATAATTTGGCCGCGAAGAAGCAAAAAACATGGCGGTCTCCTCTGTCGGTCGCTTTTAACCGCTTTGTCGGCATACTTTTCTATCACGCCCGTCGCGGCCTAATTATTTCTTAGGCTCACCATACTTATTTGCACGAATGTCAGAGTATTATGTGCGACAAGACGCGAGGCAAGAAAGCCTACCCTAATATGCCTGCAGTTCTCAAACTGTTATTAATTATTTTGGAAATTTTTGTTAATTTTTTCTTTCCAAAATTACACCCTGTATAAAACAACCGTGGTTTGGGTCCGGCTCGCGGTTTGGCCGCCCGTTGAGCGTGTTCGGCAGACGACCCAGCTGCGTGTTGGAACGAATTTCCAGACCCGATGCCCGAAATCGGCAGCCTGCTCACCTTACGCTGGCAAGTCAATGAATCAATCAAAAGTATATAGTGTATCCCAGACTTATTCTGGGTATAAAAAATGTCGGCGCCCTTGATAGAGCGGTAAAGAACAGACATCCCGATATTCTTTTATCCCGACAATAAGTTTGGGATAAAGTTTACCAATCTATAAGAACATGTAAATATTTATCTGCTCTTTTTTTGAACAAACAATAATATTTAAACGAAAAGTTATCGTGTTTTGCAAATCAAATCGACTTCTAAAAATACACGATTGATAAAGCTATTTCTGGTAGCCACTCGAGGCAGATTACTGTTATTACATTAATTGGCTTAAAAAATACTAAATAAACAAGTATCATCACAGGGGGGGGGATCTCTTGCCGTGTGCACATATAATAGCTGTTATATTACTTAATTTTATTGACTAAAGTTTTTGATCTGTGCTCCTGGAAATATAATTTCGGTGAGTGCGATCTCGCCAGCGCGTGCGGCGCGCTGTTTGATAATTATATTTGCCACAATTTCAACCGATTCTAGTGATAGTATCCCTTATACAAATTTCGAAAAAGTGTCTGTGCCTATGTGTATACCATGGAGATCAGAGGATAACAATTTTTGTAACTAGAAAACCAAAAAAACCTATATTTTTAACATTAGAGCATATACTATTATGCTGCGTTATAAATCTGAATGAAATAATTCCTTCTCCCTAATTTCAGTAGCCTTAATTTAAAAAGACCAGTTATAGAAAGTTCATAATGAAAATTGATGTATGTACGATATGCCCAATAAGTTTTTATATGTTTCTTTAATTTATACTTTAATTACACAAGTTAACAGGTGTTTTCTCCCAGTAGCGGAGAGGGTTATTTTGGGGGTTTTGGGGTCGCCAAATCCAAATTTAAAGTTAAAAAATTTTATTACTTCAAATAATTGAAATACTTGGTGTCCCAGTAGACCGGTCGCGTAAATCCAAAATCATCGATTTTGGTCAGAAATTTAAAACAACAATTTTATTGACTATTCTTATTGGAAAAATTGCGTTGAACACAATGGTGACCTAAAAAAAATATGAAACACAGGCTTCATTGTTAAAACCAGTGAATTGATTGAAGGAGCCGTTACTCTGTGGTAGTTTATAATTTTGCACAAATAACTGAATAAAACACACTACTATGTTTTCTACCACTATGTATTTATAAACATTGCGACTGCAGTTTCGACTTACAAAGCCATTGTCAAGCAGTGAATCAAAAACGACTGATTTACAATTGCACAGAAATGTTATATACACTGCTGGCCACTCGAACTTACACATAGAGACTTTTAGGCAAAATTTAAAGTTCAATATTTTCAACAGGAATGCAAATTTTTGAACGCGGCTTGCAAATTTTAAGAGCTAGTTTTTTTCGGATTAAGCTGCATGACGTATATTTATTGTAGGACCATAAGTTTATTATATACGGGGTGATCAATGAAGTCATGCAAAAAATCAAAAAGTTTGTATGAGTGAAATTTCCGCAAAAATTTTTTTTTGTCATTGCAATATGGTTCCTTACTAAGGTAACATCAATATCTCTAGACGGTTTTGTCAGTTTTTGGATTAAGGCCCTTAGGCCTTGTACACACTACTCAACATAAAATTTGGATACCGAAATCTTTAAAATGCTATAACTTGACATTGGATTGACGGTTCTTGATGATTTTTGCGGATTTGGAATCCTTATTTCACGTAGATTTTCTATGGTCTAAGCATTTTATTTGAGGGTTGAAATTTACACATTATACCGGGTCGATAATAAACAAAAACGTAGCGACAAGAACAGGTTTATTACATTAAATTCTACAATATACAACATTGCTTAACAACGACCAAAAGTCAATTCTTAAAAAAATTATAATTCTAATTTTGGTAATTTTTAATAACTGCAAAAAAATTTAACTAAAAAATTAAAAATTAATTTAATTTAAACTTAAATTAAAATTAAATTAAAATTACCTAATTAAAATTAGGTACATTAATTAAAAAAAAGAGAAGCTAATATTTTGTTGGTCCTCCTGCTCGGAATATTACTTCCCGACATCGATTTGGTAGAGTATCCACAAGATTATTTATAAAATCTTGTGGAATATTCTCCCATTCTTCACGAATGGCCTCACTGAGCGTTTCTAAGGTTTCAGGGGGTACATCAAGAGATCTTACTTTAAGTTTTAAATAAGACCAAACGTGTTCGAGGACATTAAGATCCGGAGACTTTGCAGGCCAGTCCATCCTATTGATGTTTTGTGCCTGCAAAAACTGTGTGATCCTTCGCGCTCTGTGAGGTCGAGCGTTGTCATCCACCAATAGAATTTCTGGGCCGTAATGTCGAGCAAAAGGAACAACAATAGATTCCAAAATTTCCTCCTGATAAACAGTAGCATTAATGGTTTGGTTGGTAATGAATAGCTCGGTTTTACCATTTCTTATGATACCTCCTCACACTGTAACACCTCCGCCACCAAATGCTTCTTGAGGGGCCATATTTTCCTCCAAATATCGCTGATTTGGCCTTCTCCAAATTAACATTCGGCCATCGGAGTGAAACAAATTAAATCTTGTTTCGTCAGTAAATAAACAATGGCTCCACTCTGCATTACCCCAATTCGCATGCCGATTTGCCCATGCCCGCCTATTCGCTCTATGGCGTTGTAATAACCGCACACATTTTGCTCTGCGACGGGCTCTATAATTTAAAATGTTTGGCATTATGTTATGTTTAAAAAAAAAAAAAATCTCACCTCAAGTTGTTTTTATTTAATGTTCTTCTCACTGTTCTGTCCGAAACTCTCACCCCAGTTTGTTGTCTTAAAGAGTCATTTAGTTTTCTAGAGTTCTTTGTTCTATTCCGCATAGTTTCTCTCATTAAAATTCTTTCGGTTCTTTGGTTTATTTTTTTTGTATGTCCACCCCCATGCCCATAATTATGATCACCAGTAGTTTCGACGCGGCAGTTCAAATTATAAATTGTCTTTCGGCTGACATTGTAAATGTGCGCAACTTGCTGTTTTGACATTCCTTCGTGCAATTTTCCCTTTCTGCCGTGGTTAAACGCCTCATATTAATTAAACTTTACAAAATTATAACATTGAAATATGTCAGATTATTTCTAAAATAATGTAAACAGTTTTTAATTCCATAGCACCAAATTTGTTTTTCCAATGCCTACTTTGAAATTGACGCGTCGCGTAGAAATTACACCCGATCATAATTATGGGCATGGGGGTGGACAAAGAACTCTGTAAAACTGAATGATTCTTTGAGACAACAAACTGGGGTGTGAGTTTCGGACAGAACAGTGAGAAGAACATTAAATAAAAACAACTTGAGGTGAGAATTTATTTTTACAAAAACTTAAATAATGCCAAACTTTAGAGCGCGTCGTACCCTACGTTTTTGTTTATTATCAACCCGGTATAATGTGTAAATTTCAACCCTCAAATAAAATGCTTACACCATAGAAAATCTACGTGAAATAAGGATTCCAAATCCGCAAAAATCATCAAGAACCGTCAATCCAATGTCAAGTTATAGCATTTTAAAGATTTCGGTATCCAAATTTTATGTTGAGTAGTGTGTACAAGGCCTAAGGGCCTTAATCCAAAAACTGACAAAACCGTCTAGAGATATTGATGTTACCTTAGTAAGGAACCATATTGCAACGACCAAAAAAATTTTTTGCGGAAATTTCACTCATACAAACTTTTTGATTTTTTGCATGACTTCATTGATCACCCCGTGTATAATAAACTTATGGTCCTACGATAAATATACGTCATGCAGCTTAATCCGAATAAAACTAGCTCTTAAAATTTGCAAGCCGCGTTCAAAAATTTGCATTCCTGTTGAAAATATTGAACTTTAAATTTTGCCTAAAAGTCTCTATGTGTAAGTTCGAGTGGCCAGCAGTTTATATAGACAATTTTGGATGGATAGATAGGTACAATAAAGGCTTAGGCAGGTAGATGACTAATAAACTTAATTATGATTTTTCAAACATATTATACAATGCAAAAGACCCAACACATAAATTTAACAAATCTGGAGTTTATAAGTTGAAATGTACAGAGTGTAATAGTATCTATATAGGGCAAAGCGGTAGAAATTTCAAAATACAGTATCAAGAACACCTTAGATCATATAGGTTACAGAAAACTGATTCATCTTTCGCAAACCACTGCCTCGAAAACAACCATAGTTTTCCGGTATTAGACGACATTGAAATTTTACATTTCTCAATAAAAGGCTGTAAATTAAACATTTTAGAATGTCTGGAAATTCATAAGCACAATAATATCAAGGATTATAATTTGTTAAGTGATCAATTAGATCTTACATATTCACCTTTATTTACAGCCGGAGGACCCATAATTGAATATTCATAATTAAGTTTATTATTGTCATCTACCTGCCTAAGCCCTTATTGTACCTATCTATCCATCCAAAATTGTCTATATATATAACATTTCTGTGCAATTGTAAACCGGTCATTCTTGATTCACTGCTTGACAACGGCTTTGTAAGTCGAAACTGCAGCCGCAATTTTGGTAAATACATAGTGGTAGAAAACATAGCAGTGTGTTTTATTTAGTTAAAGCCAATGGTTATTAGAGATAATTTTCATTTCTTGATCTTTGACTTTTTGACGTAAACGTCGCGTTGGACAAAATAAAGTCAAGACAAAAAAATGCTTTGTTTGCTTGTAGCCACCTTCTACTTTTGACCGTTCAATTGTTATAAACAAATGAAGGATCCTAAATTTACATTTTTTTCTGTTCTACAAAAGGTCGTACGGTTATTTTATTGTGATCAAAATGTTACATTTTGTTTATAGAATTCACAGTTTCTTCTGTGTCGATATCTCGCGTATTTTGCAATTGTTTAAACAAATAAACTAATTTGTTTATTGAGGATTTGCGATTTTCCGTGGCATTTTCTGCACTCTCCACTCCCCGGAAATCTGTAAATATTGATAACAACTACCATTTTTATGTGGTCTTGCCCCTTTTTCTTTTTTTTCTACCCCCCCGGCCAACGTTTAAAAAAAAAGCTTATTAAATAATTGAAATATCTCAGCTCAGGAATGCCGTATCGAAATGAAATTTCGACAAATGAAAGGTAATAAAAGAAGGAAAATTTTGAGTCTAGACAGACCTCGATTCGTTAACTAGAACTGGAGATATAGACCATTTTGCGTTTACGACTGTCAATTGTATATTAACAAATCTTTAGAAAAAGAATGTGTTACAAAATAAAGCTAATATATTAAACTAACTAGCTTTCAATTGTAACAAAAATCCATCGGTATTTTCATATATTTTTTGTTTTTATAACAATTAATTTATGAATGCCGTACAACGTTTTTTGGTGTTTATGCTGCGAGTAACTTGCGTAATAACGAGTAGTAACGACTTTGTATTGATTGATTGATTGATTGATTTGCCAGCGTAAGGTGGGCACTGCTGCCAATTCCGGTGCATGGAGATTTGCTCCACCACGCAGCCCGATCGCCCATCGATCATCCCACCGTGATCATCCCACCGTGTGCCGGAACAAATCCGCGGTGCTTTTTATGCCGCCGGACCAGCTGCATACGCTGGATTGGACATTGGACATGCTTGTTGTCAGCAGCGAGAGCGGCATGACGCATGGGGTAGGAGTATAGGATGGAGCGTGTAGGTGTTTGTGAGATGTTTCTTCTTGTTTTCCTTCTGTCTTCATCGGATGGAAAGTGTGGGCGTTTGTGAGATCCTTCTTTTAGGTTTTCGTGCTTCTTTTTACTTTCAGGTTTTTGTGATATGCTTCTTCTTAGTTTCTGTCTGTGATCATCTTCTCTCCTATTCTACTTTTTGTTGTGCTAGCTTTTCCCAGTGTGTATAATCCTTTCCTAGCTTATTCATAATCCTCTCGATTGTTGTTATCCATGTGTAGCATGGCCTCCCTATTTTCAGTTTGTTGCTGTTCATTCGCAGCGCTTTCTTTAGTAGGTGTGTCGAGTCCCGTCTTTGGACGTGTCCCCAGTATTTCATTGCGTATGATTCTATTCTTTTGATTATTGTTCTTCCCTCTAATAATGTTGACGTTTTCTGTCGTTTTTGTGGTTTTCCTGTTTTTGCTAGCAGTTGGATAATGTCCCTTTCAGCTCTTCTCAGGCTTCTTCTGTTGGCCTTTGTCGTTACTGCGTTTTTGACTCCAAATATCATCGTAGGCATTATGATGGTCGTGTATATCTTTTTGGTTAGGCACCATGGTGGTTTGTTGTCCTCAATGAAGGGTAGTAGAGCTCTTGTGACTCTGTAGGCTGTTTTGATTCTTTCCCTTACTGTTTCCCTCTTTTTTAGTTGATTCGTTAGGTATGTTCCTAGGTATTTCATTCTATTCGTGGTTATCAGGGTGTAGTCTCCTATTTTGTATTCTTCCCCACTTGTTGGACTTGTGTTTGTCAATGGGTCTCGGACCATTATTAGGTTCTTCTTGAAGTTTATTTTCATTCCAGAAGAATCCAGATGTGGTGTCATGTTTCTTAGAAATTTAACGATGTCTTGTTCTTCCTCGGTGATGATGAGTATATCGTCGGCGTATGCAAGTACGATGGGGGGCTTTATCGTTTCATCGTTTCCATTGAAATTCTGATTCTCCTTTATTGTGCTTTCTATCAATTGGTCCAGGACTGTAGTGTATAGTCGGGGGGATAGGGGACATTCTTGTTTGACTCCTATATTCTTCATTTTTTATTCCGTCGTCTGTCCAAACCATTGTATTGCAGTGTTTTCGTGTAGGCATGCTTTTATTATTCTGTTTATTAAGTAGTGCGGTACTCCCATGTTGAGCAAAGTGTTGAGTATAGCCTCATGCTTTATGGTATCAAATGCCTTTTGGAGGTCAATTGAGACTATATATAGTTTTATTCCTTCTTTCCACTTTTCTTCCAGAATCCGTCTGGTGGTGTACATATGGTCATCTGTTGATCTACCCTTGTTTGATAATCTGGTAGTTCGCCGATGTATTTTTCCATTTCTCTGAGGAGGAATTGTGCGCAGTATTTGTACCCTATACTGCGGAGTGTTATTCTTCTGTAATCGTCCACGTTTTGTGGTGATTTGGTTTTAGGGAGCGGTATCTGTATGGTTGTGTTCCACTCCTCAGGCAGGGGTGTGGTTTCCGTCCACGCATTGGTGATGATTTCTAGGGTTAGCTGTTTTATGTTGTCCGGTCCATAGTATACTAGTTTGTTATTTATTTTATCTATTCCCTGGGCCGTGTTTCTTTTAGCCCTGGCCATTATTTCTAGTAGTTCGTCTTTTGACGGTGGCTTTCCCAGTGGCCAGTAGTCCATTTCTTGTATTGGTTCTATTTGACTTCTCTCCGCGTTTCCTTCTTCTAGTTTCCTGACCCAATGTTGCAGTGGTATGTATTTTCTTGGCTGCGTATTGTTGTTTCTCCTGTATGTTTTAAGGTGTCTAAAAGTTTGGTTTAATCTCTGTCCTGCTGGAGTGGATTCTATGTTTTCGAAGAATTCCCTGCATTTTTTCTGTTCGTGCCTCCTCTCTGCGTCTCTTTTTTCTTTCCCCGCTTCTATTATCTTTTTGTCTATGTTTGGTGTATATTGTTTTCCTGTGGCCTTTATTTTCTTTAGTTTTTCGTAATTTCTTTTCATGTCTTTTCTTGTTGGGCTCATAGGGGATTTGTTCCTTTTCAACGTTTTCCTCGCCTCTATTTTCATTTTTAAACCCATTGTTGACCAATTTAGTTCTGTTTTTCTATCTCCTCCTGGTATTTCTTTTTTATTTCTTCGTTCTGTAGCAGTGAGATGTTCCATATATAAAATTTAAAGCGTGCTCGGTTTTAAATGCACTGTGCAGCTCTAATATTGACGTCGTTACTACGACATCTTAAAGGTGTCTAAGGTAAAACGTCTTAAAGTCGTCAAAGGTAAGACGTCTTTAAGACATCTCTATAAGGAATTAAGACGTTCAGACCAAAGTAAGACTTAATAAAGACGTCTTTAAGACGACTTGTGCTATCTGGGGTGAGTGGTTCAAAGTGGTTTAAAGAGTCAGTTAAAGATATTTTATTTTTCACCTGCATATTATTTGTTTATTATACCTTGAATTTTGTTACCATAACGACGCTCATAATGACCACGAGCATAATGCGAGGGCGTTATGGCCATAACGGCCTCTTCTATATGAGAAACAAAGATTCAAAAAAGTCTACTACAAATGCCGACCAATATAACTATTTTCCCAGAAGAAGGATGAATACAATCATTTCAAACTATTACATATATGTCATTAAACACAGACATTTAATACCTTATAATTCTTCGCCTTGCTTTTCACCACTAAAGAAGGAAGAGTTAGAAGAATTCCAAAAACATTTACATTTTGTTATACATAGATAGAAATCATAAGATCACAGTATTTAAATAAATAATTAATAGGTACTAAAGCAATTTTTTATTTTGCAGTAAACACCATTTTAACAAACATTTTTACAAAAACATATGTAGCGCAAATTGATACTCACGTTTTGAAACCAGAACTGTCAAATTTGAGGTTATCAATGATTACTAATTTTTACCAAACATTTTTATAGAAACACCGGTTGTAGAAAAAATCCCGTGTGTAATTCGAGTGCAGAGTGACATTGCCGCTCTCGCTCAGCGCGACATTATATCACTTTGCGCTCTTAGTCTACGGCCAAGCTTGCGACTTGATCGTTGCGACACGAACGTTGCGACCAGGTCGCAGATATGAAAAACTTTGTGGCCTAGCCATATTATAACAATCCGACAGCGTTTTTGTTCAATTTAATCATGGTACCAATGAATGATGATGAGCTTTTTATTAGCTATTGCTGTGTCCCTTTATTTTAAAAAAAGTGGAGACAAAGGAAATACAGTGTTCATTCTGTTAATGCACAGAGACTCACTTGTGGACAGTTTCACACATTATATTATTATTACATTGTTAAACTAAGAATGCCTCGAGAGAAAGTACTTTGAGCATGCCTGTATAGTACAAAAAAGAAAATTACCCGCTGCCCTTGCAGTAAACTCGATGTTTTGTGTCTTAAGGTTGTCTGGGTTCTCTGCAGCAGAAGCCTTAAAGATATTCACAATATTTTCCTGAGCTTTTTATTAGCTATTGCTGTGTCCCTTTATTTTAAAAAAAGTGGAGAGAAAGGAAATACAGTGTTCATTCTGTTAATGCACAGAGACTCACTTGTGGACAGTTTCACACATTATATTATTATTACATTGTTAAACTAAGAATGCCTCGAGAGAAAGTACTTTGAGCATGCCTGTATAGTACCAAAAAGAAAACTACCTGCTGCCCTTGCAGTAAACTCGATGTTTTGTGTCTTAAGGTTGTCTGGGTTCCCTGCAGCAGAAGCCTTAAAGATATTCACAATATTTTCCTTCTCTTTAACCGAAAAATGTTTGCTTTTCCGTTTTTTCGGCGGAGAAAGGGCCTGAGCTTGATTCATAATTAATTTGACAAGAATGAATTTTTAACCTAAAAAAGAAAAAGTGGTTCTGACATTTAATAAATATTATAAATCGTTTTTATTGCGTACCTTGATATACACAAATATGCACCAGAGTATTGAAAAACACTATTTCTAAAAACCATACATCAAATTTAAGGCTGAAAACGATTTGTCTCGGAGAACAAATACCTCATAATAATATATTAGCGTTTTCGACATGGTTGTAATATGGGTTTTAAAAATTCAACCAATAGAAATATTATATTCAAATTTAGCGCACATTTGTGGGGAGTGGCTGAATCTCTTGGACGAACGGAGTATAAGGTTACCAAAGCATCAACAAATGTCATAGACAACTAAAAAATGTATTTAAACAATGAAAAGTCAATTTTCAATTAAAAAAATATATTTTTCGTGAAAATAAAATATTGTATGCACCACGAGCGTTATTAGATTATAACACACTTGGTGTATAAATAACTATTAATTTTATTTTTTAATTGTATTGTTTTATTACTTTTTTATATAGGGTGTTCTTTAATGACGTGCTAGTACTTGAGAGTGTGATTCCGTAGGTCATTTTATGAAGAAAAGTACATATGTCCGCATATGTCCGCAACGGCTTAAATTTTTTGCTACGGGGTGTTGAAATGATTTTTCTTTAATCGTTATTACTTCCCTCGCATACCGAAGGGAAGTATTGTATTTGAGAAAAAATCACCCTCCGAGATTTTTTCGGATTCTGACGTTTCAGAACACGTAGATTACGAAAATATAGGTTTTTCAATTCCGTCAGTCTGTCTGTCTGTCTGTCTGTCTGTCTGTCTGTCTGTCGGTCCATTTACTAAAAAAGTACTTGACGGAGAGCAGTCAAATTTGGTAGGTAGTTGACGCTACTGTCAGCGAAGAAATGGTACAAATTTCACTGGAAAATATACAGGGTGGACCGTCTAAACGTAATAAATAGTGAAAAAAATTTTTTTTTGCTTAAATTTAAAATTTCCACGTTTCAGGACGCGCTAAACCTATTTCAGAAAAAAAAAATTTGAAAATTATTTTCACCAACATTTTTGAAAAAATGTTTACCAAGATGAAAAACATTTTTTTTTGCTCAAATTAAAAATTTCTACGTTTCACGACACGCTTAACCTATTTCAGGAAAAAAAAATTCAAAATTTTTTTCACCAATATTTTTGAAAAATTTTTTACTACTAAAATGAAATAATTTTTTTTCTCTCTTCAAATTTAAAAATTCCACGTTTCATGGCATTCTAAGCCTGATTAAAAAAAAAATTTTTGAATTTTTTTACTTCCCTCGCATACCGAATGGAAGTATTGTATTCGAGAAAAAATCACCCTCCGAGATTTTTTCGGATTCTGACGTTTCAGAACACGTAGATTACGAAAATATAGGTTTTTCAATTCCGTCAGTCTGTCTGTCTGTCTGTCTGTCTGTTGGTGCATTTACTAAAAAACTACTTGACGGAGAGTAGTCAAATTTGGTAGGTAGTTGACGCTACTGTCAGCGAAGAAATGGTAGAAATTTCACTGAAAAATATACAGGGTGGACCGTCTAAACGGAATAAATAGTGAAAAATTTTTTTTTTTCCTCAAATTTAAAAGTTCCACGTTTCATGACGCGCTAAACCTATTTCTGAAAAAAAAAAATTTGAAAATTTTTTTCACCAACATTTTTGAAAAAATTTTTACCATGAAAAAACATTTTTTTTGCTTAAATTAAAAATTTCTACGTTTCATGACACGCTTAACCTATTTCAGGAAAAAAAATTTTTTTCACCAATATTTTTGAAAAATTTTTTACTACTAAAATGAAACAATTTTTTTTCTTTCTTCAAATTTAAAATTTCCACGTTTCATGGCATTCTAAGCCTTATTAAAAAAAAAAAATTTGAAATTTTTTTTTACCATTTTTGAAAATTTATTTACCACTAAAATAGATGGAATTTTTTTTTATTTCTTCAAATTTAAAATTCCACGTTTCATGACGCGCTAAACCTATCTGAAAAAAAAAAAATTTGAAAATTTTTTTCACCAACATTTTTGAAAAAATTTTTGCCAAGATGAAAAAAAAATTTTTTAGCTCAAATTTAAAATTTCTACGTTTCATGACACGCTTAAACTATTTCAGGAAAAAAAAATTTGAACATTTTTTTCATCAATATTTTTGAAAAATTTTTTACTACTAATATGAAATATTTTTTTTTCTTTCTTCAAATTTAAAATTTCCACGTTTCATGGCATTCTAAGCCTTATTAAAAAAAAATTAAAATTTTTGAAGATTTGTTTACCACTAAAATAGACGGAATTTTTTTTTATTTCTTCAAATTTAAAATTTCCAGGTTTCATGATATTCCAAACCAATTTCGGAAAAAAATTTGCAACATTTTGTTATCAGTTTGGAAAAAAATTTAACACTAGAATGCTTAAATTTAAAAGTTTCACGTTTCATGACATTCTAAACCTAGGTATTTCAGAAAAAAAAAATTGAAAATTTTTTTCACCAACATTTTTCAAAAAGTTTTTACTACTAAAATAGATCGAAATTTTTTTTATTTGCTCAAATTTAAAATTTTCACGTTTCATAGCATTCTAAACCTATTTTAAAAAATAAATAATTTTTAATTTTTAAACTCTTAGCACTACTATAGAATAGAAGGAAACTCTCCTTTTTGTTCAAATTTAAAATTTCTACGTTTGACATTTTAAACCTACTTCAGAAGAAAAAATTTTGAAAATTATTTGACCACATCTTTTGAAAAATTTTAAAAAAAATTAAATTTTTTAACCACCACTATACTTCCACACACATCCCAAGAAATAATTCAGACATGGTGGACATTTGTAAAGGTATTTGCGCAAGCCTGCCATTTAGTATTGAACTTTTGCTGCTGGATGAGCAATCTGCATATTTTTTTGACCAAAACTTATCAAGTTTTCTTTGTAATAATAGCAATAACTATATTCCGATTATTATTCTCAATGTCAGTTCGTAATTATTAATTTTTTAGAGTGACTGCCATGCACAAATAATAAGGGAAGTTCCGTGTAAATACCTTTACCGATTTTTTTTAAATCTCAGAAAGCATTTTAGATATAATTTTCAATTTTAGTATGTGTTAGGATATAAAACCACATATTTTAATTAGAAAATTTATCTTATCGCTCTTCCAGCGGCGTCTCTGCGAACATATCCTCTGATATTTTTACCACAAAAGTGGTACGCCATTGACATTTTTCCATGTGGATATTTCTCCTGATTAGCCTGATCAATTGTAGGTACATGGAAACGGTCTCTTGCGCTTTTCTCGTCAGACGCACAATTCTTGAATAAAACAATTAAATTTAAATTAATTACACACACAAAAAAAAGTTGTCGGTTACACTCACCAGACCAATCATTTCAAGTGTATTTTGGCTTTCTGAATCCGAATCCGATGTCAGTTTTTTCCCACTACGTCACAATTTTTGTCTATCCTCAAGAAACAGTTAGAAAAATGCAATTTTGCATTTTTCCATTTTTCTATTTTTCAGGATGAAGCAAAAATGTATGAAAAAACCTATAATAACGATACTAATAATAGTCTTTATTATTCCATTAGATCACATTACATGACAGGATAAGTCAAAATCGAAATAGCAGAATAGAAATAAAATTAATAATCATAAGTAAACTTTGTCAACACTGCTGCAATGAATATAAGTACTTATGATACTTACAAATAAAAATATGGTGTGTATGTCAAAGTACCTTTCTTTAATAAATTAAATCGGGTAAGAATTAACGTCCCTCTGTCGCTCCGTAAAGCCCGCGAGCTAGAAAAAACACTTTTTACATTATTAGAATAATTCGAAAAGCAAGACTTCGGCTGCTGGAGAACATACACAAGCCACTCTCCCCTACCGATCGAATTTTCGGGAACGGCGAACAATCTGGAACGTCTAGAACGACTAGAACGCCTGGAGTCTTCGATTTTTGAACACTTCCAGAAGCTTTGATTTATCTTATATAAACCGAGACGCGCTCAACGCAGTCAGTCGAGTAAAGAGAGTTGAGTCGGGTAAGTAGAGTCGAGTCAAGTCAGTCAGTTTGGGATCCAGCCACGCGACAAAACAACAACAAAAGGCAAATTTCTACTCTAAAGTGTTAATATTTAACATAATTAATTACATCAAACCTATTTAGTGAATTAAACAAATGTATTGTTAGAACGTGATCAGTAATATATCGTTATTGTGACTGCAGAATTTTTGATTTTTAATTATTCGTGTAAAATCGGTACAGGGTGTTACTTTTTTTCCGAGCCAAGTAAAATAAATTAATTCAAAATTAAATTGTGCAGTGTTCTTGTGCGCGAATCTGACTAAAACGAAAGTCACGTTCGTGTTCACGTACAACTAAGAATAAGACATATACAAAACATTAAAAAAAAAGCACATTACCTATACAAATATCCTAGCTCGTGTTAATGATGAAGAAATTGAAATGTTAATTCTACATAATCGGTATTTATAACGGTAATGAACAAATTACTGTAGACCCGTGAACTTCGATTTAAATATATGACTGATGATGAAATAAAAGTCAATTTTCGTTTTCAAAGACTGGATATAATACAGGATTGCGAAATGCTTTGCGAATATCGCCAACAAAAGTAACAATTTACACGTTGAATAAGTTCCTAGATCAAAATCAAGTGCATATTGCATACACTGGCACTGGCAGTAGCGTATGATGTTGTATATACAGACTGTCTATTTTACGAGGGCCACACCAAATATCTCGCTTAATATCTATTGTAGAAGAATAAAGTTTTAAAAACAGTTATCCCATTTTTTGTGAGCTATATTTCAGTAAAAAGAAATTTGAAATCCATAGCCTACTTTATGAGATATATTACAAAAACCTGAAAAATAGGAAAACCACAAACGGTTATAGCTTCCTTATTTGAGGAGATACGAAAAAAGTTAAAGGAATGAAAGTTGACGGCAAAGACAATAAGAATAATAACGTGTAACAAAAAAATCGAAAAATGCAGTTGGCTTTGACATACGCTATTGTGCAAAAATGAAAAATACATATCTCAAAGTAGGCCATGACGCCATTAATTCCGTTATTTTTTTCTCATTCCAACGATATAAAACATGTCACAGAAATTTTAACCGATAGTGTCAATATTTAATATTTTACGAATACCACAATTCATATAATTGAATTGTAACAATCAGCTGTGCCATAATTAGTGGAAAACAATGTATACAGTTATTAATAAATTTGACAGATTGTCACTGTTGTATGTTGCGTTGTCGAGTTCTAAGACAAATTTTATGTCAGTAATTATGGTGTACACCAATAATAACAAATTCGATATGATTAGCATTTATTGTCAGTGCAATTTTGACGCTGAGATGGCAGTCACGGTTTACGGAGATAGATTTCCAGATGCTCCGCAGCCAAATCGAACTATGTTTAGGAGGTTAGTTCAAAATCTAAAAACGCACGGTTCATTTTCAAAAAAAGTAGTAAGGCGAGCGCATGTTGCGGATAATGTAAGAAAAGTGAATAGAGTAATGAATTATGTTAACCAAAATGAGGAAACCTCTTTGAGACAAATTCAGAGAAACTGTCGCATAAAAAAAGACAGTGCAAGAAAAATATTGAAAAAAAAACGGATTTCGATGCTACAAAATGAGGAAAGTTCAACATTTAAATGAGGGAGATAAGCCAAGGAGAGTAAGATTTTGTAAATGGTTATTAAATAAGAAAAGGAATGACGCGCTATGTAGCAAAATTCTTTGGTCGGACGAATCAAATTTTTCTAATAATGGATTTTTCAATAGAAATATGCATTATAAGTGGACACGAGAAAATACACATTGGTGCAGAGAGACTGCTTTCCAAGAAAGATTTTCTACGAATGTTTGGTTGGGTCTTTTAGGGACTAAAGTAATTGTACCTTATTTTTATGATGGCAAATTAACCGCTCGTAGATACCTTAATTTCCTGCAAAATGAATTTCAAGATTTTCTTTATGAATTAACAGTGGCAGAAAGATTAAATTATTCATATTTTCAATAAGATGGGGCTCCACCTCACACTGCTGTAATATGTACAAATTATTTAAATCAAGTTATGCCAGATAGCTGGATAGGCACCTATGGACCAATTCTATGGCCAGCTCGATCACCAGATATTACTCCCTTGGATTTTTTCGTCTGGGGTTACATTAAAGACATGGTATTTCAAACTGCCCCTGAAAATATTGAGGACATCAAAACCAAAATTCGAAACGCATGTGAGGCAATTACTCCTGAAATGCTCCAAAATGTAATGCGTGACGTGTCTCGTAGAGCACGTTTATGTGTCAGAATGCATGGTGCACAATTTGAGCATTTGTACTTAGAAAAATAAATACACACAATTTATTTTCAATATAGTAGTAGGTAGTACTGTTATACATAGATTCTCGTTTTTTTCTTTGGATGTTCGTTTTGTATTTGTGTTTTTATTTATGAGATATTTATTGGTTTGTATTAAATTGTAATAAATATTTACGGAATTATAATTATTATAAAGTGAATTTTTACTATTATGGCACAGCTGATTGTTACGATTCAATTATATGAATTGTGGTATTCGTAAAATATTAAATATTGACACTATCGGTTAAAATTTGTGTGACATGTTTTATATCGTTGGAATGAGAAAAAAATAACGGAATTAATGGCGCCATGGCCTACTTTGAGATATGTATTTTTCATTTTTGCACAATAGCGTATGTCAAAGCCAACTGCATTTTTCGTTTTTTTTGTTACACGTTATTATTCTTATTGTCTTTGCCGTCAACTTTCATTCCTTTAACTTTTTTCGTATCTCCTCAAATAAGGAAGCTATAACCGTTTGTGGTTTTCCTATTTTTCAGGTTTTTGTAATATATCTCATAAAGTAGGCTATGGATTTCAAATTTCTTTTTACTGAAATATAGCTCACAAAAAATGGGATAACTGTTTCTAAAACTTTATTCTTCTACAATAGATATTAAGCGAGATATTTGGTGTGGCCCTCGTGAAATAGACAGTCTGTATAGGTTAGAGTATTCGTCTGATGCAAGTTTCGTCGTTAAATTGGCAAGAAGTGCCTAACAAAATTAAGGTGCTTTAAATAAAGGAAAGCTTTGCCCGTATTTAAGTTAAATACGGGATGCCTTTATTTTATTAAAAGAAAATGCTTAACGATATTTTTAATGCGCATGCGTACATATCAAATTAAAGTAAACTTTTATTAAAGGATCTGTAAATCGAAGTTCCAATATCCCTCTATTAAACAATAAAAACCCTTCACACAATTGTTTTTTTCTATTCCTTCATTTTGTGCATATTCAATAGCCTATTTAAAGGGTCTCATAATATAGTAGGAATACCAAATGCATGAGGACTATTATAGAAGTGAGTGACAAAATGGCGGTCTGGATGGACACTCTGACCCGATTTGTCGATATTCAAGCGATAGACAGTGATGATGATATCGGACCACTAACTATATCTTCCTTAGAAGAAGAAGAGGAAAAAGTAGAAGAGGAAGAGGAGGAGGAAGAAGAGGAGGAAGCGGAGGAGGCGGAGGCTGGGGCGGAAGAGAAAGAAGAGGAGGGAAGAAGTGAAAAGGAGCCAACTATATCCTCGGAGGAAGAACAAAGACATCATGAGAAATCACCTATTCTTTACTTTGCTCTACGACCGATAGTTTTTCCACTACCTTAAGGGAACTGATTTTCCGCTCTAATAGTTGATAAAAAACACCGATGCAATTGTTTGACTCACGAGATGAGAAGCCTCTCTTATTACCCTTGCCAAAGCCATTGCGGCTACCAATTTATCTAAAAATTCTGTCTCTTCCCTCTTCATTGTCCTGGCCTGTATATATGTATAAAATACTACCATAGCTTAAAATTTACTTAGCTACTTACGTTTGTAGTAAAACGCATATAAAATTATTATTACTTTGTGTACACAATAATTGTTGTGGTTTTTGTTTTCCAGAAAAAGTATGGCGCTCGTCACGGGAGTGCTACTGTATGACGTCTTGGGTGTAATTACAGCCTTTATAGTAGTAGTAATTGCGTATTACAAATGGTCTTTCCAATACTGGAAAAAGAGGAACGTTCCCTGCGTGGAGCCATCCATACCCTTTGGCAATTTTCCTAGTCCTTTCAAAAGTTCATACGCTCTTGGTATAGGATTGCCGACTATATATCAGCAAGCCAAATCAAAAGGTATGTCTATTTCAAACTCTCAACGCAAAAAGGCGGGGTATTATAAGTTTGAAGTTTTTGTCTGTGTGTGTGTATGTGTGTGTGTGTGTCTATATAGCCACTTAGCTCCAAAATGGCTGAATGGATTTCAAAGCGGTTTCTTTGCTTCAAGAGCATGTTTGGTGGAAGTAACACCCCCAAAAAGGATGTACGCTACCTTCATTCAAGATAAATTACGGTAGTTCATTCAAGATGATCCTCCCTGGGGCTGAATAACATTGATAGGACGTGAATTTCAAACTCTAAGTATACAACGCGACTTTTGCCAATCATAGCATCCGTAAAAATGTAAGTCCGGTTAGTTTTTCTGTGTTTTTCCAGGATGTAGGTCTTTTCTTGTTCTTTTCATGTCCATTAAACTTAGCGGTGGTTGTTCTCAACCCTATAGGGGCAGTTCATGAAGATTGCAGTTTCTTGCAGTTTCTTATCACCTTAACTAAACTTAAGCATTTCTAGCTTTTCAGCAGTCATAGCTGTTTTGGATCGACTTTTTTATATATGGAGAGTAGTTTTCACCCCTCCCTGGGGGTGTTTCATATCTATATATGTATTGTATTTATTATTAGATTCACATGGAGTTAGAACATTTAGATTCGATATAGCTCAAGCTACTAGGTTACAGATGACTCAATAAATTTAATTTAATTTTAGTTGTTTCACCTCCAGACTTCCCTGAAATCCTGTTTCCTTTGAGCAAAATATGTACCTCTGAAACCATGAATTTCCCAGGTATTTTAATACCATCAAGTTGTTTCACGTAAATATCAGGTTTATTACACATATAGAAAAATTTCGTTTTATTTGTCCTTTATAATATTTGTACTTCGTAGTCTTATAGATGTCGAGTTGCCTTCAAAATGGTTTCCCTCTCTTTTGTAAGGTTACTCATTTGTGAGACATGAAGTAAGCAAAATATTTACGATAAATGCTACGAACTGCTTAGAGCGGTAAACTATTGAAAGTATAGCGGCAAATAAAAAAAATAACGTTTTTTACAGGTTGGAAATATGTTGGGATATACGCCATTTGTAAACCTTTCTTCATGGTTGTTGATTTAGATATACTGAAATATATTCTAGTCAAAGATTTTAATAATTTCGTGGACAGAGGAACTTACTTTAACGAGAAGGACGATCCAATAAGTACGTATAATATTATTACTACTATGCCATTACTAAACATAGGGTACATTTACTTCTACATCATTAGCGAAGCTTTTATAATATGGGGTCTAAAGCCTATAGTTTTGTAGAATCCTTCTTTTTATAACATTGTTTGAGAACTTCTAGCCGGATAGTACCTCTCTATAATACTGACAAGTTAGGCTTACTGTTTTGTCCAAGTGCAAAAAATGCGACACATTTTAGCTCAACTTTTAGTATCAATTACTCCCATATGTTGCTTCAAGCATACGTCCATTCATCCACAGAAGGCGGAGGTTCTCAAATGTTTTTTAAGTAACTGTTAAATCTGTTGACCAAAGTCAGTTTATTAAAAGTACTTTTAGAGCAAAAAATCGAACAAAGAACTTTTCTGTTGATCTATGTAGGGTAGTCACTCTACAAAATTATTGATTAAGAAACGACGAGAGCGCGGTATCTCTCAGATGAGCATCACCCATTCAAGTGCTAACCGCATCTGTTGAAATGAAAGCAGTATCTGTATGTCAGTATTTCTCATATTAAAATTGATATTTTAAACATTTTAGGTGCTCATCTTTTTGCTATTGGTGGTCAAAAATGGAAGGGTTTAAGAGCAAAGCTGAGTCCAACTTTCACATCGGGCAAATTAAAGGCAATGTTCCAGACTCTGGTGAATACCGGAAAAGTGCTTGAGGATTTTTGTGAAGAACGTCGTAAGACTGGAGAACCCATTGAGGCTAAAGATGTTTTGGGTAAGAAATTTTTAAGTTGCTTCCGGCAATGTCAATGATTTCGTAGGTTTCTAGTACTAGAAACTTTTAGTAGATATCGGTAAATATTTCTTTTACATGAAGCTGTTTTCCATATGCTGCCGGATTGATGCAGTTTTTACAAATTACTTCAACGTAGTCTTGATGGCATCAAAGCGAAAAATGAATCAAATCAGCGTCATATCTTTCTTAACTTATTGTATTGGGCTCAATAATGCATAATTTCGATACCACCCTTCAAGAAAAATGTTAACAAAAGAACTAGGTACTAATATTGTCTGTAATTGTTTATTTGTGGCATATTCAGATTTTCTTACTTTTTATGGGGTATTTTGCCACTGAAAAATATTTAAAAATTTTAATGAAAAAACCTCTGCGCCAAACGGATCAGACAGAGGTTGGTTCTTGCGTACTTGACTGTTTCAAAAAGTCTCACACCTAAAAATATATAAACTAGAACAATATTATAAACTAAAAACTCAAAATCAAAGCTATAGGAAGTTAACGTTTCGAAAGAGAATCTACTTCCGTTCTCAAAACTTTTTTGGCCGTCAACCATGACAGTTCTTTGTTTATGTATTTCCATAGTCACGTGAGACTTTAAATTATATTTATCTTATTTTTACTTACTTCATCTCTAAGGATGGGCAACCAACTAGTACAAAAATCTATTGAATAATTAGAAACGCATCTATCCTCGTTTAATAAAATAATCGCGGATTCTTTAAGTTTTCTTTTAGTTCCGTTGCTCTCTTTTTCCAAAATCTTCACCGAGTCCCATTTAATTCTATGATTGTTATCCCACGCGTGTTCACAAATTTTGGATTTTTCAAATTCTCCCCTTCTAGCGTAATTTCTATGTTCACCAAGCCTTACGTTGAAAGGTCTAGATGATTCACCTACGTAATGTTTTCCGCACTCACACGGAACACTATAAATACAATTTTTTGAACTTTGAACAATATTTGGAGGTTTGGTTTTTGATAAAACCGATCTTAGCGTGGAGCCCGTTTGAAAAATATAAGCAAACAATTAATAAATAATTCACTTTTAAACATTAGGGTTAGGAACGGAGCGGAGATTTGATCACTGCTTTGGTTTTACTAGATTATTCCAAGGCATTTGATGAAATAGATGCTTTAATGTGCGGCAAGGCAAAATTTTATGGTTTTGGCCAAAGTGCAATTAACTTTTTTAACGAATGTTTACACAATAGGCGACATATAGTTCAAGTAGGAGATGAATTTTCAACATCCACTTTTCTATTAACTGGAGTTCCACAGGGTTCAATATTGGGACCTTTATTTTCAGTATTGTACACAACCGAAATTCTTGATAGAATTGGGCTGTGGTATTGTGCATATGCAGATGAAACTGAATTTTTACAACAAATCGTTCAACCAAAGATTTAAATTTTTTATTTATAGAAAACATAAAAGCGACACTACACTTCCGGCAATATCTTATACCATTCTATTTCTACAGTAGATATGCTATGGTCTTTTCATGTGTTAGGCAAGTGCCTCTGTAATTTTCAAATTATATAATAATAATAATAATAATAATAAACGGCTTTATTCAAAGGGTGTAGATGTACATTTACAAGTACATTACAAATAGCAATTTACAAGGCGAAGTTTAGCCATGTGGCTATTCTTACACTTAACCTTATAAATCACTTACCTAACTAATTAAGTTAAAAATAAAACATTAAAATACAAAAATACAATACAATATTACAATAGTCCAATGTAATAGGCGGACGGTATACACTTTATAAAATATATTTATAGAAATACTAAAAAATTAATTACTCAAAATAACTAAATAAAAAATCGATCATAAACACAGTGCAAAATGGTGCCCAAGAATATATTCTAGTTTTTGTTGGAATTAATGAACCAGGCTTTGATTTTTTTTACGGAAGATATTAACTGTCGATAGATTTTTGTATATGGGATCAATAGAGTTATATAAGGCTGCGGATGTGTAAGAAAAGCTACGTTGGAAGAGGGCTGTACGATGTCGTGGCACTGTTAGCACGTACCGATGTCTGATGTTTACAGTATGTACTGACGATCTGAAAATTAACTTGTCTCTTAAGTAACTTGGAATAGAATATTTTATTAAAGAAAATAAGAAAACTGCATAGTGGAATTTAACGAGTTGTTCCATTTTTAACCAACGCAACTCAACATATTTGCTTGAAACATGATCAAATTTTCTTAAGTTGTAAATAAAACGACAACAACAGTTTTGCAAAACTTGTAGTCGATTTTAACACCTACTTCTGGCGAAATATTCGAGTTCTGTGTTCTGCAATAGCGAACTGAGGCCTGCATTGCATTGCTCAGCAGTAACAATCCCGCTAAATTAACGAATTTTCGCAAAAACTTGGTAAAGATGTTTTAATTTTTTAGTTACTTTCTCACAACAATGAATTTTGTTATTTATTTATTGCATTTTTTTCAGCTTAGGTCTCACCCTCTACAACTAATTATATAATATATGTTCTAGGTTGTTTCACCACCGATATTATTAGTTCCGTGGCTTTTGGACTAGAAATAAACAGCTTTAAGGACCCCAATACACCGATAAAGGCATACGCAACGAAGTTTCTCTCGCCAAGTATTCTTAGTTCATCATTAACTCTATTCGGTCAGAGCTTTCCCAGCCTTGCACAAAGGCTTGGAGTACGCGCGGTGATGAAGGATGTCAGTGATTTCTTCACAAAGATCGTCACAGACACCGTTAACTACAGGGAGAGGACCAATTCTAGTAGGAAGGATTTCCTGCAGATGCTTATCGATATGAAAAACAATAAAGACCTACAGCAAAATGGAACCAAAGGCAAGTAACGGTTGAAATATAATGCTCGTGGTAAATCGTCTTTCGAAAATGTTTATTTTTATATGTAATAAATAATCTAGAGACCCTAACCTCTACTATATGCAGCAAATCCTATGTTGTCTTGTGGCTCTTATCAATTTGCTTTATTTATTTTCTTCTTTTTTCGCTCTAATTGGATATTTCGATGCTTCGTGATATTCTAAAACTATTTCAACTTAAAAGATTTTTACTACTAACTATACTTCCACACTACTACGTGAATGTAGAAATAATTAAAGTACATAATACAGGGTGTAATTAGTTTAATGTCATTAAAAGAAACTGATAATAGGGACTGACTAGAAAAATCGAGTCTTTCTTCTCTATGAAAATCAATGTAAACAATAATAAACAGATCAAAACAAGACAGCGAATACTAATAATGATAATAATAATAATCATACCTTTAATGACCTATAGGTAACAACCAATAGCTGAACAATTCCTTTGATTTTTTCACAAAAATTGTTCTAAATAATCTCCATCTCCACTTATACACATTTCGGCACGTCGAAATGAGGACATACGCACTCCGTTCAACACACTTGGTAAAAAGGATAATTTCTTATGGTTTCTATACACATTAAAATACGTTGTTGCAATTGTTCTAAAGTGTCAGTTGGATCACGGTAAACCAGAGATTTAAAATGCCCCCAAAAATAAAAGTTCATCGGATTTAGGTCGGGCGATCTAGCAGGCCATGGTACTGGTCCGCCACGTCCAATCCATCGTCGAGGAAACTTTCTCTTCAAAAAATTACGAACAGACAGACTAAAATGGACTGGCGCGCCATCGTGCAAATACCACATTCTTCTGCGCGTAGCCAAGGGTACATCTTCCAGCAAATTTGGCAATGTTTGTTGCAAAAAAATTAAGTATACATCACCATTTAATCGAGCGTGTAATTGTATAGGTCCAATTAGTTCATTACCGCAAATTCCTGCCCACAAATTAACGCTGAACCGTCGTTGAAAATGCGCCCTTCTTATTACACATGGATTTTCGTCTGCCCAATAGTACATATTTTTAAAGTTAAACACTCCATTTCTGGTAAAACACGACTCATCGTAGAAACACAGAACGTTAAAAAAACTCTTGTCGTTTTCTTAAAATCCACCTACAAAATTTCATTCGCTCTGCAAAATCTTGAGGTTTTAGTACTTGGACACGTTGATAGTGATAGGGATGTATGTTCATATCTCTCAATGTCCTCCATACCACAAAATGGGATGCTCCCACATGGTTCGCGATATCGCGGGTGCTTAAAGTTGGATCCTCTTCTACAAGTTCCAAGATTTGAACCTCTGCGGCAATTACCCTTTCTTCACGTTGTGGACCTCGTTCTCCTCCATGTCCATCGAGATGACCTGTTTCTCGAAGACGCTGGTCAATACTAACAAATATAGGAGCACAAGGATGACGTCGATTTGGGAACCTTAAACGGTAAAGCTCTTCCGCACCAGCTGCATTTCCACCACTTTCTTCATACACCAAGTGCATATCCGCGAGGTCTGGGTAAGTACAATCTCCCATAATGTCCAAGATCTGCGTTTTAAGACACCACACCAAACTGCGAATTAACGTTATCAATAAAGAAAACAAAAAGAAAAACTTGGTCCAAAATCCAAAAAGTAACACAAAAAGTACGAACGAGATGTAGTGTCTTACGTAACCAAGTACTAACGATCAATAAAATAAATCTTAACATAAGTGGCACAAAATTCAAATAGAACAAAAGCAACAGAAAAAACCATGGAACGGCTAGGTCGCGCGTGTACCTGTGGGTCGCTTTTAACTGTTTTGTCGGCATGCTTTTCGATGACCTCTTAAGCGCACCATACTTATTTGCACGAATGTCAGAGTATGCCAGAAGTTTTCAAACTATGGTATTAATTATTTTGGAAATTTTTGTTTATTTTTTTTTTCTCCAAAACTATGAGCTTTAGACCCCATGTTATATAAGGTTTTTTTGGCTTGCCTTGTCGTTTGCTATCACCAGTTTTTTTTAATGACATGAAACTAATTACATCCTGTATATTTTTACTCCGACTGTGTATCCACTGTGTGATAAACAGGAGATGCACTTGTAACCTGCTCAGGGCCGGTTTTAAGCAATTTTTATGGGGGGGTGTGAAATTGTTATAATGCCGAATGACTTCTTCTCATCTGGTCCTCTGTTTTATTTGTATATAAAGTTCATTTAATTTTTGGGATACAAAAAAATGTAAATCTGATTGAAGAAAAAACCTTTATTTTAAAGTAAAATGCAAAATATAAAAGATACAAAACGGTTATTTCTTATGTTTGTTGGGTATTTTACCACTGTGAAAATATGTAAAAATATTGATGAAAAAAACCTCTGCGCCAAAAGGATCAGACAGGGAGTGGATGGTTCTTAATATTTTTAGTACAAAATGTCTCACACCAGTCACACCTAAAAATATATAAACTGAAAGAAAATTGTTAAATGTTAATGAAGTAAATTAAATCGAAGGCTGTTAACGTTTCGGAAACTATTTCTTTTCCCGTTATCAAAACTTTCACTTGTGTGACATTTTGTGCTAGAATGGTTAAAAACCAACCTCTCTCTCTGTCTGATCCTTTTGGCGCAGAGGTTTTTTTCATCAAAATTTTTACATCTTTTTACAGTGGCAACAAATCCAACAAACATAATAAATGAATATTGCCACAAATTAATTATAAATAAAACGGATAGGTATATTATTATACAACTTAATTTTTTTTTAAGCAACTTAACAACTCTTCTTTCTTTTAAAGTGGCCCATCGTGCAACTAAAATGTTGAAAGGTATTTGTTCCAGAATATCCCTCTCTGATGATAAGATTAATAATGAGTCTAAACGTGATGAATCGGTCATTGTTGTTCTAACAAAATTTTTTATGAGTTTTAGTTTGCTGAAACATTTGAAGCCACACTCACCGGCACCGCTTGAATTAAAATACATAATTTGTAACACAATATTAGAATGATCTTTAGTTCATAAGCCTTTTCAACAATTTTATCTAGAGATGTAAGTTCTCGACATTGGTCGCTAAATATTTCTAATTCAGCCTGAAGGCCCTCTAAGTCTACATGGTTATCTGGAAGTAACTTTACTGCTGCCTCTACAAGTTCTAAACTGCAATTGTGTCGACTTAAGGGAACTTATTTAAAGATTTGGTAAAGTGGCTGTACAATCTCTAAACATTTTTTTAAATTATCTTTCATTGGGTTGATAAGGGTATCTAGTACCATTTTAAATTGTGCTATATAAAATGAATGTAATGTTAATGTCACTTCTGACTCTCGATTTGGATCCAATCTTTTTGGAGTTATTCTCCTTCTATTAAATATTTGAAAGTCAGCGTCACCGTCAACTCCGATTTTCTTAGCAAATACAAGCGTACTTTCAATGAGTGCAACCATTCCGTTACGATCATTATTGATAGTACTTATTATAGTGAAATGATGGTTGAGTCAATTAATGATATTGCTTCAATTATATTCAGTTGTTTGGATTCTAATAATTCTGTTAAGTTTTTAGTTTTATACATGATATTTTTCATGAACATAATTGAAACAATGACATCAAAAGTAAGTATTTTTTTGGTGATACTAAAGGCTTGGTTTCTTGTTTTGCTGTCAAAATTACTTTTATCTGTTGTTATCTCCCTAAGCACTTCTATAATTGTCTCAAACGACATCCAGACTGACTTTACTGACAAGTAATAATTATTTATAACATTGAGTTTCTATTGTTGAGTTTTTCTATGATTTTATGTACATAATTGCCGAACGCTGAAAGTGCCGAATGGTGAACGATTTGCCGAATTGGTTTCAAACTTGGGGGGGTGTGACACCCCCCCATACCCCCCCCTATATCCGGCCCTGAACCTGCTAGGTTTAGCTCAGTTTCCTCCATGTCGGAAGTTATGTGAGTTTCAGTGACAGAAACTACAAATGGTTCTTCTTCAATTACAAATTGATATAACTCTGACATATGTGTGGTTAGTCCTTGACTGTTTATGTACAGACATATATTTCTATGGTATTTCTTGTCATCTAGTAGAAGTGAATTAGACTCTTGCTATCACATTAAATCTGAATGTTCTATTATAGAGGACATATTTGTATTTTCTTGACCGTTGATATCAAATTAACTTGATGTATCCTGGGATTTTTCGGTCATCTTTAAATGAAAATTATTATATTTTCTTACGTTTCGGTTTTATTAACCATCATCAGAGGAAAAACTACAATATTTATATTAACGTACGATTATTTTATGTGATTTTACAAATTTAATTTTATTACTTACAATTTAAGAAATTTTTTGTTTACACTATATTAACATTTTACGTTTATTTCTGTTGAACGTTTTAATGCAACTAAATGCTGAACAAAGTATTGTCTGCTTTCTGGTCTGTGTTATGTCACTATTGGTACAGTTTATTTAATTTATGGATGTTAGTTATGAGGTTTTCTCTAAAGGCTGGTAGTGTGAAATATGATATTTTAAGAAATTATCTTGCGGACTTGATGGAACGATGTAAAAAATATATGCTGTTTAATAATATCCCCTTTTTAGTTAATTTAATAAATTAAAGTATGTTTCACTTAAATTTTCTATATCAGTGCGGTTGTTTATTGCGTTGTTATGTCTTTTAATTTGCAACATTTCATGTATTGTCCTTCGATGATAATTTGGTTCCTTTTGTAAAATTTTTGTATGGTCAAAGTTAAAGCTATGGTTATGGTCTAAAGCGTGTTTGGTAAGAGCTGTCGAGTTTTGATTTAGTGTTCTTATATTATATTTGTGTGTATATATTCGTTTATGCAGGTATTGTTTTGTTTGGCCAATATATGTACTATTACAATTATAACAGTCTATTTTATAAATTGCGTTAGTTTCGTCTTTTGGTTGTATTTCGGGTTTTAGTTTTGTAAAGAATTTTTTTGTTGTAGTATAAGGTTTATGCGCTACTGTTATATTGTGTTTTTTTAATACATTTGAAATATTCTCAGATACTTTTGGTACGTAAGGCATGGATACATAGTTGTTATTATTTTTAATTTTTTGATTCATATTTTTATTATAGATGTTATGTAGGTATTCTTTTTTTAATTATTGGTTCATAAAAATGTTTAGGATAGGAGTTTGTTTCGAGGACGGTTTTAATTTTTTTCAAGTTGTTTTGTCTATATTTTGGATATGCAAGTTGAATGGCTCGATCTGTTAGACTATTAACAACGCTCCTTTTGTAATTGGTAGGAGTGTGTGAATTATAATTTAAGTATCTTTGCGAACAAATTTCTTTCGTGAACCAGTTAGTATCAATAATTCCGGATTCATTATATTTAATGGTAATATCTAAAAAGTTTATGCTCTTTTATTTTTCAATTTCGGTTGTGAATTGTAAGCGTGGATGAAAACTATTGAAATTATTAACAGTATATTCTATTTTATTTTTTGGTAAACAGATAATACAGTCATCTACATATCTTTTGTAAAAAATAGGTTTATAATTTAATGATTTTAATATCTGACATTCTAATTCCTCCATAACTAAGTTTGCAATGGTGGCCGATATGGGTGAAATTTTTACATCGTTCCTTCAAGTCCGCAAGATAATTTCTTAAAATATCATATTTCACACTACCAGCCTTTAGAGAAAACCTCATAACTAACATCCATAAATTAAATAAACTGTACCAATAGTGACATAACACAGACCAGAAAGCAGACAATACTTTGTTCAGCATTTAGTTGCATTAAAACGTTCAACAGAAATAAACGTAAAATGTTAATATAGTGTAAACAAAAAATTTCTTAAATTGTAAGTAATAAAATTAAATTTGTAAAATCACATAAAGTAATCGTACGTTAATATAAATATTGTAGTTTTTCCTCTGATGATGGTTAATAAAACCGAAACGTAAGAAAATATAATAATTTTCATTTAAAGATTACCGAAAAATCCCAGGATACATCAAGTTAATTATAGAGGACAAAAATTTAAAAACTCTTATTAAGACAAAGATAATAAATACCAAATTAATAAACTTAACTATTAAATTGCCAGGAATTGCAAGGAATATAATACTGAAATTTTGCCAGGAAATGCAATCAAGTTTCGCCAGTAATTTCATTTTGACCACATGACAACACTGTATTTAGCAATCAGGATTCACAAATTCGACCGTAGGGTATGCACTAAAAGATATAGTTTTGAAATAATACGTACATTATCTCGTATCAAGATTACCAAAAGACTGGTTGCCTGGCAAAAATAGGCTAGGTCACGTGTAGCCATCGATAATAGTCGCGGGTAATAGTTTTTCTTCATTTTACACAATAAATTATAGAATAAAACTTTCAAAATGATCGGTCTACTTTCTGTCAATCAATAATTGTAAACTAATTAAAGAGATGCCTAATATGTGTCGGAGATGACACCCTTCTAGGCGCCTACTAATAAGCACATAAATCAGTGAAATTAAGAGAGCGTTGTCAGCAAGTAACGATTGCGTTGAGGTAAACATCTCCTTATAGGTCATGTGAAAGAGATGACGCATGACGTTTGGAGTACCCTAGTAGACACCCTCTCCCCGGTGAGCAAAGCAAAACCATTTGGGAGTACCGTCGATGATTATTCTAAGTATATTGCAGATATAGTGCAAAATCTCGGGATTAGTGGTGGCGGACAGCTACTAGTATTTTGCTGCAGTGTTTGCATTTTCAACAATAAGACATTATTAGTAGATATTTATCTGTTTAGATAAATCATAAGTCATGTTACTTTATTATTCATGTGACTGTTATTTAAGTGATTATATAGTTTTTACCAATATGTGACCTGAATGTAATAGATGCGCCCTAAAACGCCCCTCTTAAAAAAAGCCCCTTGCCCCTGTCTTGCTCGACATATATGAACGTACAAATTCTTGAAGCTTTATGTGAGGTATCTTACCAGATAAACTGTTTCTTTAGTAATCTTGTGAATCTAAATATGTAGGGGGGCATTCTGCCCGTGATTGTAAAAAGCTAAATACTTATTTTTGAAAATTTATTAATATTATATTTAGAATGCATTTGCAGTCTTATTTTTTAACATTTCCTAATAATTTTCAAAGCAATTGATGTTTACTTAATTCCTTCTAGATACAGGTGTTGCTAAATTATTTTCGAAAGTATTGTTAACAAACGCTACAGAAATTGTTTAAAAAAAGTTACTCGAAAAGTGCATTGAAAATTTCAGACATTTTTAAAACTATTGTAGAGGCATACATATTTCTATGATGTGGTATCTGTAGAAAAGAATGGGGCGATTTTAAATGAAAAAATTATAAGCAATGTTGAATGAGAGAAATGGATTATTTTCTAGTTTGATACAGCGGCATGAAGTAAAATTACCAATTAAATGAAGTGATGAGTCAATATGCCAGACTTTCAGTTTCGACGCAATTTGCATGAAAGTCAAATTTTTAAATGAAGCAACCTCTATTGTATTTTTACATATTCTGATCCTGCTTTCCAAAATACATGTGGTCCAAGCCCAGATATTGTTTTGATTTTTAAATAATGTTTCTTTAGTTTTGAGCTTTCATAGACTTGTTAAAAATCGATCTGCAAACACCTTTAAAATACTATGTTTTCAAATACTAAGACAACATGATTTACTCTTCATAAAGTGGAAAAAATACAAAATATATATTACAAAGTTATTTTATTTTTTGCAGGTGATGCAAATAGTTTAACAATGGATGAAATTGTGGCGCAATGTTTCGTTTTCTTCCTTGGTGGCTTTGAGACGAGTTCCACTACCATGTCTTTCGCTCTGTTTGAACTGGCTACTAATCCCGAAATTCAAGAGAAACTGAGGAATGAAATCATCACTGTTTTGGGACAGCACGATAACAAAATTACGTACGATTCACTGAGTGAAATGAAATATTTGAGCCAAGTCATTGATGGTAAGTATTTTTGTATGCCATATACTTAGAACCAGCATATACTATGCTGCTTCTAATATGTAATTATTGTAGTCCATTGAAATGTTACGTTGACCTTGCATTTTGGGTAGCACAAGATTTCTATTTATATGTAGGGTGGTTAGTGTCTGTGATAACATACTACACAAAAATGGAAACACTCCAAAGACTTTCTGGAACGTCATAAACCCAAATAGGCAACAAACTTAAAAAATCCTAAATACCGTGTTAAATGTAGAAGACATGAATAATTATTTTATAAAGGTGACTGAAATTATTACACAAAACTTACCTGCAGTAAATACTGTTTATATAGATTTTTTTTTAAACAATGATACTGAAGCATATGTATCAAATTTTAAACTTAATACAGTTATTGTAAATACAGTACGTGATGTAATTAATAAAATGAAAAATAAAAGTAGTAAATGTCAATAAATATAATAAAAAATACAAAAACACCTTATAGTTGTTTCACCTTACCGGTTTAATCAATCAATGCATTAGCGCAGGTGTTTACCCTGATGCCCTAATGGTCACAGAGGTGGTACAAATTCATAAAGAAGGTTCTTTAAATAACAGTAATTTTCGGCCTCACTTGTTCCTGTAATATCAAAAATTATAGAAACATGTCTAAATAATCAAATAACACGCCATTTTGAAAATAATGATTTATATTATTGTAAACAATTTGGATTGCGAGCAAAGAAGACCACAAATGACGCAATTACTTACTTAATAAACAAAATCGTCAAAGGAAACGAGAATAGGAATTATATCGGCGTCACCCTTTGTAACCTTCAAAAAGCTTTTAATTGTGTTTCTCATGAGATTCTAATAGAAATATTAAAATTTTATAAATTTGACATGATCAGCTGCAACTTAATAGAATTATTTCTAAAACACAGACAGCAGTACATAAGCATAAGTAATATTAACTCGATATCCCAGTACATAAGGAACGGAGTGCTGCAGGGATCGGTTTTAGGACCAACCTTATTTTTAATTTACGTAAATGGCCTCAGTAAGGCTATACCTGATGTTGACTTGGTATTATTTGCAGACGATACCACACTCCTGGCATCTGACAATAAATTGGAGGTTGTTCAAAGGCAAATAGATGAAGCTAAGTTAAACGCTTTAGAATGATTATCATCAAATAAATCATCACTAAACGAGCATAAAACTACGCATATGATTTTCAGTCATAGGCTAATTGAAAATTATAAAAATCCAGAAAGAGTTAAATTTCTACAAACTATGTAATGAACTCTACTCAGCCTTACCACAACCTACTAAATTAAAATCTCCGTATACTATCAAAAATTCTTTAGAACTCCTGACAAAATTGGAAAATATTACATTGCCCCCTAATGCCAAACTAGCTTCACTTGATGAAAAACGTTTGTTTATTTCTATCCCTATTAAAGAACCCAAGGGTATATTGCAACATCTCTACTTTCATTATTTAATATCTCTATCAACGAAAATTATTTTAAATTCGATAATAAATTCTACACGCAAGTAAATGGTTTACCAATGGGTAGTCCATCAAGCCCATTGTTAGCGAAAATATTCATGACCAATTTCAAGACTAACCATTTTGATGGAAAAGAAAATAATCTCTTAAAATACGTAACTTTTGGGCAAGATACGTGGATGATATATTTTTTATATGGACTGGTACGGATAGGTAATTATCACAGGTCATTCATTTTATTAATTCTATAAACAACAAAATTCGGTTTACGGTAGAAATCTAGATAGAACTTTCTATAAACTTTTTAGATATTTCATTGACACGAATTTTAGAAATCGATATTTACAGAAAACCCACTTTTACTGACACACTCATACGTGCAAATAGTAATCAATCCTGGAAGATAAAAATGTCAACTTTTTATAGTTAGGTCCATAGATTGTTATCATTAAAGTTAAATAATGACAATTTTGAAAAAGAAGATACAATCCCTAATATAATAGCAAAAAACAATGGATATCACACATCTCTCATAGACAAGCTAATTAAGAACAAACAAAGAAAGCTGTTGAAAAAACAATTTTATAACGCACCCAAAGAAAATAAAAAGTGGCATAGTATTAATTCTGTAAAGAATATTAGCAACTCAATTTGTAATAGGTTAAGTAAACTTGGCATTAATACAATTTCCTCAAATACAAATAACTTAGGTCGCTTGTTGATTAGCAACAAAGAAAAAGCTGAACACTCACAAAAAGCGGGAGTATATGAAATAAATTGTGACGATTGCAATGCTGTATATACAGATTCAGCAAATTTAGTTTAAGGTACGTAAACTTGTTTCTGCGCAGATAAACCACGCATTGTCGTAGAATAATGCAGGGCACTGGTATAAAACAATAGCGGCATCTCTTGACCGCGTCGAGTTGAGAACAGCACACCCATTCTGCTTTTAATAGCGTAACCGTTTAGACGTGTGGGAATAAAATAGGTTAACCTCAATTTCGTTATTAAAATGCCGTGTCTTTATACAACTGCAGAAAAAGTGCAAATTGTGAAGTGGTACTTCGAGGGCCATTCCACTGAAGACACAACAAATTTATTTACTGTGGCATATCAAGACAGACCAATCCCCTCAGCTTCATACATTATTAAACAATTTGAGAATTTCGGGTGTGTCGTGAATTATTGTAAACAATGCTGTCAACTCGAACCCCGTCATCAACAAATGAGCGAAGAACGTGAAATTCGCGAAACTAATGTCTGTGCACTTGTTGAAACTAGTGAACCTTGTTCTAGCAGGCAGATTGTTGATGAAGTTGACATGAAGGAAAGAACTGTAAGAAATATTTTGAAAAGAAATGGGTACAGTTGTTTTAAAGTTCAAACAACGTAAGAGATATTTCCTGAGAACAATTTCAAAAGAATGGAATTTTGTGAAATCACGATAAATAAAGTGAATAAGAATGAAAACTTCTTAAAGAATATATTGTTTACAGATGAATCATCCCTTTCATTACATAGGAAACACAATCCATCCGTAGTACGATATTGGTCTCGAAAAAATAAACATTTGAGTGTTGCTGTGCGAACTCAGTATCCTCAAAAGTTGAAAGTTTGGACGGGAATTTTAGACAATCATATTATAGGCCCACTGCTAATCGATGGCAATTTAAATGGCAATAAATATTTAGAGCTTTTAGAAAACCAAATAATTCCTGCAGTTCAAAATCTTCCTGTCAACTTTGACGACATTTGGTTTCAATAAGTCCAAGTCACAATAACTTAACTGTTATTAATTTTCTGGAAAGAACATTTCCCAATCGTTTAATAGCTACGAGGGGAATGATAAAATGGTCCCCCAGGTCACCTCATCTAGCACCCCATGATTTCTTTCTGTGGGGCTTTTTAAAGGAAACCGCGTACAAAACATGCGTTTGAACAAGCCAATAATTCAGTTGAATTACGGGAAAACTTATCCAACTTTGTGCAAGCGTTACTCAAAATCAACTCAATGATATGAGAAGTTCATTTTATAATCGGTTTGGCTATTGTTTGACACAAGAAGGTGGTTTGTTTGAATCCTTACTTCATTAATCTATTGTTTGATAATTATTAGTTGGTTTTAATTTCTGAGGGTTATTTAATTTTATTTTATGTTCTATGTTCATTTCGGTTTTAATAAGAATTATTATTTTATTCCCATAGCATTTACGGCTAAAAAAGAAACTGCATAAATGCAGAAATTATTTGTCAAAAATGTGACAAATAACTTCTTCGCTTTTGACGAAGAGATATTGTCTCGCTTCGTATTAGAAATTATTACCTACGTCCGCACTCGTCCTTAGTTCATGCCGTGCTAAATTCAATTCATTGTGTGCCTCTGCTTTCACGATTTATGGAACTAGCGGGGCGTGGTCAATTACATCGTTATTCCTA
Source organism: Stenurella melanura (assembly GCA_963583905.1). Taxonomy (NCBI): domain Eukaryota; kingdom Metazoa; phylum Arthropoda; class Insecta; order Coleoptera; family Cerambycidae; genus Stenurella; species Stenurella melanura. The sequence continues at coordinate 109,175,891 of OY757315.1, read as the reverse complement.
TACCCTAAACTGCATTTTCTGAATCTGTATAGGTCAGAGTGGTCGAAGCTTAGACGTACGGGTAAATGAACTCAAAAAGTCTATTTTAGAGAATAGAAAACCAACTGCTATCGCAGAACATTGTCTAGATAAAAACCATTTTTTCAACGGTGGTAGTATTAAACTGTTGCACAATGTTAATAAGGGAAATAGGTTAGACATGCTTGAAATTCTGGAAATCAAGAGGGCCTTAAAAAAACAGAAAAGTGTTACTAATACACAAACTAACTTTCATAATACCCCCATAATAGACACCATACTAAAATTAAACACACCCAGAAATAGTAATTAAAAATTTAAATTAAATTCCTAGTAGTAGCTATATTAGAAATAAGTAATTAAAAGTTAATAAATGGAACAAACGACTTATCTGTAAGGAAGTTCGTTCCATATTATATGAACGTAGTCTTTTCCAAATACTTGAACACCCTGTAGTAGTAGCTTCCTTGCGTTCTACGTGCTTGTTTATGCCACAAGTTTAAATGATGACTCACGATGTTTTTGTGGCCCTCCTATCAGCTGGTCCCTTGTCGACTTGTCAGAACACGATTTGTGTATCTCTGATCGCTTAGGGGTTCCATTAGGATTGTGGGGGGTGGGTTTGAAGTATTTGGAAAAGACTACGTTCATATAATATGGAACGAACTTCCTTACAGGTAAGTCGTTTGTTCCATTTATTATATTTCACTATCGTCTTTTCCAAATACTTGAACACCCTGTAGATGTTTAACCAATAAGAAAAAGCGATCTGAAGTAATTAACTTTACTATTTCCAATAAGTATTTATAACTGAAAAAACTAAATCTAGGTGTTTCTCTATAATTGAGAAAAAGGAAATAGTCTAGGAATTATTTAGCTATAACTAATTTTAAACAGAGGAAATTTAAAAATTTTAAGGTTTACAAGATAACAGATTTATTTGATAGGAAAAAGAAAAAAAGAAATACACTACTTAGCGTACGTTATTTCCCTTTTGTGTTGCAATTTCTAGCAAGGTTTCTGCAATTGCGTTGCCGTCATTCTGCAGTGGCCTGCAATAAAATTTGGCAAAACATAGGGATTTCTCTGTCCATCCCGCAGTTTTTATGATTTGGTCAATGCTCACGCCTGCTCTGCTGGCTGCCGAGGTGGCGGCGTGTCTTGTTGAGTGACTTTTGAAGATAGTGGTGTCTATGCCGCTTTCTTTTAAAACACATTTGAGCCATCGACTTAGTGTCTGCGTGGTAGCTGTCTTGTGATGTGGTTTAATTGTCATGAATAAGAAATCATCTCCCTGGGTTCCACGGTAGGCTTCGATGCGTTTGAGGTATTCGATTAAGGTTGATGCGATGCATAATTTGGGATTTTCTTTGAAAAAATTCAATTTTATAATTGGCGGATCTTTTTTAGGGTTGGATGTTTTGATAATGTCTGTGATAAGTATTTGAAGTCCCGAAGAGGTCTTGCTGATTTGGCTTACTCTGATTTTAGAGATGGTGTGAATTCTCTGCGCGGTTGTTAAAGCTAATAACCCTAATAATTTTTTGGTCAGAATTTCTAGCGTTTGTTCCTCTAGGGGGTAAAATTTTTCTAAATAATGGAGCACTACCGTGGGGTCCCAAGTTGATTTGTATTTTGGAAAATTGGGCCTTAGTTTGAAAATGCCTTTTAAGTATCTTTTAACTAGTTCCTCTTGATCATAGTTCTTATGTATTATTAAGTGCAGAGCAGCTCTGTGAGCATTGATGGTATTATAAGTGGTTTTGTCGCCTACCAAGCTGTTCAAAAAGGATATAACGTGTGTTATATTTGGTTTAAATATTTCAATTTTGTTATTTTTACAGTATTCGTACCATTTCCTAATAGTTCCAGAGTACTGGCGGAGAGTTGCCTTGCTTAGGGAAGCCATTGTGATCGCTACGGCCTCCTCTAGTACGCCTTTCCCTAGGAAGGCTTTCCTGATAATCTGCCTGCTATCAGTGAAAGGCTCTTCCATAGCGGATGGCGGTTCCTGAAAGGTGATAGCAATAGATTTCTTGAAGGTGGTATTACAATAGGGTCCCTGATAAGTAATTGGTTAAAAACGGGATACCAGGGTTGGCTTTGCCAGTTTGGAACTATTAGTATTCCTTCGGATTTATCAGTTATAATTTTGCTTAATATTTTACTTATAAGGGTGAAGGGGGGGAAGGCATAGAACAACTTGATGCTTCCCCAGTGTACAGTGAATGCATTGGTTTTTAGTGAATGTGGGTCCTGAAACCACGAAATATAGGCTGGGCACTTAGCATTTATGTGACTAGCAAAAAGATCTATGGACGGTGACCCTAATTGAGATATTATATAATCATATACCTTTCCGTCCAGACTATATTCCGTGTCCACTTTCAAAACCCTCGATTCTCTGTCGGCTTTGTAATTGTCGGCCGATGTAATGTATGAGGCTGAGACAAATATTTTCTTGCTTTCACAATATTCCCAAATTTTTTCGGCAACTGAGTTCAATTTTTGATATTTTACCCCTCCCCTCCTATTGATATAGGTTATTGCAGTGGTATTATCCATACGCAATGAAATATGGGTGTTAGAAATATTTTTGGTGAAGGACATTATCGCCTTAAGGGCTGCCAAAAGCTCTAATTGATTGATGTGATATTGAGCTTCTTTGCAATCCCAGAATCCCCGGGCAATTTCCCCCTCACAGACTGCCCCCCACCCTGTTTTGGACGCGTCACTGTGAATTTCCATTTTGAATTCTGGTTTTTTTATGTAGTTGCTACTTCCTGATAGGTTTCTCAGCCACCAGTCTATATCAATAGTGATGGAAGGGGGTATTGTTATTGTTGCGTTGTAGTTGTTGTGGTACTTTAGCAATGAGCAATACTTCAGTCTCTCAAATTTTTTGATGTGCGCCCCCCCATAATTTACAGCGGGGCAAGCGGCTACCAATTTCCCAATAATGTGAGCTATTTCCCTAATCTTAATTGATTTTTTGTTTTTGAATGCTGTTAGTTTAGATATTAGATTTAACTTTTTATTTGGTGTCAACGAAAAAATCATTTTCTTTGTGTCATAGACAAAACCTAAAAATGTGCATGCCTGACTAGGGTTAAGTTGACTTTTCTTAAAGTTAATTATAAATCCCAGAGACTGAAGTATTTCTATTGTTTCTGTTAAGTCACTCTTACACTGATCTAAATTTTTGTTTATTATTAATATATCATCTAAATAAATGATGCAAATTATTCCTCTACCTCTAAGATAACTTATTATTGGTTTAAATATTTTTGTAAACACATACGGCCCCGTACAAAGACCAAATGGTAGAGCAGTATATTCATATAGCTTGTTTTTGTACTGAAAACGCAGGTACTTCCTGCTTTTTTTGTGAATTGGAACCATATAATAAGCGTCTTTGAGGTCTATGGATGCTAGAAATGTGTTTTCTGTAATTAGATTGTTAACAGTTTTGAAACTTTCCAACTTAAAATGAGGCGGATCTATATTTTTGTTTAGCTGTTTTAAGTTAAGGATGAACCGGCATCCACCATTTGTTTTTTGTCGTAAAAAATATGAAGATAAAAACTGTTTTTTTTGCGGAGTGGCATTCTGATATGGCTCCTTTTTTTATCATGTCATTTATCTCAGTTTTTATAAGTTTTAACTTACTTTTATTGCTAGGTATAGGCGTTGTGTTGTGTTGAATGGGGCGTTTTTTGAATGTAATTTTGTACCCTTTTATCCAACTAAGTATCGTACTGTTATTAGTAATTTGGGACCAGTTTTTATAAAAATATTTTAGACGGCCACTATATCTGTTTACCTTTGTTATTTCCTGTAGGTGTTGCGGTAGTTCCGACGAGATTCCTGACCGGGCCCCCTCGTATCCTTCCTGCGGGCTTCTCGGCTCACTTGATGATTCTTGGGAGTATAGAGGGGGCGCCTGTAGTTTAAATGGGCTGATGATGTCGACGGTGATGACCTTGATATTTGGAAGTTCTTTTTTGTAAATGTCCCCTTCTTCGGTGCCTCTTTCTTTGAAGCTTTCATATCATTAGCGGTTTTCTCGGCGGCTTGAGCTATTTTAAGTTCGTCCAGAAGTTTCTCTCCACAAAGGAATTTGTCCGGTTTGCTCTTAGAAATCACCCCCTTAACGTTGGGGTTTACTAGGGGATATACATGAAACTTTCTGTGAGTTGATAACATGTTTACCGTGTCTGCTAATACGCGTCCTATGTCCATGACCCGCGGCAAGGTGTCACTCTTGGAGCAGTTTGGAGCATCCCTCACCAGATTGTCCGCCATTCTTGCTAATGCGCTCAAAGCCGTTCCCAGTCTGGCTTGAATTTTTTGTAGAAATTTATCTCTCCTTTGGTCCATTTCTGAGAGGAAACCGGTAATCTCCGGATTCATTTGTGGAGGGGAGAAAAAACAATTTTCTGGTGTTGGATATTTTCTGTCCACTTCGTCACGTTTTTCTACGTCATCGCCATGTTTTATATAGTGATTCCATCTTTTGGCAATGGATTCGTGAATTGGACCTGACGTTGCGTTTGGTGGAGTAGAAGGGTCTTCCCCCAATAATTCCAGCGTTTCCAAACTCAACCCTGGGGGTATTGTGTGGACGCTCTGAGTATCAGACATATCCCCCGTACTATCATCGTCCGATGAAATTACCGGTCTTCTGATTCGTTTAAATGTCCCTGAATGATCTGTAATAAATTCTGTGATTTTAATACTCTACGTATGCAATGTAGTATACAAACATGTATACCATATGTACACATATATGTAGCTGGAAAGCTGGGGTAAGCGTGACTAAAACTTATGTCACAGGGGTTTACTTGTTTGTTGACTCCAATGTTTGTGGTTCAAACTTATACCACTGGTTTACCCCTCTGTGTATATACGACACCTTACTGTGATTAAAACTTATATCACGGTGTAATTTTGGTGACCCTGACTAAAACTTTTGCCAAGGTTCTCTTTACACCCTGTATCTATATATATAATATGATTTGTAACACTCGTCTTGGTTCAAACTTATACCACAGTGTTTGTAACATTATGCAATATGTCTCTCCCCCTAATTTTTATATGTATATATATATTTTTTAAATTATGATTAAAAAGGAAAAGAAAAATTTTAGCATAATTACTAACCTGGGTAATCTGAATCCGATGAAGAAGATTCTGAAGAATATTCATGCAATTTTCTTTTCAGTTTCTCAAGTTTCCTTATTTCTCTTGATAATTCTCGTCGTTTAAGGTCGTCTTTATGTGTATTTTTCTTGACTTTCGGCATAGTTTTTTAATATACACTCTCACTATAATAAGCACTGTATTTCAACTGTTGCACGTGTCACACAAAGAAGTGTTCTGACAAGTCGACAAGGGACCAGCTGATAGGAGGGCCACAAAAACATCGTGAGTCATCATTTAAACTTGTAACATTTCAATGGACTATAGTGTAAAAAGCATAAACGTGGAATGACAATCGAGAAATGGAAAGGCTGCAAGCGCGCCAAATATTAATAAACTGATGTTCAGCATTTACGTTCCACTCGAAAATTTCAGTCACATTCAACTGCGGATATCTTGCGAAATATGTAATCGATATTTATGATTCTAGCGTCGTAGTCTCAAAAATCTAAAGTTATTATTTATACAAGCCTAATAAAGTTACTAAGCTCCCTTTTAAAAAATGTATAATAGTAGAGTGCTAGCTTTAATTTATTTTCACTTCTGTGGGCGTCGCGGGGTTACAAGCTGAATTGTGCATGAAACTGAAGTTTGTACATTAGCGAATCAGAATCCGGAAGTAATAAAAAAATTAAGCGGGCAGAAGGGCAGTAAAATCGAAAAACGAGTTATTACCACTGGCGGATAGTGCAGCACATAGGCTACAAGTCCACATAAAAATCAATTGATATTTTGTACAGGATGTATTTTTTATCAATTTTTGAAAGTTGGCCACAGCGTTGGGTCTTACGGGAGAATAAATTTTAAAACTCGAATATCTCGGTTCCAACACGTCGAAAATCTGACTGAAATTCTGCAATTTTTATGTTTCCACGCTGTTTACTCGAAAACGAAGACCGTAATGAAAAAAACTTACTCTTACAAACATTTACTATCATCAATTTAGAAGGCAACAGCGTTTAATTGAAAATTTTTACTTGAATTGTAAACAAGATATGAATTAAAATACAAAATAAGTCATTTTTCAAGCGCTGGCTGATTCGCGTCTCCAGTCCGTTCACAGTCGCATCTGTCTCATAAATCCCCGTAGCTCCATCTCGTACTGATACGTTGTCTATATTATTATCTGATATCTGGAATTTTAAGTGTATGTGCATCTTAATTAGTATATTAATTATTATATCGTAAATATACCCTTGTGGGTGGTGAGTGCATACGAATTCAGTACTACATTCCTAATACTTATTAAACTTAATTTTTCCATTTTTAAAAAAACTTAAATAGTGGTTAGTGTACAGTGTTACCAGGGTTAACTAGGTGAGAACTTTTGCTTTAGTTAAATGTAGGGAATTCTACATTCGATGATTTTTTTTCAAAAGTTAGCACTGCACGAAATGGAAAGTTCTACAAGTGATAGTACTAGTTCTGAGAGCGAAATCGACTCACTTGTAAAATTTGAAACGCAAAAATAACAACAATGTATAATATGTAAAAAGACTGAAGGTGTTATAATGCAATCAACTGATGAAAGTTTCTTTACTTTTATGAATTCCATTAAGATTAGGGATTACATAAACTCAGAGTCAGATGAGGATATACAAAAAGTGATTGCTGATGGCAAAACTGGAAATCTTGTCAACGTTGTTTGGCATAAAATGTGATATATTGCCTATAGGAGCAAACAAAACATTGAAAGTCTAAGAAAAAGAGTGGAAAGACTGAAAGAGTACAGGGCAGCTGATGATATTGAACCTCCACCACTTCCTGGTAGATCGTTTCGTAAGGGTGGATTTGACATAAACAAATGTGTGTTTTGTCAGAAGCGGTCTGCTGGGAAGAGATTGTCCCAAGTTATGTCTAAAAATATAGAAGATAAAATAAAAAATACTGCGTCGATCTCTTCAGAGGTTTTAGAAAAACTACTAATTGCAAAACTAATTGCAATACTACCCCCGACTGAAGATTCTTTGCAATTTCATAGTTTGAGAGCCTATTATCAGATGAAAGTGTGGCTCAATTCCTTAGAACCCTGTCCAAAATTACTTAGCATTGCCGAATATGGAAGGAAAATTGATGAAACGGGTGATGTAAATCCGATTCTAACTTCCTTGCCGTCTTTTCCTCCGAATTTGGACATTCTAGCTTCATATGGATGCAAAAAAGGTAAGGCGGAGGTGGCAACAATTTTTTTAGTAACAAAATTAAAATTTTGTGGAAGCAAGGTGTGCACTTGCAAGAAAAATAAAATGGGTTGCATTTGGTCCTGTAAATGCATGGCTTAGAAAACCTGCAAAAATAAATTGACCAAGACCACGGATTTGCCACCGTTAGATGCGAAAAGTGAATTGGACGAATAATTTTGTTTTTTATGAGCTAATCATATTCCGTATGATTGTTTGTTTGTTTGTTTGTTTGTTATTTATATTTATATTTGCTTTGACCATACTGATATTATGTCCTAGTGTTTTATAGAGTTATATTTTTGTAGTATTTATATTTATGTTTGCATTTATATCTTTTGTTTTTATTTACTTTTTACATATTTATGTTCACATGTCAAATCACTACGGCGTATTTTTAAATATCCAATAAATTATTATTATTATAAAATACGTCTTTTAGTATGTAGAAGTAATACATTATTTTTATTTAACTAATTTAATAATTTTGTTTGTGTTCTACATAATGCTACACTTGCATTTAGTAGCGATACCACCACCCATGTACGTATTGAAACAGTACGAAATGGAGCTATGGGGATTTGTGAGACAGATGCGACTGTGCCGGAGTAGAGACGCTAAACAGCCAGAGCTTGAAAAATGGCTTATTTTGTATTTTTATTCATATCATGTTTACGATTCAAGTAAAAATTTTCAATTAAACGCTGTTGTCTTCTAAATTGATAATATTAACTGATTGTAAGAGTAAGTTTTTTTCATTAAGGTCTTCGTTTTCGAGTAAACAGCGTGGAAACATAAAAATTGCAAAATTTCAGTCAGATTTTCGACGTGTTGGAACCGAGATATTCGAGTTTTAAAATTTATTCTCCCGTAAGACCCAACGCTGTGGCCAACTTTCAAAAATTGATAAAAAATACATTCTGTACAAAATATCAATTGATTTTTATGTGGATTTGTAGCCTATATGCTGCGCTATCCGCCCGTGGTAATAACTCGTTTTTCGATTTTACTGCCCTTCTGCCCGCCTTATTTTTTTATTACTTCCGGATTCTGATTCACGAATGTACAAACTTCAGTTTTATGCACAACTCAGCTTGTAACCCCGCGACGCCCACAGAATTTATTTTTAAGCATATTTAACGCTCCGCGGCACTCTACTATAAGGCATACTATAACATATGTTCTTATTTCTCTATAGAGTACGATTACTTTGACAAGCGATCGAATTCTCTAGCTTAAAGGGTTGCTGAATTAGAGTAGTTTGAATCAGGGCCGGATTTACATAAGGACACAGGAGCACGCGCCAGGGCCCCCACGTGATTGGCCCCCCCGAATGTATAAAAATGGTAAAAGAAATTTGACGATTGGATGAAAAATTACAAAGCAGCAGACGAAACGCAAGGAAAGGTTAATTTAATAATGATCTAGTAAACAAGGAAAAACAAAGAATGGATAGTAAATATAACCAATGTAATGTTAAAGAGAGGAAATGTAAAGCAGTTGCTTCGCCCTCCATCATTTGTACCAAAAAAATATTTCTAAATTTACATAATGATTTTGTTGACAATATAAAATTTTAATAAAATTCACATTTTCAAAAAATCATTTAGGTTTTTTAATTCGTTATGGATTGATAACCTACAAATGACCCCTAAACATAAAGGGTCAGGCTTGCTTGGTCTTAATATTTGCACCTTTATATTTTAATTCTGTTAAAATTGGCCGCCATACAAAGCCCCCCCCCCCACGAATAGTACCCAGGGTTCTCTCAAATATAAATCCGGCCCTGGTTTGAATATTTCATCCTTCGAAGTATGCGGAGGGTGAACGACGCATATGGTGGCCAAGAGGTGACTAGTATAAGAGACTAACCAGACTTCTTACTTAACAGTATTGATTATGTAGACAGTTTCATTATTATCACGTGACGTATATCTAATACGATTCTGCGCAGAAGATGAAAATATGTAAAATATCACGAAGCCTAAACGCGTGTTCGACGTTCAAGCAAAGACTGATTGTGCAATGTGCAGATTACTTTATTGCTTTCATTATTTCAAGGCCACAAAATTACATTATCTTGTCTTTTATCACATGAAAATTCGAACTTTTCCTGCTGATTTCCGATCAAGCTTTACCATTAGAAAAAAAGTTATTTGTAAGCGTGAAAACACACAAATGCAGAAAATATACAAATTACAATTAGAAAAGCAACCCCAAATTATCGCTCTTACCTTATATAACTTCAAGTGATACAGAGTCATAGTACCTAATCAGGATTTTTGGTTGATTGTATAACAAATGAAACAAAGTACCAAAATAATTCCAGATATTTTCTATGATATATCGAATTTACCGAATGGTAGTTTGGTGTCCATTTCTAACCAATTATTTCTTTCCAAAATAGAAACCTTACGAAAATACCCACCGGTGGTTTTCATAACACGAGTAACCGCCGAGGACTACAAAATACCAGGTGAAGATGTCGTTCTAGAAAGTGGCACCCTAATATTGATACCAGTTGAAGCCTTCCAGCACGATGAAGAATATTTCCCAAATCCGAAAGCTTTTGATCCAGATCGATTCAATGACAAGAATAAAATTGGACGACAGCAATATTCGCATTTACCTTTTGGAGGAGGTCCAAGGGTATGCATAGGTAAGTGTGAGGTTTAAGCTAGTAATGTAGAGTAATTAAGTGTATCTTTGAGTATAAATATTTATTATTTATTTATTTATTTATTTATTTATTTATTTATTTATTTATTTATTTATTTATTTATTTATTTATTTATTTATTTATTTATTTATTTATTTATTTATTTATTTATTTATTTATTTAAGAGCACTTTCTAATATGTCGAGTGATCCAAAAACTGGCTAGGACAAAAAAGATAATAAAAAAAGGAAAAAAAAATAACGTAAATTTATATGAACAAAGATGGGCATGCACACATAAGCATAGTGACTAAATTATTTAAAGTTTGAAGTATTAGAATAATGACCAATTATAAGTTATTGATTAAAGATAGAGAGAAGCAACGTTGTGGACTAAGAGCCAGTGACATTTTTCAGTGATGATTTAGTTAAGGCCTGTTTTTTTGAGAGGATGTTGAGGGAGGTATAACTAAGTGTCATCCGTGAGAATAAGTCGGGATTCCAGTCGTAAAATGTGTAAAAAACTGCACCTTTTTATTATTTAGTTAAGGCTGAAATTTTTTCCAGTACTTCTTTGATAGTCCACAAACATCGATCTAATATTGGCAGAACGATTGGCCAGTCTTAAGAGGGTAGCAGAACACCTCCAACATGTCGTGGGAGTAATGAACTTTTTATTATTTAGTTAAGATTCATTTTTTGGTATGTTGCTGTAGCAACTATTCCAAGTATATATGCAAACTGGCAGAACAAAATGGCGGTCGTAACTACCTGGCAGAACGATTTAAATGTGCCGTATGCGCGCCGCGCGTAATACTCATTCGATGGAAATGCAACTTAAAAGATACAAAAATTTGTTTTTCATTCGAGAATAACTTTGCAACTATGATGGACACGAAAAAGTTGTATTGTTGTTGGAAATTCAGTTCTCCATAAAAAAGGTCTCTTGACATTTTTTCGTATATTGCTTAGTTTCTGCGATATAGTGAAAATAAAAGAAAATTCAAATATTTTTTATATTCAAACGCAAATATCTTTTGAACTATGCTTGATACGAAAACATGACACAGAGACTTTTTGCAGAAAATTTGATTTTCTAATTAAAAGCTTTCTTAATAATTTTTCGTATCTCACTTCATTTCGGAGATAAAGTTAAAATAAAGAATTTTCTTTTCGGATTTCCGAAAAATATAATCAGTATCGACTGAGAACCACAAATTATGATGTATATTATTGTAATTGTATTGTCATAATAATTGAAAAATGCGATTTCCAAGAAAGGAACTACTAAAAAATTTTAAGAAAATTGTGATTATTAAAGTTCCCTGTTCCAGATAGATAAATAACATTGTGAATATATGTAGAATCATTTATATTATTTTGAATTATAGCAAAAATGTTCCGAGACAGGAAATACAAAATAAATAAAATATATTGCAAGAAACATCGCTGTTAATTATTGCAATGCTAGAAAAAATTTGAATAAATCGTGATACGGGAATTAAAAGAATATTTCCAATACATTTTTTTGTAGAGAACTAATTTTGAAAAAAATTATTTGATAAACATCATGAAGTATATATATTACTTTATGATGTTTATCAAATACATTTTTTTATTAATTAATTCTCTATAAAAAAATGTATTAGAAATATTCTTTTAATTTACGTATCACGATTTATTCAAATTTGTTTTAGCATTGCAATATTTAATTTCGATGTTTCTTGAAACATTTTCTATTTATTTTATGTATTTCCTGTCTCTGAACATTTTTGACATAATCCAAAATAACATGAATGATTCTACATATATTCACAATGTTATTTATCTATCTGGAACATGGAACTTTAATATTCTCAATTTTTTTTTTTAAATTTGTAATTATTTTCTTGGCAATCGCATTTTTCAATTATTATGACAATACAGTTACAATAATATACATCATAATTTGCGGTTCTCAGTCGATACTGATTATATTTTTCCGAAATCCGAAAAGAACATTCTTTATTTTCACTTTATCTCCGAAATGAAGTGAGATACGGAAAATGATTTAGAAAGCTTTTCTACAAAAAGTCTTCAAGTCATATTCTCGTATTTAGCATAGCAAGTTCAAAAGATATTTGCGTTTGAATGCAAAAAATATTTTTTTTTTTTTTTATTTCCAGTATATCGCAGAAACTAAGCAATATACGAAAAAATGTCAAGAGACCTTCTTTTTTGTAGAGAATTGAATTTCCAATAAAAAACAACAGTACAACTTTTCGTGTCCCTTATAGTTGCAAAGTCATTCTCGAATGAAAAACAAATTTTTGTAACTTTCAAGTCTCATTTCCATCGAATGAGTATTAAAATACCAGCTCCAAAGGTAAATGAAGGTCTGTAATTACTAGAATGGTTCTAAATAAATGAGCAAAATTATCGTTTATATTTAAAGCATATTAATACAAATTAATTTGCGGCCGAACTCACGAAGTCACGGCGCGCATACGGCATATTTAAATCGTTCTGCCAGGTATACTTGGAATAGTTGCTACAACAACATACTAAAAAATGAAGCTTAACTAAATAATAAAAAGTCCATTGCTCCCACGACATGCTGGGGGTGTTCTGCCACCCACTTAAGACTGGCCAATCGTTCTGCCAATATTAGATCGATGTTTGTGGGCTATCAGAGGAGTACTGGAAAAAATTTCATCCTTAACTAAATAATAAAAAGATCCAGTTTTTTTACACATCGGGGGCGTTCTGCCACCCCCTTACGACTGGACTCATGGCTAATCCTCACGGATGACACTTAGTTATACCCCGCTCAATATCCGCTCAAAAAATAGGCCTTAACTAAATCATCACTGAAAAATGTCACTGGTTCTTCTACTATTGCTGTTATGTATGTAGTGCAGTAAAAAAAGCATTTTAATTTGCACAGTCTGGATACAGCAAGATTTTGATTTTATCCTGTTTGGGGTATAACTGGGAGTATATTCCTAAGTTTTGGACCTCGAAAACCTTGTGCTACTTTTTTTATAAACAATTGAATTTTTTTTACTGCGTTTTTCGAGCTCAAAATATGAATAACACCGGTTCTGTAAGTCGGATCGGGGAAAACTAAAAACCAATCTCTTCGTAATAAAATTTCCAATAAATTGTCGTTGGTTTCAATTCTCTGAAATACGTACATAACCTACAAAACTGAAAAAACGGGAAAAGAACAGTACTTTTTTCATTTTAGTACCCAAGACCGGCAACTAGACCAATTTGCATCAAACTTTCAGAAAATATACTTTTTGACATAATAAAAAGACACTGAAAAATTGGTGTCAAAATATTGAAGCCATTAGCCAAAATTGCATTTGTTATCTAAAATTTGAAATTCCCGCCATTTTATGCCATTAAGTCCAAAATGAAATTTTTTTATTTCAAAATGTAGGTCATGACGTCAGCTTTCGAGTGCAATTAAAAATAATTTTTTTTAATGTAACTTTGTCTACTTTTTTTACATTTGTTTATAACTCAAATAACAACAATTACATTTTTTCGGCCATTTTGAAAAACAAATTAAAGTTTTTTATCGGATCTGATAGAGAATTTTGTGTCCTTTAATTAAATAAAAAGAAAGTTCATTTTTGTTAACGTGAACTCGAGATATTTAACTTTTTGCATTTTGGCCAATTGTTAATTACCAAATGCATATTTTGATCTAAAATTTAGAATGTATCATTCTGAAACGTATTCATTTCATATGATAAATTAAAAAAAAAATTAAGTTTTATAGAAACTTATTTACAAACATTATAATGTAAGTATTGTTAATTGAGCTAAAAAGTGATTTTTTTGATTTTTTCATAAAGCTCAGTTGCAAAATGCAATAACTTCCTTGTTTCTTAAAATTCGGCTGACTTTATTTTTTTAAATACGTTATGTTTTCCCTCGCGATCATCAACTTAGCTTTTTGTTAATAATGCAAATGAGTATTTTTTATTTCCAAATTCATTTGCACACATGTACCAACGATTGCTAACGTATAAACCTGTATAATTTTTTTTTAATCTTTCTATATAAATATGAATACTTAGAGGAAATTTATATTGTCTTCTAAATATAATGTTTTAAGTTTTATTTAAAAAAGGAAATAGTAAATATTGTAATATAAATACTTGTTACAAAAAGTTTTAAAGGCGAGGATTAATAATATGGTAAAGACATTTTATTTAAAAATAAACATTTTTATTCTTATAAATTTACAAAATCGTAATTAATGTATTTTATATCTCTTGATTGGTAATGTGTACAATTCAGTTTCACTCTCTGAATCTGTTTCAAATAAAATTTTTTCACCATTTTCTTCTTCATCACGAATTTGAACACGAAGATCGGGTACATTAACTTGCAAGCGTTCGCAGTCGCTTTGGAGTTCCGATTCTGATATATCGGTACAGCTTGAATCTATGTCTGATTCATCTATATTGTCTTCTTCAACTTCACGATTCTCTTCTGCACTGACTACAGTGCATTCTGTACAATTCCTGCAATTAATGTCTCCACAATATTCACACAAACTTGTACATTGTAGTCCGAACTTCCTGCATCAACATCTCAGGTCTTTAGAGGTGTTTCAGAATCTCATGAGCCGCGAAATGTGGAAAAGGCAAAGTTTATTCTGCGTTATAAGTATTTTTTTGAAGACACTGGAGGCTGCCTTGTTGGATACATAAACAAGAGTTCGGGATAAAGTATAAACAATAAATATAATATTTTTAAGAAGTGTAACTGAGTCGACAGGAGGGATTATGTCTCTGCGCATATGAAGGTCACAGCTCATGAGATTTTAAAACACCTCTACAGCCGGCATTACATTCACAAGCGAGAATTTCAAGAATTTCTTGTGGTATTGGCTGTTTTCTCATTGTAATAGGCATTAAACCATTAATTGTATCCTCCCAACCAAACAATCGTGGATCTATTTCTTCATATTCCAGCCATTTGTGTATTTGAAGATACACTCTCAATAAATGTTCACTTGTAGCTTCTTCGATCGGAGGAAGGTTTTTCAAATTACAACCGGTTTTCAATGTAAGTTTTTGGAAAAAATGAAATCTTAAATCACCTAAATCCATAGGTTTTACTAGATTACACCCATACAAAACTTTCATGATATTTTAAACACCTAATAATCTCACTTTCACTCGAAGACATTTTTAATTTGTATGTCGGCGGCACCGAAAATAATTTCTCCACGCCTATGATTCTTAGGAACCCTTCACTAGTACTTATGACTGTTTATTATTTTTGTTAATGTAAACATTCAGGTTGACTTATCCCAACCAATAACAGTTTAAGATTCTATGTATTTCCTTATATGGGCATAGGAACATGCTTAGGGCGAACGAAACGAAATCAGCTAGCCCGGGGCAAAAAGGCATTCTATGATTACCTGTGATAGAGTTAAGATTTGATTATTGCGGGCTAGCGGGTAGCGGATCGTTAGTTCTTTTATTTTACTAAATTTATTCGGTGATATTAAGACTATTATTTACTTGCATCATTCGTGGACAATTAGACTTTGTTATTAAATTTTGTATTAAGTGAAATATCAGTGTCGTACTTGTTAACATGTCCAAGCGGTCTAACCCTAAACGTGCCCCCTTGGTATCACACATGTATTAAATTAATTTACGGCTTCTCAAATATAAAATGTAAACAGACAATACTGCACGGCAACCGATCTAAGTTGTAAGGAATGGAACTGGTGGGGAATAAGAAAGAAAATGTAAACATTTCTTTTCATTTATAAGCGACTATTCGCTCCGCAGGTAAAATAGGTTTGTACATTAGCAAACGTTGGTTGTATATAAATTTAAAAATATAAAATATTTATTATTATTAACAAAAAGCTAAGTTGATGGTCGCACTGCGAGGGAAAAAATAACGTATTTAAAGAAAAGTCCTCCGAATTTTAAGAAACAAGGAAGTTATTGCATTTTGCAACTGAGCTTTATGAAAAAATTTAAAAAATCACTTTTTAGCTCAATTATCAATACTTGCATTATAATGCTTGGAAATAAGTTTCTATAAAACTTAAATTTTTTTTGAATTTATCGTATGAAATGAATAGGTTTCAAAATGACACATTCCAAATTTTAGCTCAAAATATGCATTTGTTAATTAACAATTGACCAAAATACAGAAAGTTAAATATCTCGAGTTCACGTTAACAAAAATGAACTTTCTTTTTTTTAAATTAAAGGACCCAACATTTTCTACCAGATCTGATAAAAAACTTTAATTTGTTTTTCAAAATGGCCGAAAAAATGCAATTGTTGTTATTTGAGTTATAAACAAATGTAAAAAAAGTAACCAAAATTACATTTAAAAAAATTCTTTTTAATTGCATTAGAAAGCTGGTGTCGAGATCTACATTTTATAAAAAAA
This sequence comes from Stenurella melanura, assembly GCA_963583905.1. Classification (NCBI taxonomy): domain Eukaryota; kingdom Metazoa; phylum Arthropoda; class Insecta; order Coleoptera; family Cerambycidae; genus Stenurella; species Stenurella melanura. The sequence goes on along the minus strand of OY757315.1, from coordinate 109,159,404 downwards.
AAATTCATTTTGAACTTAATGGCATAAAATGGCGGGCATTTCAAATTTTAGATAACAAATGCAATTTTGGCCAATGGTTCAATATTTAACTTTTCAGAGTCTTTTTACTACATCAAAAAGTATATTTTCTGAAAGTTTGATGCAATTTGGTCCAGTTGACGGTCTTGGGCACCAAAATGAAAAAAATACTGTTTTTTTCTCGTTTTTTCAGTTTTGTAGGTTATGTACGTACTTCAGAGAATTGAAGCTAACGAGAATTTATTGGCAATTTTATTAAAAAGAGACTGGTTTTTTATTTGCCCCGATTCGACTTATAGAGCCGGAGTTATTCACATTTTAAGCTCGAAAAACGCAGTAAAAAAAATTCAATTGTTTATAAAAAAAGTAGCACAAGGTTTTCGAGGTCCAAAACTTAGTAATATACTCCCAGTGATACCCCAAACAGGATAAAATCATAATCTTGCTGTATCCAGACTATACCTATCTCCCCATTTTTTTGGCCTTTTTTTACTGCACTATAAGTAAATAAATGCTATTGGTGATATTAGGCACCAATCTGTAAAGCATATACGTTATTTTCAAGCTTGTAATCATATTTTATAAAAATTTGTTAACTTTTAAACCAAAGATACTTACTGTTTATACTGTTTAAGTATTCTTACAATCGATAATGTAGTTTCCAAGCTATCAGCAAAAAAGCTTTTCAAAATTTAACCATCGAGCGTGAAGAATTCCGATAGGGGACGCCCTAGAAAAAAATTATAGGGACTTCTGGTATTATTTTAACCCAAGCTATATATACTCTTTCGTATTGCCCCATAGTTCAAGGATACCCGGTTGCTTAGCTTGTTTGGCTATATATTATCTGTAATTGTTTATTTGTGGCATATTCAGATTTTCTTACTTTTTATTGGGTATTTTGCCATTGTATTTTGTCTGATCCGTTTGGCGCAGCGGTTTTTTGGCTATATGTATATTGACCACTTATATATATAATCTTAAACTGGTTATGTTTTAGGAGAAAGGTTTGGTATAATGCAAACAAAAGTAGGCCTAGCAAGCATTTTGAGGAATTCCAAAGTGGTTTTGAATAAGAAGACTGAAGTTCCACTGAAAATGGCCACAAGCACACTCGTTCCTACCGTTGAAGGAGGAATTTGGATAAATATTGTAAAACCATGAACCCATTTTGAGGAGTTTTGGTTTTGCTTAATAAATAAATAAATATTTTGTTTTTATATGGTGCTTTGTTAAATTGGATTACTATACGAAAATAAAAGGATAAGATTTTTTCCTTATTTCTTAATCTGCCTTTAATAGCCACTTGTGCAACAAGTTAGGAAAAGTGGTTTTTCCCTACTAGATGTAGGCTATAAGCCGAGATAAAAAATACGCGGCATACGGAAACACCACTCTTCCTACCTGTTACAGACATTTCTTCTACTGACCTTTGGAAACTTTTTGAATTTTATACTGGATGTTTATATACTTATTAGTCCAGTCAATGAACTGGTTGTAGAGGACATGGTCGGGAACAGAATTTTGGACTTCAGGGCTGTGTTTGGAACACTTAGGAGGTAAACATACTAAAAGTCCCCGAATCTACGAGGTGAGCGGAGTGCAGGGGGAGGCATTGAAGGTCACTTTTTTTGAATTTTCGCTAATATCTCGGAAACAGTGCAATATAGCTAAAATATTAATCTATTCAAAACTAAAGCTGACAAAATTTCCTACAAGTTTGTTATTTTTCATTATTCTTCTATTCCTAATGGCTTTCGAGATATCCGCTGGCGAAAATCACCAATTTTCGAAATACGCATTTTTGCCTCACGCTTCTTGACAAACTTTGCCTTCTAGCGCCTCAGCCTTTAGTTTCACGGTAATATCTTCACAGTAGAGCATTAGTTGTAGAGCATTCATTTTTTTTTAAGTGAGTTGTTATTAATACTCCTACAATAGCTTGACCTGTAACATTCTAAGCAAATCTTTCAACTCACTTTTCACACACTTCCAGATGTAGGATTAACTTGAAATTTGGGACGTGTGTATGGTTCACGTAACAATACAATTTGGCAACTTTTGTAAAAAATCCAAGATGGCGTTTCGAAGATGGATTGTAGTCTATTGTCATTTAATATCCGATTCTACTGAAAATTGGTATCCGGGGTTTCTTGAAATCGCAAATTACAGACATCTGATCAAGACACAAAAATTTAAAATGGCGGCGTCAATATGGTGGATAGGTTTTACCATTTATCGTCTGATTCGACTGAAAATCGATATCTGAGCATTATCGAGGTTGCAGAGTACAATTATCTCATCTAAATTTAATAATTCAATATGGTGGCGTCAAAATGGCGGACGAGTTTTGTAATTTACAGTATGATTCGTCGGTATCTGCGAATTTTCAAGGTCGCAGATTATAAATATTTACTCGAAATTTAAAAATTCAAAATGGCGGCTATAAAATGACGAATAGGTTTTGTCATTTATAGAGAAGGAATTATATCGAATAGATACACTATATCAATTAGAACTAAAAAGAAGAATAAATAAATAATTTTAAAAAAATCAAAAACACGTTTTTAAACAGAAACTGTTAAAAAATGCACCAAACAGAAGAAACTAATGCCAATTATAATAATAATTATGTTAATACACGTAAAGGCGTGGGGAACTCAAAGCATCTGGATAAACAGAGAATTTTAGCCAACAGGCGTCCTACGCATTTGCATTTATTAACATAGTTATTTTTATTATTAACATTATTTTCTTCCTTTTATGGCATTTTTTTAACAGTTTCAAGTGGTTTATATACGTGTTTTTGAAATTATTAATTTATTTTTTTCCTTCTTCAATTCTTTCCTGACACATGCATGTTTTCTTTTTAAGTGGTGCTCGGGGAATCTACAAAATATCACAATTAACCAGTATGTTATTGGTAAATAACTTCTACGTCTGTGACTTTTACGTCAAAGGATCAGTTAAAGGTTGCTTTTTTTAAATAAACAACACAAATACTGTTGATATAATTAACAATTTTTTTAGTTTTTATACAAGGTTAAGTTTGTGAAGTTCGTCTTTTAACATTGGCCAAGTTGTACAGACATCCACGGAACAATTCGACAATTTAATGCTCTACAACTAATGTTCTACTGTGAGGACATTGATATAAAACTAAAGGCTGAGGCACTAGTAGGCAAAGCTGGTCGAGAAGCGTGAGGCAAAAAAAGCGTTTTTCGAAGTCTTGTGATTTTTGCCAGCTGATATCTCGAAAGCTATTGGGAATAGACGAATATTGAATATTGTAGGAAATTTTGTCACCTTTAATTTTGAATAGAATAACCTGTTCACGACGATGCACTGTTTGCGAGATCCGCCATTTTGAATTTTTAAATTTCGACTAAATATTTATAATCTACGACCTTGAAAATCTGCAGATATCGATTTTCATGCGAACCAAACTATAAATTACAACACTTAACCGCCATCTTGACTCCGCCATTTGAATTATTAAATTCAGAATATACACTTGTCCTCTGCAACCTCGATAATGCTCAGATATCGATGTTTAATCGAATCAGATAATAAATGACAAAACCCATTCGCCATGTTGACGCCGCCATTTTAAATTTTTGAGTTTTGATCAGGTGTGTGTAATCTGCGATCTCTAGAAACTCCGGATATCAATTTTCAGTACAATCGGATATTAAATAACAATAGACTACTCGCCATCTTCGAAACGCCATCTTGGATTTTTTATAAAAGTTGCCAAATTGTATTGTTACGTGAACCATATACACGTCCCAAATTTCAAGTCAATACTTCATCTGGAAGTGTGTGAAAAGTGAGTTGTAAAATTTGCTTAAAATGTTACAGGTCAAGCTAATAGAAGAGTGTTAATACCAACTCACTTTAAAAAAAATTGAATGCTCTACAACTAATGATCTACTGTGAAGATATTATCGTGAAACTAAAGGCCGAGGCGCTAGAAGGCAAAGTTTGTCAAGAAGCGTGAGGCATAAATGCATATTTTGAAAATTGGTAATTTTCGCCAGCGGATATCTCGAAAGCCATTGGGAATAGAAGAATAATGAATAATAACAATATTGTAGGTAATTTTGTCAGCTTTAATTTAGAATAGATTAATATTTTAGCTACGATGCACTGTTTTCGAGATATCAGCGAAAAGCCAAAAAAAGTGACCTTCAATGGCCCCCCTGCACCCCGCTCACCTCGTAGATTCGGGGACTTTTAGTATGTTTACCTCCTAACTACTCCAAACACAGCCCCGAAGTCAAAAATTCTATTCCCGACCATGTCCTCTACACCCCACTTTTGAGAGTTCATTGACTGGACTATATTACTTTTTGACAATATTTGTAAATTAAAAAGTTGGACCAAGAAATCTAATTTCATTACTAGGGAATGTTGGCTTGGAGCAAATGCAAACAAATTTTGTTACAATGTTACAAAATTTAGGCCGAACGTTGCATTTTGGGTAGGACTAAATTTTTCTTAATGATATGTAGGGGGGTCAATGAGAGTACAAAACATCCTTGTCTAAAATTATCCTATTTATTACCTTTATCGGTTTTTAAAAGCAATCTTTCTCACGTAATTGTTTGATAATTGTTACCCACTTTGTAGATATCAATTTCTGAGTATCATTAGTAATATTTATAACAATACTTGATAATTCCATGCAGTATATTAATTCCCAACAATTTATTTTGTACATGTATTGTGCTTCAGAAGATAGTCTGTGAAACTGCAATCAAAAACAGAAAATATATACTGATACAAAACAAATTTTGTTTCTTATTTATTGTACTCTTCGCAAGTACAAAACGAAGAGTATATTGCATTCGATCGGCACATTTCTAAAACCGGTAATATTGCTCTTAGACAAAGAATGTTCATATCACTGTGTTCATGATCGAATTCTGAACTACTTTCAAAATGTCCGTCCGTCCATCTCTCCGTATGTCGGTATGTCCGTCCGTCTGTCTGTCTGTCTGTCCGTCACGTTTCTTGTAAGCACGATAACTTAAGAACGAGAAGTCCGATTGTATTGAAATTTGGAGGGTAAGTTAGTCTTAGCTAGAGGAAGAACCCTATTTTGACCAAGATCGATCGATAAATAAAAAAATCGGTAAAGGTATTTACACAGAACTTCCCTCGTTATTTGTGCATGGCGGTCACTCTAAAAAATTATTAAATACGAAATGACATTGAGAATAATAATGGAAATATAGTTATTGTAATTATTACAAAGAAATCCTTATAATTTTTGGTCAAAAAAATAGTGCTCATAAAACAGCAAAAGTTCAATACTAAATAACAGGTCTACCATGAATTATTTCTTGGGATGACCACCCTGTATATTTTCCAATAAAAGTATAATAGCATATATCACATATTATTGCCATTAGACACATTTTCAGTTCCACATTCACGCAGTGAAGTGAAAGTATAGTGGTGGTTAAAAATTTCATTTTTTTTTTAAGTTTTCAAAACTGTTGGTTAAAAATGTTTAGTCCTTTTTCTTCTGCAATAGGTTCAGAATGTCATGAAATATGGAATTTTAAATTTGAGCAAAGAAAAAAAAAATTCCATCTGTTTTAGTAGTAAATTTTTTTTCAAAAATGTATGAAAAAAATTTTCAAATTTTACTTCCCTCGCATACCGAAGGGAAGTATTTTATTCGAGAAAAAATCACCCTCCGAGATTTTTTCGGATTCAGACGTTTCAGAACACGTAGATTACGAAAATATAGGTTATTCAATTCCGTCAGTCTGTCTGTCTGTCTGTCTGTCTGCCTGTCTGTCTGTCTGTTGGTACATTTACTAAAAAAAACTACTTGACGGAGAGCAGTCAAACTTAGTAGGTAGTTGACGCTACTGTCAGCGAAGACATGGTAGAAATTTCACTGGAAAATATACAGGGTGGACCATCTAAACGGAATAAATAGTGAAAAAATTTTTTTTTGCTCAAATTTAAAATTTCCACGTTTCATGACGTGCTAAACCTATTTCAGAAAAAAAACAATTTTGAAAATTTTTTTCAAACAATTTTGAAAACATCTTTATCAAGATGAAAAAAATTTTTTTTTGCTCAAATTTACAATTTCTACATTTCATGACACGCTTAACCTATTTCAGGAAAAAGAAATTTGAAAATTTTTTTCACCAATATTTTTGAAAAAATTTTTACTACTAAAATGAAATAATTTTTTTTTCTTTCTTCAAATTTAAAATTTCCACGTTTTATGGCATTCTAAGCCTGATTTAAAAAAATATATATTTTGAAATTTTTTTTACCATTTTTGAAAATTTGTTTACCACTAAAATAGATGGATTTTTTTTTTGTTTCTTCAAATTTCAAATTTCCACGTTTCATAGTGTTCTAAATCTATTTAAAAGAAAAATTAGACATTTTTCTTACTATTTTTAAAAAATTTTACCACTAAGATACATTTTTTTTCTTTGTTCAGATTTTAACTATCCATTTCCATGACATTCTAAAACTATTCAAACAAATTTAAAAATGTTTTTGAAGAATTTTTAAAAAAATTTGAAAACATTTTTAATCCATTTATGTATCACTACCTACTATAGAACAGACGAAAAAAATGTTTTTGCTCAAATTTAAAATTTCCACGTTTCATGATATTCCAAACCAATTTCGGAAAAAAAATTTGCAACATTTTGTTACCGGTTTGGAAAAAAATTTAACACTAGAATGCTCAAATTTAAATGACATTCTAAACCTAGGTATTTCAGAAAAAAAATTTTGAAAATTTTTTTCACCAACATTTTTCAAAAAGTTTTTACCACCAAAATAGATCGAATTTTTTTTTATTTGCTCAAATTTAAAATTTTCACGTTACATAGCATTCTAAACCTATTTAAAAAAAATACATAATTTTTAATTTTTAAACTTTTTTTAGCACTGCTATAGAATAGAAGGGAACTTTCCTTTTTGCTCAAATTTAAAATTTCTACGTTTGACATTTTAAACCTATTTCAGAAGAAAAAAATTTGAAAATTATTTTACCAACATTTTTTGAAAAATTTAAAAAAAATGAAATTTCTTAACCACACACTATACTTCCACTCCATTACGTGAATGTTGGAATGAAAATGTGACAGATGGCAATAATATCTGGCATATGCTCCTATTATACTTTTATTGAAAAATGTACAGGGTGGTCATCCCAAGAAATAATTCAGTCATGGTGGACATTGATGGATAACCAGGAACAAATGTCTAGAAGTTACAACATAAGAATATTTGGGGTGGAAGAAAAAAGTGAAGAAAATTTGTATGAGACTGTGTTGGGCATATTTCATAAAAACTTAAAATTAAAACACATCAATGAAACAAATATAAAAAAGTGCCACAGAGTAAGTGCAAAAAACCCAAGCAGAGAAAAACCCCGTCCAGCTGCTATCCTTGTTACCTTCTATGACTACACTACTCGGTCACAAGTGTTAAAGAATAGGAAGGCCTTGAAGTCATCTGGTATTCAAATACAGGAAGATCTAACCAAATTTCGACTTTCGCTAATCAAAAAAGCTATGGAAAAATTCCCTGCAAAAAACGTTTGGTCATTGAATGGCAATGTGTATGTGAAGTGCAATGATGTAGTGCATCGCATTGATGGCGAGTCCTACTTAGAAAACTTGGAGGCTTGACGAAAACTGTTTACTACTACTACTATTTCTCTTTATTTAAGAATATTTAATTTTTCAAAATGTTTTTATATCTCGCTTACTAATTACATAATGCTGTTTTTATTAAAATTACACTTATCGAGATTTCAGGAAACTTGTTTATGTTCTTTAGAGGTTAATTATTTTATTGTTCGTATGTACTTATGCTGGGGCATGTTCTTTGTGGGATTTGGCGGATGACTGAGAAGTTTTCTATTTGCATATATTATTTTTTCTGCTGTTGGCTGGGCCCTATGGAGAATGTGTTTCAGTATGATTATGAATATGTTCGTATATATAGTGCACACATAAACTTGCATACTTGTTCATAACATAACATTGCATACCTACCTACTTTTAATATCATTATTGTTTTTACTGTTATGTATCATTATCGCTATTTTCGCCCTTTATTATAAATTTCAGAAACGAGGCTGGGATTAAGCAGTAAACACTGTATGTTGGTTATTAATTATAATAGTTTTTTTAGGTTTTGTTTTTTCATAATATATAATATACAGTGTGATTTTGTATATATAAACAGATATTATTTTAGTTCTTTATTTAGAATGTTAATATGTATTTTCTGTTCAGGTACTGGTGGGGTGTCTCGCAGTTTAGGTACTAGATGTAGATTCATCTTAGACGCGCGCCTAGATGTCAACACAGGATAACGTTCGTTTACAGGTGGGGTACTCGAATGAGGTAATAGAAAATATGGATGCAAGAGTTGGTAAGAACCCGCATTTTACAGTTGCCCATATCAATATAAGGTCTCTTAATACAGGGTTTGATGAATTTGATAATTTTATTTATAATTATGATTTTTGTCTACTTGCAATAACTGAAACTTGGTTAACTAATGAATGTGATAGTTCCACTTACAAAATACCAGGGTATAACCTTATCAGGAAAGACAGAGAGTCAAGGGGGGGTGGTGTTGCTTTCTATTTAAAACAAAATATCATTTATTCTTTGGTAAACTTTGAGAGGTTTAGTAGTGCCGAGATTCTGTGCATTGAAATCACGTTAAATAAACAAAAAACAGCAGTATGTGTTATTTATCGTTCGCCATCAAGCGATACGACAAGTTTTTTAAATGACGTAGATGATTTACTTTCGACCATTTTTCCTGTTTATAATAATTTAATTCTATTAGGCGATATCAATATAAACATGTTAGGTAACTCTAAAGAAAAAAATGAATTTAACTATTTACTCGAAGCATATGACTGTAAACAAGTAATAAAAGTACCAACTAGGGAAAATCAATACACAAACTCAAATAGCCTAATAGATATAATTGCTATAAACAACTCATTAAATATGATCGAGACAGGTGTTTTATCTCTCGCAGAGGATATTACTGATCACAAACTGGTTTTTGCCAAAATAAATGTGCCCAAGTTTGTAAAGCAGGAAAAGTATGTAGAGCATAGAAATTATAAAAATATAGACTTTGAGCAGTTTAATTTTGATTGCAATAATATTAACTGGCTTGGTATATACCAAACTAATGACATCAATGAAAAAATTTATATTTTAAACAAAATATTTGTGGATTTGCTAGATGTTCATGCTCCTGTGGTAAAGAGAAAAATTATAGAAATGCCATTCACTCCTTGGATAACGGATAACATAAGAATACTTATGAAATTAAGAGACAAAACACGGAAAAAATATGAACAAAATAAGACTGAGGCAAACCATAACTATTATAAAGATTTACGTAATTATACAAAATCTGCCATACGTCGAGAGAAAGTGGCATTCTTTAATTCCATAAAAGATGATTCCCAAAAATTTTGGTCTACAGCAAAAAAATTAAATTTAACTAAATCACCGAATTATGATCTGCCAGCAAATTTACAAAATCCAGACTTATTAAATAATTTTTTCATTTCAATGGCAGATGCACAATCCACTGTATGTGAAGATACTTTGAACTTTTATAAAAATAACAGGCATTTAAATATTATAGAAACTCTATCATTTAATCAAATACACGAAAATGATGTCCTCAAAATAATCAACTCAATAAAAACACATGCCAAGGGGATGGATGATCTTTCAATAATTGATATAAAATTATTTATTCCATATTGTTTACCTGCTCTTACACATATTATTAATTGTATATTGTCACAAAATAAATTTCCTACGTTGTGGAAACACGCTATAGTAAAACCAATAGCAAAAGTTAATAACCCTGCTGAAGTTACGGACCTAAGGCCAATTAGTCTTCTCTGTGCACTTTCAAAAGTGATAGAGAGGCACCTGCTCAACCAAATAAATACATACTTAAATAAAAATAATCTCTTTTCAAAATTTCAATCGGGTTTCAGAAAAAATCATAGCACGTCCACCGCTTTAACATTTTTATTAGATAACTTTATTACAGGATTGGATGATGGAAAATGCACTGCTAGACTTTTCAAAAGCTGTTGATACGCTAGACCATAAAATGTTACTAGCAAAATTGCATTATTTTGGCTTTTCAAGTAATGCAATAGAGCTTATGTACAGTTACCTCAGCGAAAGGAAACAATGTGTTAATATTAATAAAAATTATTCACAGTCTAAAACCCTAAACAGTGATGTCCCTCAGGGGTCAATTTTAGGACCATTACTATTTTCTATATATGTCACCGATATGTCCAATAGTTTAAAATATTGCTCGTTACATCAATACGCAGATGATTCACAAATTTATTATTCTTTTAATATATCAGAATTTCAAACAGCCAAAATCCTAATAAATCTGGATTTAAAGAACATTTATACATATGCATGCAATCATAATCTTAAATTAAATGGCTCAAAATCTCAATCAATTTTAATAGGTACTCCTTCAACGAGAAAATATTTCACTGCAATTGACTTTAATTTTGTGATAAATAATCAAAGCATTCCTATTATTGATAATGCAAAAAATTTGGGAATATATATAGATTCGGCTTTAAAATTCGAAAAACATATTGTTAATAAAGTGAAGCTCTCAAATTTTCGACTAAAGAAATTGTATAATTTAAAAAACATTTAACCTTTAGATACTAAACTTAAATTTTGCAATACGTTAATTTTAACTCTATTTGACTATGGCGATGTCGTATATGGAAACACTATGTCTTCTCTAATGAGAAATACTGTTCAAAAAGTACAGAACTCTTGTATGCGCTTTATTTATAGTATTCCATACAGAAACCATATATCACCTTATTTACGTGAATTTAAAATATTAAATATGGAATATCGTAGATTGTTACATATGTATACTTTCATCTGGAGAATATTAAGTACAGGTGAACCAAACTATTTACGTACAAAATTGGTTACCCAAGTTCATCACCATAATACTAGATATATAGAGAATTTTTTGGTAAAACAACATAAAACCGCAATTTTTCAAAAATCATTTAGTTTTATTGCACTTCATTTATGGAATGCACTTGATAATGACGTCAAACATTTTTCTTATAATAAGTTCACAAATACTATAAAAAATATGCTGTTACTTAAACAAAATAAACAACCTCGCTATTGACTGCCTCACCTGTATGCTTCGATGGGTATATACTGCGGGAGACACCACCAGAATTTCAACAGAGGTACACTTACGTATATATTTTTCTTTATTTTCTTACAAATTTGTATAGGAACTTCAAATATTTTGTAATTTTTTAGGTAATATAGTATTTATTTTGTGTGTGTGCGTAGGTGCGTGTGCGGGTGTGTGTGTGTGTGTGTATACGTGTGCAGGGCAAATGGAAGAACGGCTGCATGTGCCGAATTTGTACCTTTTTATTATGTATTTTGTGCTGGTAAATAAATGTATTATTATTATTATTATTATTATTTATAAAGGTATTTGCGCAAGCCTGCCATATGTGGCACCTGCTATTTAGTATTGAACTTTTGCTGTTGGATGAGAACTCTGTATATTTTCTTGACCAAAAGTTATCAGGTTTTCTTTGTAACAATAGCAATAACTATGTTCCGATTATTATTCCCAATGTCATTTCGTAATTAAAAAATTTTTAGAGCGACCTCATGCGCAAATAACGAGGGAAGTTCTGTGTAAATACCTTTACCGATTTTTTTTTTTGAAATAGGTTTAGAATGACATGAAACGTGAAAATTTTAAATTTCAGCAAAAACAATTTTTTCCGTCTATCCTAATGGTAATTTTTTTTTCCAAGATGGTAAAAAATTATGCTTTTTTTTTCCGAAATAGGTTTCGAATGTCATGAAACGTGGACATTTTAAACTTAAGCAAAAAAAAATTTCATCTATTCTATAATAAGTAGTGAAATAGATTTTATCAATTTTATTTTAAATTTGTTTGAATAGGTTTAGAATGCAATGGAAACGTTGAAATTTTAAATTTGAACAGAGAAAAAAAAATTTGTTTTGAAATTTTTCCAAAATGTTGGTTAAAAAATTTTCAAATTTTTTTCTTCTGAAATAGGTTTAGACTGTCATGAAACGTGTATATTTTAAAATTGAGCAAAAAAAATTTCCATTTATTCGAGTGGTAATTTTTTTTTCAAAATGGTAAAAAAATGTTACAATTCTTTTTCTTCCGAAATAGGTTTGGAATGTCGTGAAGCGTGGAAATTTTAAATTTGAAAAAAAATAAAAATTTTTTTTTGGAATACGTTAGAATGCCATGAAACGTGAAAATTTTAAATTTGAAGAAAAAAAAAAATTCATATACCTATTTTAGTGGTAAAATTGTTTTCAAAAATGGTGAAAAAATTTTCAATTTTTTTTTCTGAAATAGGTACTTTTAGCGCGTCATGAAATGAGGAACTTTTAAATTTGAGCAAAAAAAAATTGTTTTCAATATTTATTCCGTTTAGACGGTCCACCCTGTATATTTTTCAGTGAAAATTCTACCATTTCTTCGCTGGCAGTAGGGTTAACTACCTACCAAATTTGACTGCTCTCCGTCAAGTAGTTTTTAGTTAATGCACCAACAGACAGACAGACAGACAGACTGACGGAATTGAAAAACCTATATTTTCGGAATCTACGTCAGAATCTGAAAAAATCTCGGAGGGTGATTTTTTCTCGAATAGGTACAATACTTCCCTTCGGTATGCGAGGGAAGTAAAAATTCCATCTGTTTTAATGGTAAAATTTTTTCGAAATTTTTAATAACTTTTAATTTTTTTTTTTTTAATACGTGAAAATTTAAAATTTTAAGGAAAAAAATTCCATCTATTTTGGTGGTAAAATTTTTTTTAAAAATGTTGGTAAAAAATTTTCAAACATTTTTACTTCCCTCGCATACCGAAGGGAAGTATTGTATTCGAGAAAAAATCACCCTCCGAGATTTTTTCGGATTCTGACGTTTCAGAACACGTAGATTCCGAAAATATAGGTTTTTCAATTCCGTCAGTCTGTCTGTCTGTCTGTCTGTCTGTCGGTCTGTCTGTCTGTCTGTCTGTCTGTCTGTCTGTCTGTCTGTCTGTCTGTTGGTGTATTTACTAAAAAACTACTTGACGGAGAGCAGTCAAATTTGGTAGGTAGTTAACCCTACTGTCAGCGAAGAACTGGTAGAATTTTCCCTGAAAAATATACAGGGTGGACCGTCTAAACGGAATAAATAGTGAAAAAAATTTTTTTTTTGCTCAAATTTAAAATTTCCACGTTTCATGACGCGCTAAACCTGTTTCAGGAAAAAAAAAATTTTGAAAATTTTTTTCAAACATTTTTGAAAAAATTTTTACCAAGATGAAAAAAATTTTTTTTTGCTCAAATTTAAAATTTCCACGTTTCATGACGCGCTAAACCTATTTCAGGAAAAAAAAATTTTTGAAAATTTTTTTCAAACATTTTTGAAAAAATTTTTACCAAGTTGAAAAAAATTTTTTTTTGCTCAAATTTAAAATTTCTACGTTTCATGACACGCTTAACCTATTTCAGGAAAAAAAAAATTGAAAATTTTTTTCACCAATATTTTTGAAAAAATTTTTACTACTAAAATGAATTTTTTTTTTCTTTCTTCAAATTTAAAATTTTCACGTTTCATGGCATTCTAAGCCTGATTAAAAAAAAAAGTTTTTTGAAATTTTATCACTAAGATAGAATTTTTCTTTCTTTGTTCAGATTTTAACTATCCACGTTTCCATGACATTCTAAAACTATTTTTAAATTTAAATTTAAAAATGTTTTTGAAGAATTTTTTAAAAAATTTGAAAACATGTTTAATCCATTTATGTATCACTACTATAGAACAGACGAAAAAATTTTTTTTGCTCAAATTTAAAATTTCCATGTTTCATGATATTCCAAACCAATTTCGGAAAAAAAAATTTGCAACATTTTGTTACCAGTTTGGAAAAAAATTTAACACCAGAATGCTCAAATTTAATGACATTCTAAACCTAGGTATTTCAGAAAAAAAAATTTGAAATTTTTTTTCACGAACATTTTTCAAAAAGTTTTTACCACTAAAATAGATCGAATTTTTTTTTATTTGCTCAAATTTAAAATTTTCACGTTTCATAGCATTCTAAACCTATTTTAAAAATACATCATTTTTAATTTTTAAACTTTTTTTAGCACTACTATAGAACAGAAGGAAACTTTCCTTTGTGCTCTAATTTAAAATTTCTACCTTTAACATTTTAAACCTATTTCAGAAGCAAAAAATTTGAAAATTATTTTACCATCTTTTGAAAAATTAAAAAAAAATGAAATTTTTTAACCACCACTATACTTCCACTCCATTACGTGAATGTTGGATTGAAAATGTGACAGATGGCAATAACATCTGGAATATGCACCTATTATACTTTTATTGAAAAATGTACAGGGTGGTCATCCCAAGAAATAATTCAGTCATGGTGGACATTTGTAAAGGTATTTGCGCAAGCCTGCCATATGTGGCACCTGCTATTTAGTATTGAACTTTTGCTGTTGGATGAGCAATCTGCATATTTTTTTGACCAAAACTTATCAAGTTTTCTTTGTAATAATAGCAATAACTCTACTCCGATTATTATTCTCAATGTCATTTCGTAATTATTATTTTTTTAGAGAGACTGCCATGAACGAGGGAAGTTCTGTGTAAATACCTTTACCGATTTTTTTCTTTTAAATAGGTTTAGAATGCCATGAAACGTGGAAATTTTAAATTTGAACAAAGAAAAAAATTTTTTTAGTGGTAAAAATTTTTTCAAAAATTTTCAAAATTTTTTTTTCCTGAAATAGGATTAGCGCGTCATGAAACGTGGAAATTTTAAATTTGAGCGAAAAAAATTTTTTCCACTATTTATTCCGTTTAGACGGTCCACCCTGTATATTTTCCAGTGAAATTTCTACCATTTCTGCGCTGACAGTAGCGTCAACTACATACCAAATTTGACTGCTCTCCGTCAAGTAGTTTTTTAGTAAATGCACCAACAGACAGACAGACAGACAGACAGACTGACTGACGGAATTGAAAAACCTATATTTTCGTAATCTCCGTGATCTGAAACGTCAGAATCCGTAAAAATCTCGGAGGGTGATTTTTTCTCGAATACAATAGGTACTTCCCTTCGGTATGCGAGGGAAGTAAAGGTTATTAATTTTTGCTTCCCTCGCATATCGAAGGGAAGTATTGTATTCGAGATTTTTTTCGGATTTTGACGTTTCAGATCACGTAGATTACGAAAATATAGGTTTTTCAATTCCGTCTGTCTGTCTGTCTGTTGACTAAAAAAAAAAAAATCGGTAAAGGTCTTTACACAGAACTTCCCTCGTTATTTGTGCATGGCGGTCACTCTAAAAAATTAATAATTACGAAATGACAATGAGAATAATAATCGGAACATAGTTATTGCTATTGTTACAAAGAAAACTTGATAAGTTTTGGTCAAAAAAATATACAGATCCAACAGCAGCAACTCATCCAAGAGCAAAAGCTCAACAGTAAATAACAGGTGCCACATATGGCAGGCTTACGCAAATACCTTTACAAATGTCCACCATGACTGAATTATTTCTTGGGATGACCACCCTGTACATTTTCAATAAAAGTATAATAGGTGTATATGTCAGATATTATTGCCATCCGTCACATCAATCCAACATTCGCGTAATGGAGTAGAAGTATAGTGGTGGTTAAAAAATTTCATTTTTATTTTAATTTTACAAAAATGTTTAAAAAAAATGTTTTAATTTTTTCTTGTGAAATATGTTTAAAATGTCAAACGTAGAAATTTTAAATTTGAGCAAAAAGGAAAGTTTCCGTCTATTCTATAATAGTGGTAAAAGAAGTTTAAGATTTAAAAATTACATGTTTTTTTAAATAGGTTTAGAATGCCATGAAACGTGAAAGTTTTAAATTTGAGTAAAACAATTTTCCATCTATTCTAGTGTTAATTTTTTTTCCAAATTGGTAAAATGTTGCAAAATTTTTTTTTCCGAAATTGGTTTGGAATGTCATGAAACGTGGAAATTTTAAATTTGAGCAAACCAAATTTTTCGTCTATTCTATAGTAGTGATAAATAGATTTAAAAAAATTTCAAAAACATTTTCAAAATTTGTTTGAATAGTTTTAGAATGCCATGGAAACGTGGATAGTTTAAATCTGAACAAAGAAAAAAAATTCTATCTTAGTGGTAAAATTTTTAAAAAATAGTAAACAAAATTTCTAATTTTTCTTTTAAATAGATTTAGAACGCTATGAAACGTGGAAATTTTAAATTTGAAGAAATAAAAAAAAAATCCATCTATTTTAAAGGTAAAAAAAATCGGTAAAGGTATTTACACAGAACTTCCCTCGTTCATGGCAGTCTCTCTAAAAAAATAATAATTACGAAATGACATTGAGAATAATAATCGGAGTAGAGTTATTGCTATTATTACAAAGAAAACTTGATAAGTTTTGGTCAAAAAAATATACAAATTGCTCATCCAACAGCAAAAGTTCAATACTAAATAGCAGGTGCCACATATGGCAGGCTTGCGCAAATACCTTTACAAATGTCCACCATGACTGAATTATTTCTTGGGATGACCACCCTGTACATTTTTCAATAAAAGTATAATAGGTGCATATGCCAGATGTTATTGCCATCCGTCACATTTTCAATCCAACATTCACGTAATGGAGTGGAAGTATAGTGGTGGTTAAAAAATTTCATTTTTTTTTAATTTTTCAAAAGATGGTAAAATAATTTTCAAATTTTTTTCTTCTGAAATAGGTTTAAAATGTCAAAGGTAGAAATTTTGAATTAGAGCAAAAAGGAAAGTTTCCTTCTGTTCTATAGTAGTGCTAAAAAAAGTTTAAAAATTAAAAATGATGTATTTTTAAAATAGGTTTAGAATGCTATGAAACGTGAAAATTTTAAATTTGAGCAAATAAAAAAAAATTCGATCTATTTTAGTGGTTAAAACTTTTTGAAAAATGTTGATGAAAAAAATTTTCAAAATTTTTTTTCTGAAATACCTAGGTTTAGAATGTCATTTAAATTTGAGCATTCTGGTGTTAAATTTTTTTCCAAACTGGTAACAAAATGTTGCAATTTTTTTTTTCCGAAATTGGTTTGGAATATCATGAAACGTGGAAATTTTAAATTTGAGCAAAAAAAATTTTTTCGTCTGTTCTATAGTACTGATACATAAATGGATTAAAAATGTTTTCAAATTTTTTTAAAAATTCTTCAAAAACATTTTTAAATTTGTTTGAATAGTTTTAGAATGTCATGGAAACGTGGATAGTTAAAATCTGAACAAAGAAAGAAAAATTCTGATAAAATTTCAAAAAACTTTTTTTTTTAATCAGTCTTAGAATGCCATGAAACGTGAAAATTTTAAATTTGAAGAAAAAAAAATTCATTTTAGTAGTAAAATTTTTTTCAAAAATATTGGTGAAAAAAATTTTTTTTTCCTGAAATAGGTTAAGCGTGTCATGAAACGTAGAAATTTTAAATTTGAGCAAAAACAAATTTTTTTCATCTTGGTAAAATTTTTTTCAAAAATGTTTGAAAAAAATTTTCAAATTTTTTTTTTCTGAAATAGGTTTAGCGCGTCATGAAACGTGGAAATTTTAAATTTGAGCAAAAAAAAATTTTTTTCAACTTGGTAAAAATTTTTTCAAAAATGTTTGAAAAAAATTTTCAAAAAATTTTTTTTCCTGAAATAGGTTTAGCGCGTCATGAAACGTGGAAATTTTAAATTTGAGCAAAAAACAATTTTATTCATCTTGGTAAAAATTTTTTCAAAAATGTTTGAAAAAAATTTTCGAAAAATTTTTTTTCCTGAAACAGGTTTAGCGCGTCATGAAACGAGGAAATTTTAAATTTGAGCAAAAAAAAATTTTTTCACTATTTATTCCGTTTAGACGGTCCACCCTGTATATTTTTCAGTGAAAATTCTACCAGTTCTTCGCTGACAGTAGGGTTAACTACCTACCAAATTTGACTGCTCTCCGTCAAGTAGTTTTTTAGTAAATACACCAACAGACAGACAGACAGACAGACAGACAGACAGACAGACCGACAGACAGACAGACAGACAGACTGACGGAATTGAAAAACCTATATTTTCGGAATCTACGTGTTCTGAAACGTCAGAATCCAAAAAAATCTCGGAGGGTGATTTTTTCTCGAATACAATACTTCCCTTCGGTATGCGAGGGAAGTAAAAATTTCAAAAATGTTGGTAAAAAAAAATTTCAAAAAATTTTCAATTTTGTTTTTCTGAATCAGGCTTAGAATGCCATGAAACGTGGAAATTTTAAATTTGAAGAAAAAAATATATCATTTTAGTAGAAAAAAATCGGTAAAGGTATTTACACAGAACTTCCCTCGTTATTTGCGCATGGCAGTCACTCTAAAAAATTAATAATTACGAAATGACATTGAGAATAATAATCGGAATATAGTTATTGCTATTATTACAAAGAAAACTTGATAAGTTTTGTTTAAAAAAATATACAGATTGCTCACCCAACAGCAAAAGTTCAAAACTAAATAGCAGGTGCCACGTATGGCAGGCTTGCGCAAATACCTTTACAAATGTCCACCATGACTGAATTATTTCTTGGGATGACCACCCTGTACATTTTTCAATAAAAGTATAATAGGTGCATATGCCAGATATTATTGCCATCTGTCACATTTTCAATCCAACATTCACGTAATGGAGTGGAAGTATAGTGGTGGTTAAAAAATTTCCTTTTTTTTTTAAATTTTCAAAAGATGTTGATAAAATAATTTTCAAAATTTTTTCTTCTGAAATAAGTTTAAAATGTCAAACGTAGAAATTATAAATTTGAGCAAAAAGGAAAGTTTCCTTCTATTCTATAATAGTGCTAAAAAAAGTTTAAAAATTAAACATTATATATTTTTTAAAATAGGTTTAGAATGCTATGAAATGTGAAAATTTTAAATTTGAACAAATAAAAAAAAATCGATCTATTTTAGTGGTAAAAACTTTTTGAAAAATGTTGGTGAAAAGAAATTGAAAAATTTTTTTTCTGAAATACCTAGGGTTTAGAATGTCATGAGACGTGAAACTTTTAAATTTGACCATTCTAGTGTTAATTTTTTTTCCAAACTGGTAACAAAATGTTGCAAATTTTTTTTCCGAAATTGGTTTGGAATATCATGAAACGTGGAAATTTTAAATTTGAGCAAAAACATTTTTTTCGTCTGTTCTATAGTAGTGATACATAAATGGCTTAAAAATGTTTTCAAATTTTTTGAAAAATGGTTCAAAAACATTTTAAAATTTGTTTGAATAGTTTTAGAATGCCATGGAAACGTGGATAGTTAAAATCTGAACAAAGAAAAAAAGCCTATCTTGGTAAAATTTTTTAAACATAGTAAGAAAAATTTCCAATATTTCTTTTAAATAGATTTAGAACGCTATGAAACGTGGAAATTTGAAATTTGAAGAAATAAAAAAAATTCCATCTATTTTAGTGGTAAACAAATTTTCAAAAATGGTAAAAAAGTTTCAACTAAATTTTTTTTTGAATCAGGCTTAGAATGCCATGAAACGTGCAAATTTTCAATTTGAAGAAAGAAAAAAAAAATTCATTTTAGTAGTAAAAAATTTTTCAAAAATATTGGTGAAAAAAATTTTCAATTTTGTTTTTCCTGAAATAGGCGTGTCATGAAACGTAGAAATTTAAAATTTGAGCAAACAAAAATTTTTTTATCTTGGTAAAATTTTTTCAAAAATGTTGGTGAAAAAAATTTTCAATTTTTTTTTTCTGAATTAGGTTTAGCGCGTCATGAAACGTGGAAATTTTAAATTTGAGCAAAAAAAATTTTTTTTACTATTTATTCCGTTTAGACGGTCCACCCTGTATATTTTCCAATGAAAATTCTACCATTTCTTTGCTGTCAGTAGGGTCAACTACCTACCAAATTTGACTGCTCTCCGTCAAGTAGTTTTTTAGTAAATGCACCAACAGACAGACAGACAGACAGACAGACAGACAGACAGACCGACGGACGGACGGACGGACGGACGGACGGACAGACACACACAGACAGACAGACAGACAGACAGACTGACGGAATTGAAAAACCTATATTTTCGTAATCTACGTGTTCTGAAACGTCAGAATCCGAAAAAATCTCGGAGGGTGATTTTGATTGAAACGTGGAAATTTTAAATTTGAGCAAAAAAAATTTTTTTTACTATTTATTCCGTTTAGACGGTCCACCCTGTATATTTTCCAATGAAAATTCTACCATTTCTTTGCTGTCAGTGGGGTCAACTACCTACCAAATTTGACTGCTCTCCGTCAAGTAGTTTTTTAGTAAATGCACCAACAGACAGACAGACAGACAGACAGACAGACAGACAGACCGACGGACGGACGGACGGACGGACGGACGGACAGACAGACAGACCGACGGACGGACGGACGGACGGACGGACGGACGGACGGACAGACAGACACACACAGACAGACAGACAGACAGACAGACAGACAGACTGACGGAATTGAAAAACCTATATTTTCGTAATCTACGTGTTCTGAAACGTCAGAATCCGAAAAAATCTCGGAGGGTGATTTTCTCTCGAATACAATACTTCCCTTCGGTATGCGAGGGAAGTAATACTTGACGAAGAGCAGTCAAATTTGGTAGGTAGTTGACGCTACTGTCAGCGAAGAAATGGTTAAACTTTCACTGGAAAATATAAAGGGAATAAATAATGAAAAATATTTTTTGTGTTCAAATTTAAAATTTTCACGTTTCATGACACGCTAAACCTATTCCAAAAAAAAATTTTTACCACTAAAATAGATGGCATTCTAAACCTATTTAAAAAAAAAAAAAAAAAAATTACCACTACTGTAGAATAGAAGGAAACTTTCCTTTTCGCTTAAATTCAAAATTTCCACGTTTCATGACATTCTAAACCTATTTCAGAAGAAAAAAATTTGAGCATTTTTTTACCAACATTTTTGAAAATTTTTTAAAAAATGAAATTTTTTAACCACCCCTATACTTCCACTCCACTACGTGAATGTGGAATTGAAGATGTGACAGATGGCAATAATATTTGGCATATGGTACCTATTATACTTTTATTGAAAAATGTACAGGGTGGTCATCCCAAGAAATAATTCAGTCATGGTGGACATTTGTAAAGGTATTTGCGCAAGCCTTCCATATGTGACACCTGTTATTTAGTATTGAACTTTTGCTGTTGGATGAGCACTCTGTATATTTTTTTGACCAAAACTTATCAGGTTTTCTTTGTAAAAATAGTGATAACTATATTCCAATTATTATTTTCAATGTTATTTCGTAATTATTAATTTTTTAGAGTGACCGCCATGCACAAATAAAGAGGGAAGTTCTATGTAAATACCTTTACCGATTTTTTAATTTAGAATTTTTTTTTTTCAATATTTTGTAATTAAAATAAAAATGTCTAAAACTAACATTATTTACAAAAAAAAACTGCGAAGAGTATCCTATAGAATGTGCAACAATTATATAAATAGAGCATTTAATCGGAAAGAGTATAATGATTAGCTTGTTTTAACTGGTTTTAGTTAATATTTTAATGCAGTATTTTAATTTATGTCTGCAATTTAAATATTTTCAGAAAATAATTCATTATAATGGGAAATACCAAAAATAAAAATGCAGAATTAAAACAATGTTTATGCGACTTTATTTAAAACAGTATAAAACTCTATAAAACCAACAAAACATTCGTCTACTAATTTTTTTAACAAATAATAATTCAACGCAAGGTTATCATCATTTGCAAATCAATTCAACTTCTAAAAATATACAATATTGACAAAGCTGCTTGGCCACTATCGCACTAGATTGTGGTTATTACTTTAATTGGCTTATAAAAATACAAAATGATCAAGTAGCTCATCTCAGGAGAGAGGATGTCTTGCTATATGCACATATAATAGCTGTCGTATTCCCTAATTTTACTGACTCAAGGTTGTGGTCTGTGCGTCTCAAAATATAATTTCGGTGAGTGTGATCTCGCCGGCGTTAATAATTATATTTGCCAAAGCTTGCGCTGAATTTAGTGACAATATCTTTGTTTAAAATTTGCAAAAGTGCCTGTGCGTATGTGTGTTCTATCGAGATCAGAGGACAAGAGAATTTGTAATTAAATAAGAAAGAAACATATTCTTAATGTTAACACCCTAGATTCATATGTAAAATTTCCGAATTTCCGAATTTCGAGTTCGCCAATTTATTTGGAATTGTGAAATTGTCGAAAAAGGCTTATGTTTGCAAAAGCTGCAAAGAACATAAAAATATGTATTTTAATATTTCTCACTCAATACCTCGCTTACTATTGGAGATATCGACCTTAAATTTTAACCCAACATTCCTTTGACTTTTATCTTAGGTATAGCGAAACAAAAATTTCTCTTCCTATGATATATTTTTTACAATACATATAACAAACCTTACATGTTGACCAAAAATTGTTAAATGCATCATAGATTATAACATGCGACAAACTTTTTTATTATCAAACTTAGACATGTGGTGAAAGGAAGTAAAGTGGGGTTTAAAGTTCAAAGAAACTTTTTTCTTTGTTATTTTTTGTGGCGTGATTGTTAGTTTTTCCACACTAGAGCTGGTAACAGAGCGCACGCTTTCACACTGGTGGCAAGTGCATGTTGCTAGCCAGTGCAAGCAGTGAACAAGTGTTTTCTCCAGTTTTTATTACATATTAAATTTATCTTGTAAAGTCACTTTACATGGTATTTTACAGCAAAAATTTAGAATCGCTTGAATCGAGAAAGATGAACATAGGTTTTTGAAAGAATTAATCTTATTGTATTTCCTATTATGTGATTGGAATAAATATTTGCAGTCAAAAATAGATTGTAAACAATTAGGTGTCAAAGAGACAATGCCGAGACATTACAAAATGTAACTAATGAGGCAGTAAATATAAAAATGTATTTTAATTCTATAATATTGGGAACACAACTACAAAACAAGCACTTATTTATGTCAAAGAACCCCCTGTTTCAAGCAAAATGTAGGAGGTCCTACACGTGAGAATATTATAAAAAACCGCTGCCTAAGGAATCACTACTTCCACATCCAGATTTTCCTTCCAAGTCACTTTAAAGCAAACATCTTGACTAGATTTGCACTCTAGTATGTGGAAATTACAGGTCATAGAATTTTAATAATATTTGGAGCAGATGTCAAAGAAAAGTTTGAGGCGTTGGTCTTACCTTATAAGTTAAAAATGAAGTTTTTCCCTATTCACAACCTATCATGTCCCACCCTTTCAGTGGAATCATCTCAATCAGACGTCATTACAATACATACGTGTACTAACTTTCAAGTAAATATCTCAATTTTATGTTATCAAACCCATTAATAATGGAGCGGAAATGGCGGTGTTTGAAAAATATTAGAAAGAAATCTGAGGCCTTGGTTTCTAGTACATACACCAAATGCCACATTTCTGTACTCATACCAGTTTGATTTACTTATTTTCTTATATTTACTCCTATTTAACCCTTCAACCGAATTATCTCAAAATATAATCTAGTTCCAGATGTCGTTATAATACATACGTGTACGACCAATTACCCTCACTCCTTCAACGCAATCATGTCAAAATATAATCTAGTTTAAGATATCGTTATACGTGTAATAAATTTCAAGTGAAAATCCAAATTTAATTTTATCAACTATTTTAATAAGGGAGTGGTGGTTGTGGGGGGATGGAAAATATTATAAAAAACCTGAAGTCATCGCTTCTAGTATATACACCAAATCACAAATTTCTATACTCTCACCAACTTGCTTCACTTATTTTCTCCTATTTAACCCTATTTAACCCCCAACCCTTCAACGGAAGCTTTTCAAAATATAATCTAGTTCCAGATGTAGGTATATAATACATACGTGTACCAAATTTCAAGTGAATATTTCAATTTTATTTTATCAACCCTTTTAATAATGGAGTAGGGGTTGTGGGGGTTGAAAAATATTATAAATAATCTGAGACCTTGGCTTCTAGTACATGCACCGAATTTTAAGTTTCTGTACTCTTACCAGCTTGCTTTACATATTTCCCAATATTTACCCCTATTTACCCCCCAACCCTTCACCGGATATCCTCAAAAAACAATCCAGTTCTAGACCTCGTTATGATATATATGTATACAAAATTTCAAGTCAATATCTTAAACCGTTCCGGAGAAAGCGTGCGGACAAAAAAAAAGTTACAGACAGACCGAGACAGACAGAAATTTTTTTTCGCTCAAATTTAAAATCTCGATGTTTCATGACATTCTAAACCTTTTTCAAAAAAAAATAAATTGAATTTTTTTTACGATTACTATACTTCCAATCCACTACGTGGATGTGGAAGTAAAAGAAAAAGTGAGCCGTGTGCTTTCTGTGCGACAAATACAGCGATTCAATAGGAAATACAAAACTCGTCCCAGTTACCACCTTTAATAAACAAATGCAAATTTTAATGAAAAGGGGCTAAATAGACGCAAAATAATGTATTACTAAATAATATTCAAGGACACGGTAATACCTGTCCTGTATAGATATGACAGCTCATGAACTGAAATATAACTATTGCATGACTATTTTCTTAAAACTAATATCAAGAGATTCTGCTTGTAAAACGGATGAAAAAAATGCATTACGTTTAAATGGACGACACTAAAAGCAATTGATTTTCTGTCTAATCATTGATTATAATTGCCTTCACGTAAATACATCCAGGACATTATACCAGTAATTGGGGACATTGTGATAGCAATAACAGTCAGCAGCTTAACACACAAATCAGTTAAATAAGGCGTTTTAATGTTTACTAAAAATGTAAATGTACAATGATAAATGTATGTATTTATTTCAAAATGTTGCATATTCTTCCAGTAGATTTTTTAAGAGGTATTGTTAGTTTTGTTTCCACTTTTTTCTTTGCAATTAATTTGTTGTATGTACTAGTATGTACTACATATTATCATTACTTTTAGACATGATTTTTTATTTCTGATACAAAATTTAAACATTTTCCTTTAATTTTTTTTTACTTTAAATATCCCGTATTCATTCTTATAAATATTTGAATTTAATATTTTTTCTGTTTCATAATTAATAATTGAAATTAAACAAAATAATTTCTGTTTCTTTTCTATGAATTAATTCTTTGAGAAGCAACAAATTATTCAGTACCCAATGTCGTGTAAATCGTTTAATCTAGCTTGAGCAGGCATAGTTAAGTCAATAATATTGTAATATTAGAAGTTGAACTCCGTGTTGCGGGTGCGGAGCATTTTAACAATTTATTTGCGGCCAAACTAAACAGCAACAAAAAGAAATATAGAATCCCAAAACTTCCTTGACCTTCAAACTTCACTTTTTGTCGTTATACTAGCTTTATATCTATAATAATTAAAGAGAGCCTCGCTTACTATATTTTACAGTGCGTTTTCGTATTCTTGTACAACATGTAATAGTTTATACCGTGTGAGTCACGAATTGCGCTCGCCCCGATATTTCCTAAAATATTTGGAATAGAAAATTGAAATTTGGAGGCCTTATTACACGACTAAAATGCCATCTTTTCAATAAAAAATCAAGTTTGGTGCTCATCCGGTTTGACCGGAAATGCCCACAACTTTCGATTTCTAAATGGAACACCCTATATATTTTTACATTAAAAAATCTATTTCTGAATCCAGAGTGTTGTGGTGCCCAAAACATATTTTAGTTTGTGTGCTACGTTACTATAAAAATAAAAAGAGCAATATGATTGCATTACTTAATTCTCTAGAGGGGTTTAAAATTTTTAAATGTGATTTTTACCCACTAACTCGGTTTTTTTAAATGGGAATTTAATCGTTCACCAATATTTTTAAATACCTCATTTTCATACGAATCTAACGATACCAAAATTTTGAAAATCCGCTCAGCCAAAATACAATGCAACCAAGCTTTTAGAAACATGCGGCTAATAGATAATAGATTAGTGGGCTTTGGAAACTAAAATGGCACATTTCTGTGTAAATCTGGTAATCTAATAACATTGGAAAAATCATAGTAGCCATTGACTGTAATAAAACAATATCAGCTGTCAGACAGATACAAAATAAAGCGTTGCGGAAATCTCTTTGAGTAAAAATTAAAGAAAATGAATAATTTTAGTAGAAATGAAAAGGTCGATATGTTACTGATATATGGAGAGCGTCTCAAAAATTCAACTGTAGCTGCAGAACTGTATCAGCAACGATATCCCAACAGACGTCATCCAAGCAGACATTTGTTTGCCAGAGTGGAACAAGAATTAAGAAACGAACCCAATCAACAAAATGACCATCAAACATTTATTGTAAGTGAGGACAAAGAAATTGATGTATTAGGATTTGTGATGGTACACCCAACAACATCAACAAGGAAATTGTCAATGGAATGCGACATTAGTCAGTCTTCGGTTTGCAGAATTTTAAAGTAACATAAGTTTCGGTCTTATAAATACCAAATATAGCAACATCTTTATGGAGATGATAACGACAGGAGGATAGTATATTGCAACTGGTTCTTAAATGCAGTACAACAAAACTCATATTATATATTCAGATAAAAGTAGATTTACGAACCAAGGTATGTTTAACAGAAATAATACTAGGTACTGGGCTCAAGAAAATCCGAGGTTGGTAGGGCGGGGGAATATTCAGGAAAGATTTGGGTTTAACTGTTGGCTTGGAGTACTTGGAGATCGAATAATTGGACACATATTTTTTGATGTAACACTTACTGGCGAACGATATTTATTCTTTTTACAAAACCAGAGAGCAGAATTTCTTGACTTACTTCCTCTTGCCTATTTACAAAATCTGTTTTTCCAACAAGATGGTGCTCCCCCACATAATTCCAGAAGAGTGGTGGAATATTTAAACAACTTGCATGGTGAACGCCTTATCGCAAATCAGGGTCATATCAGGTGGCTTCCTAGGTCACCTAACTTAACACCCCTCGACTATTATGTATCGGGCACTCCCAAAAATAAAGTTTATAAAACTTCTTCAAATACCCGTGAAGAGCTGCCAAATAAAGTTGTACGGGCTCTTAATGAAATAACGCCGGCTGAATTGCGTAGAGCCATTCAAGCAACTGTACGCAGAGCCGAATTGTGTATAGAAAAAAATGGTGGACATTTTGAACAATATCTATAAATGTCAATTTATGGTTTAATTATATTAATTATTTTAAAGATACCTACTGTTACCTAGTTTAAGTTTAATTGTTCAAACGGAATTGATTTTTATTTATTTATAGGCCCGATATTTATGTTCATTTAAATAAAACTCTGAAAACCGAACTGATGTCGCATTCTATTGCAAATGTCCTTGTGGATGTAATTGTGTTTACCTCCACATACCATGCTAAACTTAATTGTAACGTTCTTTGCGCTCACAATTATTAAATGTTTGATAGCTCAAGATTGCCTATAACTACACGAGTCTGTCCGACAGCTGATATTGTTTTATTACATTCAATGGTTACTATGATTTTTCCAATATTATTAGGTCACCAGATTTACACAGAAATGTGCCATTTTAGTTTCCAAAGCCCACTAATCTATTATCTATTAGCCGCATGTTTCTAAAAGCTTGGTTGCATTGTATTTTGGCTGAAATCTCAAATATTTCTCAGCAGATTTTCAAAATTTTGGTATCATTAGATTCGTATGAAAATGAGGTATTTAAAAATGTTGGTGAACGATTAAATTCCCATTTAAAAAACCGAGTTAGTGGGTAAAAATCACATTTAAAAATTTTAAACGCCTCTAGAGAATTAAGTAATGCAATCATATTGCTCTTTTTATTTTTAGAGTAACGTAGCACACAAACTAAAATATATTTTGGGCACCACAGCTCTCTGGATTCAGAAATAGATTTTTTAATAAAATTTTTAATGTTTATCAAAAAGTGACCAAAATGGATGTATTGTATTCAAAATTTCCTCTAGATTCCAAAAATGTAAAAATATATAGGGTGTTCCATTTAAAAATTGAAAGTTGTGGGCATTTCCGGTCAAACCGGATGTGCACCAAACTTGATTTTTTATTGAAAAGATGGCATGGTCGTGTAATAAGGCCTCCAAATTTCAATTTTCTATTCCAAATATTTTAGGAAATATCGGGGCGAGCGCAATTCGTGACTCACCCGGTATATTACTTCCACATCCACGTAGTTGATTGGAAGTATATTAATTGCAAAAAAAATCTATTTTTTCTTCTTCTTGAAATAGGTTTAAAATGTCATGAAACGTCAAGATTTTAAATTTGAGCGAAAAAAAATAATTTCTGTCTGTCTGTCGGTCTGTCTGTTGGTCGGTCTGTCTCTAACTTTTTTGTCCGCACATTTTCTCTGGAACGATTTAAGATATTGACTTGGGGTTGGGGGGTTAACTAGGTGTAAATAAGGGAAAATAAGTAAAGCAAATTGGTAAGAGTTCAGAAATTTGGGATTTGGTGTACATGCTAGAAGCGAAGGCCTCAGGTTTTTTTATAAGATTTTCCATGCCCCCACCACCCCCACTCCCTTATTAAAAGACTTGATAAAATTAAATTTAGATTTTCACTTGAAATTAGGTACACGTATGTATTGTAGTGACATCTGATTGAGATGACTGCACTGAAGGGGTGGGAGGTGGTAGGTTGTGAATAGTGGAAAATAAGTAGGGTAAACTAGAAACTTCATTTTTAACATATATGATAGAAATCAACTCCTCAAACTTTTCTATGACATCTGCCCCAAATATTATTAAAATTTTATGACCAGTAAATTTTACATACTAGAGTGCAAATATAGTCAAAATGTTTTCCTTAAAGTGACTGGGATGAAAAATCTGGATGTGAAAGTAGTGATGCTTTAGGCAGCGGTTTTTTTATAAGAAAGATATGACGGTAAAGCAATTTTGCTTTTTACATCAATCAAGAACAATATCAGAGGAATACATAAAATTCGAGACCAACGTCACTATCGGAGCTAAGATACTGAGTGAGAAATAAGAAAATAAATATTTGATGTTTTTACAAAAATTTGTCTTTTTCTCCCATTTCGTAAATCAGAATTAACTGGCGAACTCAAAATTCGAATCCAGCTGAAAATATTACATCTGTTTTCGTTTTGTATACCCTTCAGTTGACTCCCCCAGCTTTAAAATGCATCGCAGCGGGCACTAGATTCTCTACTAGTCGATTAAAATAAAAAATGGGTTTCTGGGAAACTTGAGGAATGTGACGATGTGATTACACAGGCACACAGAAAAAAAATGGAGTGCGAGAAAGCAGACCTATGTATTCCCATGCATTTTGACATGCTGAATACGAAACCGATGTACGTTTTGCCCGACTGGCTCTTGCATTTTTCTTATCCTCAGAAAAAATGAGAGTATAGCTAAATATCTAAAAAAATTCAAGCGCGCGTAGAATAACGAGAAATCAAATGGTACAAACTAGAAGTCTATAGCTTTTTTGGTTTCCAAGATAGAGCATTGAGAAGTGGGGAAAAGAGAGATTTTTTTTCTTCCGGTGACTTTGAGCGGCCCCATCTCGGAAACGAAGTATCGCAGGGATGTCTGGTTTGCCATTCGATTTTTCTTGCCATTCTACGTACCCCAAAAATTTTCCAGATATTCATCTACACTTTCATTTTTTCGGGCATTCTTACGGTGTCTATTGCGGTTAGAAAAATTGCAAGAGTTAATCGGGCAATACGGACATCGGATCCGTGTTCAGCAGGTCAAGATTCATCGGAATACATAGATCTGCCTTTTCGCACTCGACTTTTTACTTCCCTCGCATACCGAATGGAAGTATTGTATTCGAGAAAAAATCACCCTCCGAGATTTTTTCGGATTCTCACGTTTCAGATCATGTAGATTACGAAAATATAGGTTTTTCAATCCCGTCAGTCTGTCAGTCTGTCGGTTTGTCTGTCGGTCTGTTGGTGCATTAACTAAAAAACTGCTTGACGGAAGACAGTCAAATTTGGTACTTAGCTAACGCCATTGCCACCAAAGAAATGGTTAAACTTTCACTGGAAAATATTGGGCCACCTAAAGAGAATAAATAGATAATGGAAAAAAAATGTTTCGTTCAAATTTAAATTTCCATGTTTCATGACATTCTAAACCTATCTCAAAAAAAATACTTTTTTGAAAATTTTAAATAGAAAAAAAATTTGAAAATTTTGTATATACCGAATGGGTGATTAAAAAAATATATTTTTTGCTCCAATTTAAAATCTTCACGTTTCGTGACATTCTAAATCTTAAAAAAATCGGTAAAGAACTTCCCTCTTTATTGTATTGAAACATTCTTTATAGGATTTTGCAAACAGCAGAAAAAATAATTATCTATAACTAAAAGAAAAACTTTGTGAAGAAATATTAATAAAATCTTTGCATTCTTTCGATAACCTGAATTCTGGTTATGCTAGCAAATTAAAATCCTAAAATGAATTTGTCTAATTTCTTATTTGACAATTCTCATTCTAACACTAGCATCCACACAGTCCCCTACGGCCATGCAGATTAAACTAGTATCCACATAACCCCCTACGATTATGAAGATTCAGTTAAAAATGAGAACAAAGACCTAATATGAATTTATTTATCTACCTTGTCTTAAAAAAAAAAATGTTCATTCCAACGGATTACACTTTCATGAAATCTATCATTCTGTTTCCTGGAAATGCTTAGACTTTGAAACGTTTTTCGCCCTTATTCTGGAGCTCATCAGAAAGACATAAAGCCATGAGCTCCAGAATAAGGGCGAAAAACGTTTCAAAGGCTAAGCATTTCCAGGAAACAGAATGATAGATTTCATGAAAGTGTAATCCATTGGAATGAACATTTTTTTTAAGACAAGGTAGATAAATAAATTCATTTTAGGTCTTTGTTCTCATTTTAACTGAATCTTCATAATCGTAGGGGGTTATGTGGATACTAGTTTAATCTGCATGGCCGTAGGGGACTGTGTGGATGCTAGTGTTAGAATGAGAATTGTCAAATAAGAAATTACACAAATTCATTTTAGGATTTTAATTTGCTAGCATAACCAGAATTCAGGTTATCGAAAGAATGCAAAGATTTCATTAATATTTCTACACAAAGTTTTTCTTTTAGTTATAGATAATTATTTTTTCTGCTGTTTGCAAAATCCTATAAAGAATGTTTTAATACAATTATAAGCAAACAAATAATAATTCATTTTTAAACTTCCCTCTTTATTTGTGCCTGGCGGTCACTTTATAAAATTAATAATTACGAAATGACATTGAGAATAATAATCGGAATATACTTATCACTATTATTACAAAGAAAACCTGATATCTTTTGGCCAAGAGAATATAGAGCGCTCATCCAACAGAACAAGATCAATACTAAATAACAAGTGCCAAATATGGAAGGCTTGCGCAGATACCTTTACAAATGTCCACCATGACTGAATTATTTCTAGGGATGACCACCCTGTACATTTTTCAATAAAAGTATAATAGTTGCATATGCCAAATATTATTGCCATTTGTCACATTTTCAATTCCACATTCACGTAGTGGAGTTATATAGTGGTTAAAAAATTTAATTATTTTTGAAATGTTTCAAAAATGTACAAAATCCTTTTTGAAAAATTTTCTTTATGAAATAAGTTTCGAATGTCATGAAACGTGGAAAATTTAAATTTGAGCAAAACAAATTTCCCATCTTTCTACTGGTAAAAGTTTTTCCAAAGTTTTGAAATTTCTTTTTTCTGAAATAGATTTAGAATGTCATGAAATGTGAACATTATAAATTTGAGCAAAAAAAATGTTTCCATTTATTCTTGCTGTAGTAGTAAAAAAATGTTCAAAAATGTTTGCCTTTGAAATTCTTTTTTCCGAAATAAGTTTTGAAGGTCATAAAACGTGGAAATTTCAAATTTGAGCAAAAATTTTTTCCATCAAATATTCTATTAGTAAAAATACATATTAAAATATTTAAAAAAATTATTCTTAGACAAATTTTAAAATTTTTCTTTATGAAAATATTTTTTAGAAATAAATTTAGAATGTCACAAAACGCGGAAATATTAAATTTGAGCAAAAAAAATCGTTTTTCTGCTGGTAAGAAAATTTTTAAGTTTTGAGAAAAGACAAACAAAGAAAAACATTTTTTATTCATCTATTTTAGAGGTAGATTTTTTCTAAAATAAAATAAAAATATCAATTTTTTTTTTCTGAAATAGGTTTAGAATGCCATGAAACGTGGAAATTTTAAATTTAAGAAAAAAATATTTTCCATCTATTTGTGGAAAAAAAATTTTCAAATATGTTGGTGAAAAAAATTTTCCATTTTTTTTAAAAAATAGATTTAGAATGCCATGAACCGTGAAAATTGTAAATTTAAACAAAGAAAAAAATTTTTCAGAAAAGTTGGTGAAAAAACTTTTTTTTCTGAAATAGGTTTAGCGTGTCATGAAACGTGGAAATTTTAAATTTGAGCAAAAAAATGTTTTTTTCAATATTTATTCTCTTTAGACGGTTCACCTGTATATTTTCCAGTGAAAGTTTAACCATTTCTTCGGTGGCAGTGGCGTTGTTAGCTACCTACTAAATTTGACTGTCTTCCGTCAAGTAGTTTTTTAGTTAGTGGACCAACAGACAGACAGACAGACTGACGGAATTGAAAATTGAAAAGGGTGATTTTTTCTCGAATACAATACTTCCCTTCGGCGAGGGAAGTAAAAAATTATGAAAATTTAAAAGTTAAAAAAATTTTGAAATTTTGAAAATTTTGTATAAAATGGATGATGGAAAAAAAATGTTTTGCTCACATAGAAAATTTCCACGTTTCATGACATTCTAAACATATTTAAAAAAAAACATTTTTAGCAAATATTTATAAAATGGGTGATGAAAAAAAATTTTGTTTG
The DNA here is from genome assembly GCA_963583905.1 of Stenurella melanura. NCBI lineage: Eukaryota > Metazoa > Arthropoda > Insecta > Coleoptera > Cerambycidae > Stenurella > Stenurella melanura. Next base: position 109,126,263 of record OY757315.1, on the reverse strand, counting down.
CGCAAATTTAAAATTTCTACATTTCATGACATTCTAAACATATTTCAAGAAAGAAATTTATTCTGAAAATTTAAAAAATATATTTATTTTTTATTATTTTACCACTACAAAAGAATAGATGATGGAAAACATTTTTTTATTCGATTCTAAAATATCCACAAACATATTATAAAGAAATCTGAAGCGTTGGCTTCTAGTATATACACCAAATCTTAATACATTGGGTTGATTCTACGGTTGGTTCCTTGTGAAACATTCTTCAATAATTTAAATATACAGGAAAATTATGCTTTTTAATGTTTATCAAGAGTACAAGATAATACTTATTAGTATTATATTGTACTCTTGATAAAGGCCTAATCAGCAGAAACACGTGAAGAGTTTTAATAAAACTTTTTGAAACATTAAAAAGCATAATTTTCCTGTATATTTAAATTACCAAATCTTAAATTTCTGCACTCTTACCAGCTTGCTTTACTCAACCCACCCCTCAACGGGATCATCTTAAAATATAATCTAGTTTCAGATGTCATTATAAATAGCATATTTTAAGTGAATATTTCAATTTAATTTTATCAGCCCTTTAATAATGGAGTGGTTAAGAAATATTATAAAAAAAATCTGAGAACACCGCTTCTTGTATATAACATAAGCCAAGTTTCTGTACTTTTACCGACTTGCTTTACTTATGTTCCCCTATTTACCCTTAATTAACCCCCAACTCTTTAACGGAATCATCTCAAAATATAATCTAATTGCAGGTGACGTTATATTACATGATTTAAGGCCGACTGTGTAGATTAAAGGCCGGTCATTGAAGTATTCCAGTTGTGGTTATTCATTGCTCGTGATGTTGCAATTCTTACTGCCTATGTCTAATCCGCCGCTACACATACTGTATATACGTGTACCAAATTTCAAGTGAAGATTTCAATTTTACTTTATCAACCCCTCTAATAATGAAGTGGAGGTGGTGGGGGAGATGAAAAATATTATAAAAGACTCTTTTAGTATATTCACCAAATCCCAAATCGTAAATTTTTGTATTCTTATCAGCTTACTTTACTTATTTTCCTCTATTTACCTCCGAACCCTTCACCACATAAATAGAAAAAACAATCCAGTTTCAGATCTGTGCGCAAAATTTCAAGTTGATATCTGAAACTGTTCCAGAAAAAACTGCGCAAAAAAAGACAGAAATTTTTTTTTTCGCTGAAATTTAAGATCTCGACGTTTCATAGCATTCTAAATCTATTTCAACAATAAACATTTTTAAAAATTTCTTACGATTACTATACTTCCACTCCATACGTAGATATGGAAGTAATTATGGATCTCTTTCAGCCGGTTTTACAATCGCAAGTTAACTTTCATGTTAGTTGACTTTTACTTGCAGGTTAACTATAACTTTACCGACACATGCGTTTTTCAATATAAAGTTAAGTGATGATTTGTAAACGATAGGTTGTGAATAAAATTTATAATATTGGTACTGGAAAAATGGGTAATATACATAAAATGTATGAATTTTGGTCCAAAGTCACGTCACCTGCTATCAAATATAAATATCAGAAGCAATTTATGAGTTAGTGGTCTATTACTAAGTAGGTAGTATTTAGTCTCGATCTATTTAAAAAATCTCTTCCATCGTATTCTTCGAAAAAGTTAGGTCTATACAGGATTACCTTGGCTACTCATCACTGCTATATGCATTTACTTCGTACATATCCATTTTTAGGCAAAATATTAAAAAATTATTTTGTGACAGTTATTTTATGGGTTATAAGTTGCCAGTAAACTGCCAACTTCTAGTTTACCCACTCCTCATGTGCTAGTAAAGTTAACTACTAGATAACTACCACATCGAAAATGACCAGCTATTGTAAAACCCAATTTCTATAATAACCTGAAAGTTAACTCTGACTGGAAGTTAACTAGCGATTGTAAAACCGGCTGTTTATGTTTAATGTTTTCTTGCAGTATTATTTTGGCGCTATCGTTTTGAACCACCCTGTATGTTTATGGAATTTTGAAACCCACCACGTTTAATTCCTTTCCTAATGTTTTAATACTTAATGAAATGTAGATTACCTTACTGAAATATACCATATTATTTTCTTGTTTCAGAATAAAATCATGGCGTTCTTCACAGGAGTACTTCTGTTGGATGCCCTGGGTATAATCACAGCACTTGTAGCCATAATCGTTGTTTACTACAAATGGGCATTTCAATATTGGAAAAAGAGAAATGTGCCTTACTTTGAGCCTTCAATACCATTTGGTAATTTCCCTAGTCCTTTCAAAAGTGCATCCATTCTTGGTACGGAAGTGCCCAAATTGTACGAAGAAGCAAAATCAAAAGGTATGTCTGTTTAACTTGCTTAATTAAAACAATATAGTTCTCTATGTCGTGCCAGAGATCGGAATTACCTATTGGATATGTGGTAAAACCAGGGCTGGCTTTAGGTTGTTACGTGTCAGCGCATACAAATTTGCATGCGTGTATGAAACAACATCTTACCTCGAATTTTTTCGCGAATTCCATAGTATCCAAAGATGATAAAGTGAATTTGTGATAAACACTTACTCGAAGAGAACTGGAGATATACAGGGACGTACTTAACACTGAATTAACTTATACAAGTATTTTTTAATCCCGATTACAAGAATAAAAGCATATTACTTATATTTGTTCTAATTGTCTTGGAGTTAAACGTCGGTGTCCTTCGTTGAAAATCCAATTATATTGCGAGAAGGACCTCTCGACGTCGACAGATGTAACTGGGGCATACTTAATACATTTAAGTTTTCGCAAAGTCACTACATTCATGCCCCGTGTAGCAATGTCCTACTTCTTTGTCGTTTAAAAGATCTATTACACATGCCATCGTAACAAATCCGGGATCTCTTTTTAAAACAGTCTAGAATTGTCTTTGTATCCTCGCAGCAATATCTTCCTTTAATTGAAAAATATATTGACGAATATCGAATACAACGTATATTGCATCCACTGTAGTAAATTCTGATGTTGGCTGATATTGAAGGTCCCGTCTGGCTAGTGGAATTCTTGAAAACCCGTGTATGGTCTCCAGATTTTCTTGGACAGTTGGATCCGTAAATGCCCATTGCGCCTGTGAAATAGCAACTGCGTCATTTGGATTTAACTGCTGTATTGCGGATTTCACATTTTCAAAATGAGTAATGAGTAATAGTACGATGCTACCTTTAGCCAAGTTCCCCATCGTGTTGTAATGATGTGGCGTTGTTAAAGAAAAGGTTGTACTTTGCCCAAGTTATTCATGTGTGGGCCACACTACGAGCGACGTGGTTAGCGTCACTGGTTTAACTTGGCTAGCACAGCAAAGATACGGAGAGCAATAGGGCAGTGAGTTCAAGGCTTGGGCGCCATGATTACTTAGTATAATCAAGGAAAAAAGAAAGATAAAGTTAAATAAAAGACACGTATTACGTATATACGTATATACGTATTACGTATATATAGTATTATGTTACAAAATAAAAGTGAAACTATCACAGCATCAACTATACTGTATAGCAAAATATAAAACACAAATATATACAAAATATACTATATTACAAGATATACTAAATTGGCTCAACAACAAAGTCAATTTAAGGCGTACGAAAGACAAAAAAAATATATTACAAAAGATACGCTTCGTAACTTTACCTCAATACTAAAAATCATATATTACAACAAAATTAGGTAAACTTTTGATTCTTTACGAGAGACAAAATAATTATATTATAAAAGATATGTCTCGTAAATTATCTTAAAACTCATATACTTTAGACACACTCGTTACGATAAAAATGAACCACGACTTACTATATATATTACAAACGAAAATGCATTACAATACTACGAATAAATCTTGACAGTAATGAATCACTGTAAAAGTAACTACGAATACAACTTAATACTACGACGAAATATTTGCAACAGCGAATTCAAGATATAAGCAACTACGAATTAATATACAACAATGGATTTAATTATAACAACGGATTTAAAATGTTATCTAACCAAAAATATAATAGATTTCGCTTGAATCTAATATTTTAAATTTAGACACTTGGCTTTTATGAACCAAAACTACAACCATGTGAAAATAATCCCTTTTACATGTAACAATCAAGAGTACTCTTTTATTTTGTTATCCTGATGGAGGAAATTCCTAGATACGCTCCTGCTCCAAGATGATTATAGATTTAAAAGTTGCGTAGATATGTTTCACACATGGCTGCCGTAATCCCATTTTGAGGTTATGAAATTTGTCACCAAGACAAAATGAAGAAAATCTCTTCGCCCAGAATGTTTTCGTATATACCAACGGTAATTCAATATGTACTATAGAAAAGTTGACTTCATATGAATATTACTGGCTTAGTAGAAAACGTAGTAAGTATTGAAAATTGAACGTAGATAATCTTGGTCAAAGCAAATAATGTAGCGTTGAAATACTTCGACGTTAAAAGCATTAAACGTAAATAATCTTGATTATTAAGAAGTTAATTCTTGAGAAAATAATTCTTAATGTAAATTAAAAAAAACCTAAAACAATATTTTAAACGTTAGATGGTATTTACCGGTACAATAATTAAAAACCTTACCTCATGTGATCATCACGAGGTTTTTTCAAATTATAATATCCCCTTTACAGGTCAAACTAAATTATAAATACGTCTAATTAGTTCAGTGGTTCGACGAGGAAGAATTTCATCAGGCGTTATTTAGTTGAATTATGGTATGTACATGGTGCGCTATCTCTTATTCGTGAGCGTTAACTGCTGACTAATGACGTGTGGCTATTATAGTCTAAGGAATAAGGACTCTATTAGCACTAAGGTTTGTGGGAATTTTATTTCCCATAATTTATAATTTTTGTAATAAATATTAACAGTGTAACGAAAGATGCTCTTGAGCATTCCGCATGTTACAATGGGTTCTGGATGTAATGGAGTATTTGGTAGAATCTCGTGAAACAATCGTTTACGAGTTTGTGCTTTAGGAAAAACTTTCTTTGCACTAGCTATTAATTTATCAACATTAGGATAGCACCTCCTAACAGTTTCAGTAATCTTGTAAAGCCCATGTGCCAAACATGTTACATGCAGTATATTTCAATATGTTTCCTTCAAAATTCTTCCAGCAGTTGTCATATAATTCATTCCATCGGTAAGAAATAATAACAACTTTTCCTTATTTTCTGCATATTTGTCACCTCAAAAGTCTTGTATACTTGAATTTACTGCATCCACTAGTGCAAGAATTTGTAGCTTCTAAAACTTTACTCATACAGCACAAGAACATCCTCAGAACATACTGGGGACAACTTTTCAGGACATATGGGATATCCTGGAAGATCCCATTGTCACCTTAGGATGTCCGTAGAATATCCAAATGGGACAGTTCGGGCTTTGCTGATGACGTCCTTAGGACATCAGTACGGGTGTGTACAGGACATCATCTGCTCTTATATGGGTTATGCCTGGGCTTTACTATGAACAACCTGAGGACATTGATTGGACTTTGTATAGGACATCCCCAGATCTTTTAGGGTTTATTGGATATTTCCAAAGACAGCAAAAAATACATATTATTTTATAAGATCATATTACTTTTAAACTGAGCCAATAAGCGAAGGCAAAGAAATACAAGTTTATATAATGGCAGAGGTAAAATGACTAATAAAAATGTGATACATATATGTATAACTCCATCCACATATTTGTATCTATCAATTGGCTTATATCACTCTAAAAGTAAATCTACCAAACTAATAGAGGTTATATATAGTCCAATGAAATAGGTCGACAAATCAAAATTTTAAGCTAAATACTTGATTTTTGATATGTTACTTTGAAGTATTTAAACACGATTAATGAAAGACATTTTTTTTTCAATCCCGAGAAGGGGTGAAAGAAAATATACAACAAGGTGTTTTTTCGAAATTACTCAAAATGTGTAAAAGTAAGAGTAAAAAAAGTTTTAAATAAAAATTGTAAAAGCATGAAATATTACATAAAAAGGATCTCTTGTCTTTTTTCTATGTTATTAAAATCAACAAAGCTTAGGGTGGTTAGAAGTTATAAGGGATGATATGTACAACTTTATAAATTAAAAAATAAATTATAATGAATTCAAAAAAAAATCTATTCACTCAGAAAAATATAAAGGATTACGTATCTGACAATAACATCTGCGAACAATAACCAATCACATTTTCCCCTTTCAAATGATATTATAAATACAAAGATATAACATAGCAGCATTATATTTATGAAATATTTAACGTAATCTTATTTGTCGAAAAACTTTAAAATGAACGTGGAAAAGACACCGACGCCCGGCGGATTTCTTAGAACTTTCGACTTGTCACAAAAAGGCGGCTAATTCAAAACACAATAAATGTATTAAAACCAAATTATAAATAACTGCTATTTAAATAAGATATACATTTTTAATATATTTTTAATGAATTATTTGTACTGGAGGGGATTATCAAATGGAACAAACAAATAAATTTTTAGAAGCAGATTTTACAAACCAATAAAAGACACTATAAATAAATAGCCTCAAAACAGTATATATACTTTTCATTATTTTTGTTGTTGAAATCTCCTAAATAATAATACCTGTAATATAGGACGAATCTAGTACTCGCCCAGGATATTCCCACAGTGGATATTTCGTTAGGCTTTTATTATCTTTGCAGGATATTACGAGGACATCCTGCCATTCAGGACATCCTGCCAGGATTTGTCTATGATATCCCCATTTGGGATATTCTCAGGTTGTATATATTTTATTGGGATATCCTAAGGATACCCTGAGGAATGTTTTCCTCGATTGGGATATACGGGACCAAATGAGGATATCCTAGGGATGTTATGTGCTGTGTGGGTAGCGGCGGTGGTTTACGTCCGAATAAATCTATAGTAAGAGAGACACTGAGTAATCTTACTCCCCTCCCAGCCTGGGATTGGATTTCAGGTAAACAGCCAGTAGGTATACCTGATGAAATTTAAAATAATCTATCACGCATTTCGTTTTTATTTAATATAGTGCATTTCTCGATAAAACTAAGTTACGTATTAACATTGTAAAATTAAATAAAATTAATTTAGTTTCCTGACTTTCTGTTTCATACTTTGGGAATGTTTCAATACATGTTTGCAATATGTAATATCTGTAAAAGCCATCCCTGGAATCCAATGGGTAATTCGGATCTCTGGCCATGACTAAAGGCCAAGGCAGGTTAAAACAAGCTAAACGTTATACTCTTTGCTAATTTACTGAACTTTTCATATAATTGCTGCACATTCTATGGAGTACTATTGGTACACTACGAGATGAATTAAGCCGCTAAGCCTGGTCCATAATCTTATCGCATATGTGACAAATTTATTACTTTTAAGTTTGTAAAGATCAGGGACTATTGGAGTTCAAGCAACTAATTACTCTTACTTCCCTCGCATACCGAAGGGAAGCATTGTCGAGAAAAAATCACCCTCCGAGATTTTTTCGGATTTATACGTTTCAGATCACGTAGATTACGAAAATATAGGTTTTTCAATTCCGTCAGTCTGTCTATCTGTCTGTTGATGCATTAACTAAAAAACTATTTGACGGAAAACAGTCAAATTTGGTAGCTTTCGCTACTATCAGCGATGAAATGGTTGAACTTTCACTGGAAAATATACAGGAAATAAATAAAAAAAATATTTTTTTGCTCAAATTTAAAATTCCCACATTTCATGACATTCTAAATCTATTTCAGATATAAAAGATTTTTCAAAACTTTTTAAATTTTCTCACCAGTAGGAAAACGATTTCTCTAGCTCAAATTTAATATTTACACGTTTCATGACATTCTAAATTTATTTCATAAAAAAAATGATTGAAAATTTTGTCAAAGAAAAATGTTTAAAATATTTTAAAATATATTTTTACCAATGGAATATATGATGGAAAATTGTTTGCTCAAATTTAAAATTTCCGCGTTTAAGGACATTCTAAACTTATTTCAGAAAAAAAAAATCAAAAGCAAACATGTTTTGAAATGTTTTTTCCCTTCTCAAGAATAAATGGTGGAAAAAAATTGTTTTGCTCAAATTTAAAATTTTCATGTTTCATGACATTCAAAATTTATTTCAGAAAGAAAAAATTTTCAAAACTTTGAAATTTTTTTTAACAGTAGAAGGGATTTTTTTTGCTCAAACTTAAATTTTCTACGTTTCGTGACACTCTAAATTTATTTTATAAACAAATTTTTCAAACGAAAAAATTTGAAAATTTAGTCAAAAATTTTTTTTAAAATATTTTAAAATATATTTTTATTAATAGAATATATGATGGAAACATTTGTTTGCCCAAATTTAAAATTTCCAAGTTTCATGACATTCTAACCTTACTTCAGAAAAGAAAAATTCAAAAGCAAACATTTTTGAAATTTTTACTTCCCTCGCATACCGAAGGAAAGTATTGTATTCGAGAAAAAATCACCCTCCGAGATTTTTTCGGATTTACACGTTTCAGATTACGTAGATTACGAAAATGTAGTTTTTTTCAATTCCGTCAATGTGTCTGTCTGTCTGTATGTCAGTCTATCTGTCTGTCTGTCTGTCTGTCGGCCTGTCTGTCTGCCTCTCTGTCTGTTGGTGCATTATCTAAAAAAAACTACTTGACGGAAAACAGTCAAATTTGGTAGGTAGCTTACGCTACTACCAGCGATGAATTGGTTGAACTCTCACTGGAAAATATACAGGGTGCACCGTCTAAAGGGAATAAATAAAAGACAAATTTTTTTGCTTAAATTTAATATTTCCATGTTTCATGACATTCTAAATTTATTTTAGAAAAAAAAAATTCAAAATGAACATTTTAAAAATTTTGTCAAAGAAAAATTTTCAAAATATTTTAAAATATATTTTTACCAATATTGATAAAAAAAATTTCCACGTTTCATGACATTCTAAATCTATTTCAGAAAAAAATTTTTCAAAAAGAAAATTTTGAAAATGTCAAAGAAAAATTTTTAAAATATTTTACCAATAGAATATTGACGGAAAAAAAATTGCTCAAATTTAAAATTTCCACGTTTCATGACATTCTAAACTTATTTTGGAAAAAAAAATTTCAAAAGCAAAAATTTTTTGAAAATTTTTTTGCGACTATACCAAGAATAAATGGTGGAAAAAAAAAGTTTTTGCTAAAATTTAAAATTTCCACGTTTCATGACATTCTAAATCTATTTCAGAAAGAAAAAAATTTCAAAACTTTTTGAAAATTTTTTTGCTAGTAGAAAGATGGTAAATTTTTTTGCTCAAATTTAAATTTTCCACGTTTCATGACATTCTAAATTTATTCCATAAAAAAATTTTCAAAAAGAAAAATTTGAAAATTTTGTCAAAGAAATTTTTTCTAAATATTTTAAAATATATTTTTACTAATAGAATAAATATATGAAGGAAAAATGTTTTTGCTCAAATTTAAAATTTCCACGTTTCATGACATTCTAAACTTATTTCAGAAAAAAAGTTTCAAAAGCAAAAATATTTTGAAATTTTGTTTTACTCCTATACCTACTAATAAATGGTGTAAAAAAATGTTTTTTGCTCAAATTTAAAATTTCCGCGTTTCATGATATTCCAAACTTATTTCATAAAAAAAATGTTTTTTAGTGAAAATCCCATGACGATTGTATCATGTGGGTAGGACCTATGAATTTTTTCGTTTTCTGGTGTTGGCATTTTAATTATTACAAGGTGTTGGAAGGTTCTAGGACAATTTCCCAAATTCCTGCAAATACGCTACAGAATAATACATAATCCGTAAAAAATTCATACAATATAAAATCTGAGTAATAACAGAGTTATTTTATCTTTTAAAAATGTATCAAAGTTTAATTTGAGTCCTATAGGATTTATTTTGCTCTTTTCCTTGGCCCGCTATCTACTATGCAAAATCAGGCGAATTTTAGGCCTTTTTGCGGTCATTCTTTGTGAAGGTATATACGCAAGCCTTCCATATTTGGCATCTTTTATTTAATATTAAATTTTTGCTATCGGATGACCACTCTGTATATTTTTCTGACCAAAAGTTATCAGGTTTTCCTTGTAATAATACCTTCCGATTATTATTCGCGTGTGTGGGTTCGTAATTAATAAATATATAAATAAAGAGGGAAGTTCTGTGTAAATACCTTTACCGATTTATTTATGTGTGTATGTGCAAAAATAGTGGTCTGCATCTGGGACTCCAATTTAGTCTAGGAGCTCGGCTACGGAAATTAAAAATGATAAGGTGCAGTCAAAATTTTTATGTAAAAACCCTCCTTACTAGCTGAAAAGTACACGGTAATTCTTTAAGGACTCTCTTTGGGCCTTAATTTCGGCCGTATACAAACAAATATTTCAATAACTATTTAATCATTTCGAAACGATTTTTTCTCAGGGTCCCAAAAATTTTATAGAAAAATAATTGAACCTAAAATAAAAAAGTTATGGATTAAATTTACATTTTCTTAAATGGGACACCCAATATTTAAAAATCACATTGTTAAAAAATAATTAATTAATTTTTGTGGGTAGGTCGTGACTGAAAACAATAATTTTAATTTGATAATTTCCTATATTTTTGTTTCTAGTTCCTCCAGTGAGATATATTTGCATAAGATACTACCACAAAAGATTTTGACCTCAAAAACTGAGACATTTCTTTTTGAGAATGCCAGACATTTTACGTTATATTCGTAATCAAGTGTACCGATTTATTTGATCTTCACACACATTGTAAATCTACTCAAGACAATTCATTAATGGTATTTTCGGGGGATCTTTTCATGGGAAAAAAATATGCCTTAGAATTTTTTGAAAAATGGACGTGCTTACACGTTATAGATGGAGAGCTGTCTACGGAAATTAAAAGTGATAAGTTGCAGTGGAAATTTTTATGTAAAAACCCAAATATAGGCAAAGGCGTGGACATTTACCTTAACCTGCCATAAGTTTTTAGAATTCATTACTCCAAGGTAGGAAACAATTATTGTGGCACCCCAAAAGTAAAATTAAATTTCTTTAAACGAGGGGATCTGATGACTAAATTATATCAGTTTTAACATTTGAAATGTTTAATTTCGTATATAGAGATAGAGTTACCAGTTTTCGTTCGAGGTCAGAAGACAGCGGTGTCGCGGTCGAGTGAGACTCTATCGTATATGCAACGGCTGATATATGCAAATGTAATATGGGTTGCATATATTACAGGGGGTCAAGTTACCAGTTTTCATTTACGGTCGAAATACAGCGGTGTCGCTATCGACAGTGGATCGTAGCTGTTTCCGGCGGAAAAAGTTGTAAAGGTTTATGTTTCATGTATGGCGTTTTCATTTCCAATGCCCGATGGTTGCAAAGATTGTGAAATCTGTGAATTTTTCTAATATTTTTTTGCAGGTTGGAAATATATTGGAATATATTCCATGATGAGGCCTTTGTTTCTGATTGTTGACTTGGAAATATTAAAATCTGTTTTGGTTAAAGATTTTAATAATTTCGTCGACAGGGGATTTTACTCAAACGAAAAAGATGACCCAATAAGTAAGTATACAGATTCAGCAAATTTAGTTTAAGGTACGTAAACTTGTTTCTGCGCAGATAAACCACGCCTTGTCGTAGAACAATGCAGGGCATTGCATTGGTATAAAACAATAGCGCCATCGTTTGACCGCGTCGAGTTGAGAACAGCGCACCCATTCTACTTTTAATAGCGTAGCTGTTTAGACGTGTGGGAATAAAATAAATTAATCGCAATTTCGTTATTAAAATGCCGTGTGTTTATTCAACTGCAAATTGTGAAGTGGTATTTCGGGGGCCATTCCACTGAAGACACAATAAATTTATTTACTGTGGCATATCAGAGAATCCCCTCAGCTAGCATAATTTCATACATTATTAAAAAATTTGAGAATTTCGGGTATGTCGTGAATTATTGTAAGAAATGCTGTCAACCCGAACCCCGTCATCAACAAATGAGCGAAGAACGTGAAATTCGCGAAACTAATGTCTGTACACTTGTTGAAACTAGTGAACCTTGTTCTAGCAGGCAAATTGCTGATGAAGTTGACATGAAGGAAAGAACTGTAAGAAATATTTTGAAAAGAAATGGGTACAGTTGTTTCAAAGTTCAAACAACGCAAGAAATATTTCCAGAGGACAATTTCAAACGGATGGAATTTTGTGAAATCATTTATTTATTTATTTATTTGATACACTATTCAATAGGTTAAAAAACCCAATTACAGAATAGGAGATAAAAACTACAATTAAAAATAGTAACTTGTGAAAAATACATGTACACACATAAATACATGAATACATGTGAATTCATCCAAGAGACAACTAACTAAACTAAACTTACATAATACATTTTAGTATAAATATACATATACAATATACGTACATAAAAATATACAGCTTATACAAGAAGTATAGTACACGGTGAGGCTACTTGTGTCAACAAAAAGGAACAAAATACAAAATTTAGGTTAAAGACAGATTTTTTATGTCTGTAAGACTACAAGTGAATATATCTAATCGATTATTTAAATTATTGTACATACTGCACATCTGCTGGATACAAAAAATTTTTTTTACGTTTGTCCTTGAGAAAGGCAAGTGAAATAAATTGTTGTGTCTAGATGCCGGTCTAGGAATTTGAAAATTAAGCATACTTAAAATATCTCCACAGTCGATGTTATTGTGTAAAATATTGTATAAAAAATTTAATTGCGATCGGTGTCTACGGATCCCTAGACTATCTAGGCAAAACCTAGAGAGCAATTCTTCATGTGGATAACCAATAGCTGGATAAGTCCCGCCAGCCTTGAGAGTCGCATGTTTTAGGAAACGGCGTTGAATTCTTTCCAAATTTTGTATGTGTACATTATAGGTTGGACACCATATTATTGAAGCATATTCAAGGTGAGGTCTAAAAAAAGTAGTGTAGAGTTGCTTTAATGTGCGTACATTTTCAAAATGTGCGGAGTTTCTAATAACAAAACCCAGCATTCTTTAACTTTTGGTGACAGCAAGTTCGATGTGGTTTGCAAACGTTAGTTTTTTATCAAATGTCACACCCAAGTCCCGAAAAGTGTCTGGCCGGAAAAGTATATGATTGTCTAATTTGTAATCGTACAGGATAATATTTTGCTTTGTTGTAAATGCCATAACGTTACATTTTGTTTCATTCAAGGGTAATTTGTTTATCACACACCATGTATTAATACGATCAATATTGTTTTGAAGTTCATGGCAATCTTTTTCACTTCCAATATTACAAAAGAGTTTTAAATCATCCGCATATAGAAGGCAGTTAACAGTTAGATTATCTACTATATCATTTACAAACAAGTTAAAGAAAAGTGGACCTAAGTTTGAACCATGGAGGACTCCTGACGTGGCTAAAACCTCAATAGATCTAACACCATGGTATACAACATATTGCTTTCTATCAGTTAGATAGGACTTAAAAAGCTCAACAAGGTTGTCCGAGAAGTCATAACATTCAAATTTTTTAAGAGGATACCGTGATTCAGTCTATCGAAAGCTTTGGAAAAATTAGTGTATATAACGTCTGTTTGTACACTCCTGTCAATAGAATCAGAAATAAATTCTGTAATATTAATTAAATTGGTGAATGTTTAACGGCCCTTGAAGAACCCATGATAAATAAAGTGAATGAGAATGAAAACTTCTTAAAGAATATATTGTTTACAGACGAATCATCCTTTTTATTACATAGGAAACACAATCCATCCGTAGTACGATATTGGTCTCGGAAAAATAAACATTTGAGTGTTGCTGTGCGAACTCAGTATCCTCAAAAGATGAACATTTGGACGGGAATTTTAGACAATCATATTATAGGCCCACTGCTAATCGATGGCAATTTAAATGGCAATAAATATTTAGAGCTTTTACAAAACCAATTAATTCCTACAGTTCAAAATCTTACTGTCAACTTTGACGACATTTGGTTTCAACAAGACGGCTGCCCAAGTCACAATACCTTAACTCTTATTAATTTTCTGGAAATAACATTTCCCAATCGTTTAATATCTACGAGGGGAAAGATAAAATGGCCCCCAGGTCACCTGATCTAACACCTCATGACTTCTTTCTATGGGGCTTTTTGAAGGAAACCGCGTACAAACATGCGTTTGAACGAGCCAATAATTTAGATCAATTACGGGAAAAACGTATCCAACTTTGTGCAAGCATTACTCCAAATCAACTCAATGATATGAGAGGTTCATTATATAATCGGTTTGGCTATTATTTGGCACAAGAAGGTGGTTTGTTTGAATCCTTACTTCATTAATTTATTGTTTGATAATTATTAGTTGATTTTAGTTCCTGAGGGTTATGTAATTTTATTTTAATATTCTATTTTTGTAATTTAATAAGAATAATTTATTTTTTGATGATTATTAATTGATTTTTGTTTCCGAGTTATTTAATTTTATTTTAATGTTCTATTTTCATTTCGGTTTTAATAAGAATTATTAGTTTATTCCCATAGTATTTACGGCTAAAAAAGAAAATGCAGAAATACTTGTACCGTCCTAAAGTTCCAGGACGCTACAGAATATTTATAATTTAATTATGGGGTTCTTAAAACCACTATAATAGCAGATACTTTAAATTTATTTACTTTTTGTTCACAGAATCCTAGAGCTGCCGAAGTACTCATCCCCACTCGAAGATCTATCTTTAAAATATACACCGAGCGCCATCTGTACTTTACAAGCAAACCCAACCGATTCTTAACGAGTAGACTTGAATTAACTTTAAAATATACACCGAGCGCCATCTGTTATTCTACCAGCAAACCACCGGCTCTTACTAGTTAGAAATCTAGAGAGTAGTGGTAAAAATTAAACAATAAACTTTAATTAATGATTTGAAGCAATAGAAATTTAGTAACAAATAAGAATTACTAATGGGAAGTAAAATAGTGCAATAATTAAGTAGATTTGATAATAAAAACAGAATTTTAAGTAAACACTTTTTATCATTTTGCGGTTGGCAACGATTGATAGCTATTTTAAAGGAGACAATAAATTAGGCATTTCCGATTCTTGAAGCCAAGAATAAGACGTGCTTGTGCTGTCTTGCCGCAGATTTAAAGCCTCAAATTCCTGGAGATAGGTAATTAAATAAACCAATATCTACTAAATTATAATCACTGACATTTATTGATTAATGTATATGTATTTAATTTGTAAAATTGCCAGCATTCAACCCGATGTTAAGGGATATTTAATAGGTTAATTTTTGAAGTGCTTGGATAGAGATGCACGCGTGCCATAAAAAAACAGCGTCAGTAGCTAAAATCTATGTTGGATAAGGAATTACATTTAATTCTGTTGCTTATTGTTAAGGGGAATTAATTGTGAATTTAAAGTTTTAAACGCGATTTAAATATAGGTTTGGGCAATAGTAGAACGCGGTTTTTTTAAATTTTGTAAGGTTATAAAAATATCTTGGAATTTGGTAGGGCATTTTTAGAAGAAACGTTAAGGTCTTAAAGCATTACGTGGGGTATTAACGCACCCAGAGTGCCTTTTCAAACAAGTAAATGCAAGGTAGAGTAACACGATGGACTCTTTTAGGTGTGAGGTAGTAAGTACCAGCCTGATGAGCTATTAAGTGCCAGCTTGAAGAGGTGGTAATGACCAGCCAATAATAAGCTTTGGGTGTCAATTTAAGTGACCAGCTTGATGGTGATGGTCCTGTGAGGATAACCTTGTTAGCTCAGGAGGAAATTTGTTTGTCCATATCCACACATGTCACTGAATATGGAGCTTGAATAGCGACTATATGGGAATCAATCTAAGTTTCAACTTTTATCAGAATACGAAGCAAACAGAGGAAGGGGAAGAAGAGATTTGAGTGGGACGAGGCGCTCTGGCAGCTCGTGAATAGGATTTGTGGTGAGAGTGTCATTCCCATTTGAACATCAACACGCTCAACTTCTTGTGGAATTTTCAATTAACATATAATTTTTTAGCCTTCAGCAAATGTAAATTTTTATCTTTAACTTTTCATCGGCCGTCAGCCTTTTAACATTCTTACTCCTACATATAATTTATGTAAGGAAGGTAGCTACCCTCTAAATTCAATTTTTTGTTAATAAAATATCTTTTATATCAAATATTTACCATTTCCAGTTTTGTCTTTAAAATTTTAATATACAACTTATTTTTCTTACTTTGTGTTTTTCATAATAAACTTTCTAAAAACTCATGATACCTATGTAAACAATAAGGCCACTGAATAGCCACAGTATTAAATTTTGAAAACCAGTAAGGCATAGGTATCGAGCAATTGGCTATTGGCGCCTAACAATTCTAAATTTTAATTAATTTTCGAACCACGACCCAGCCTCCACAAAATAAATGAGAACCGGGTAGTTTCATCGTTCCTATTCCACTCAGGGGCAGGAATTGATGTTACATACTTCCAATAGAAGAAATTATATATCAAAAATGTGACAAATAAATTCTTCGCTTTTGACGAAGAGATGTTGTCTCGTTTCGTATTAGAAATTATTACCTACGTCCGCACCCATCCTTAGTTCATGTACTAAATTCAATTCATTGTGTGCCTCTGCTTTCACGCTTTGTGGAACTAGTGGGGCATGGTCAATTACATCGTTATTCCTATACTCTAAACTGCATTTTCCGAATCTGTATATATTTATATAATTGTGTTCGGTTGAATTTCAGGTCTATAAGGCTGTTTTGTATACTATATACAGGGAGATCGAGAACTGCCCTCCAACGAATTTTTTGCCACTCACACTATTTTGTGATACTTTGAACATTTGCACGTTGGCGACAGTTATTTAGTGATTTATATAGTATGTGTGCGCGCGATGTCAAAATTTAGACATTTGTCAGCGCTTAGGGACATCAAACATAAATTTCCAAAATGTTAAATGAACACTGATGGAACTTTTCATTATGTTAGTATTTTTGTGGACATTGTATTATACAGAATGCCAAGTTTCGGCTGTGGTATTAATTGTGGAAGTGTGGCAATACTAAACGACGCCAGTTTTTATTGAATTACCTCGAACACTCAACTAGGAAAAGTTGAGGTTGGAACACGCCAAATTCGTAAGCTTCGACTATTGAATATCTTGGACTTATTTTTTTAATTAAGCACTCCTTTCAAAAATCATATAATTACAATACATGTATGTGCAATATTCGGAGATACCTCGGCATCTGTACTAAAGTCTTCTTTATTTAATATACAGGGATTTGAACTGACAGCACCAACTTCTTTCCATACACCTATCCTGTACATCATAAGAAAATTTGGTAAAATATAAACTGGTCTCCGTCTTCGAATGTAATAATAAATTCTTTTAATGTATTTTCATTCTTTCATTTGTTTGCTTTACTTTGTAATATTATATTTGTCGATAAGTAGGGTAGCATATCACACAAAGAATATACAAACACATAAATGTCTAGATTGCAACATCATTTTTTAAATTTTCATACCGCCTGAGAGGTTAAACGTTAAGCTATTAATTTTTGTTTTTAGGCGCTCATCTATTTGCTCTTGGTGGTCAAAAGTGGAAGACTTTAAGAGCTAAGATATCTCCTACTTTTACGTCCAGTAAACTGAAGTCAATGTTCCAGACTGTAGTGAATTCCGGAGTAACACTTGAGAAATTTATTACCAAACATGCAGAGGATAAAGAACCAATCGATATTAAACATTCTTTGGGTAAGAAATTTAGCTACCTAGTGATTATAAGTAGGATATTAACTATTGTCGCCACTAGGCAAATACAAGAGAACAATAATTTTGAGATTTAAGGTAGTGAGTAGAGAATTTAAATTAAAAAAAATGCTAAAACGGCATTTTTTACAAAGAATTTAGAACCACTGCGACAGGTTCTCAAGAATTTAAGAGGCTCCTCACCTTACTAATCCTCGGCTAGCATAATATATCTCAGGAGTGAGCTCCTCAACTCATACAATGGAACTGGTTGTCTTTCAGCCCTATGGTTAACCTGTGAAAATAAACTGCTGGCCACTCGAACTTACACATAGAGACTTTTAGGCAAATTTTAAAGTTCAATATTTTCAACAGAAATGCAAATTTTTGAACGCGGCTTGCAAATGTTAAGAGCTAGTTTTTTTCGGATTAAGCTGCATGACGTATATTTATCGTAGGACCATAAGCTTATTATATACGGGGTGATCAATGAAGTCATGCAAAAAATCAAAAAGTTTGTATGAGTGAAATTTCCGCAAAAAATTTTTTTGGTCGTTGCAATATGGTTCCTTACTAAGGTAACATCAATATCTCTAGACGGTTTTGTCAGTTTTTGGATTAAGGCCCTTAGGCCTTGAACACACTACTCAACATAAAATTTGGATACCGAAATCTTTAAAATGCTATAACTTGGCATTGGATTGACGGTTCTTGATGATTTTTGCGGATTTGGAATCCTTATTTCACGTAGATTTTCTATGGTCTTAGCATTTTATTTGAGGGTTGAAATTTACACATTATACCGGGTCGATAATAAACAAAAACGTAGGGTACGACGCGCTCTAAAGTTTGGCATTATTTAAGTTTTTGTAAAAATAAATTCTCACCTCAAGTTGTTTTTATTTAATGTTCTTCTCACTGTTCTGTCCGAAACTCACACTCCAGTTTGTTGTCTCAAAGAATCATTCAGTTTTACAGAGTTCTTTGTCCACCCCCATGCCCATAATTATGATTGGGTGTAATTTCTACGCGACGCGTCAATTTCAAAGTAGGCATTGGAAAAACAAATTTGTTGCTATGGAATTAAAAACTGTTTACATTATTTTAGAAATAATCTGACATATTTCAATGTTATAATTTTGTAAAGTTTAATTAATATGAGGCGTTTAACCACGGCAGAAAGGGAAAATTGCATTCGACTTCTCAACGAAGGAATGTCAAAACAGCAAGTTGCGCACATTTACAATGTCAGCCGAAAGACAATTTATAATTTGAACCGCCGCGTCGAAACTACTGGTAATCATAATTATGGGCATGAGGGTGGACATACAAAAAAAATTAACCAAAGAACCGAAAGAATTTTAATGAGAGGAACTGTGCGGAATAGAACAAAGAACTCTAGAAAACTAAATGACTCTTTAAGACAACAAACTGGGGTGAGAGTTTTGGACAGAACAGTGAGAAGAACATTAAATAAAAACAACTTGATGTGACATTTTTTTTTTTTTAAACATAACATAATGCCAAACATTTTAAATTATAGAGCCCGTCGCAGAGCAAAATGTGTGCGGTTATTACAACGCCATAGAGCGAATAGGCGGGCATGGCCAAATCGGCATGCGAATTGGGGTAATGCAGAGTGGAGCCATTGTTTATTTACTGACGAAACAAGATTTAATTTGTTTCACTCCGATGGCCGAATGTTAGTTTGGAGAAGGCCAAATCAGCGATATTTGGAGGAAAATATGGCCCCTCAAGAAGCATTTGGTGGCGGAGGTGTTACAGTGTGGGGAGGTATCATAAGAAATGGTAAAACCGAGCTATTCATTACCAATCAAACCATTAATGCTACTGTTTATCAGGAGGAAATTTTGGAACCTATTGTTGTTCCTTTTGCTCGACATTACGGGCCAGAAATTCTATTGGTGGATGAGAACGCTCGACCTCACAGCGCGAAGGATCACAGAGTTTTTGCAGGCACAAAACATCAATAGGATGGACTGGCCTGCAAAGTCTCCGGATCTTAATGTCATCGAACACGTTTGGTCTTATTTAAAACTTAAAGTAAGATCTCTTGATGTACCCCCTGAAACCTTAGAAACGCTCAGTGAGGCCATTCGTGAAGAATGGGAGAATATTCCACAAGATTTTATAAATAATCTTGTGGATACCCTACCAAATCGATGTCGGGAAGTAATATTCCGAGCAGGAGGACCAACGAAATATTAGCTTCTCTTTTTTTAAATTAATGTACCTAATTTTAATTAGGTAATTTTAATTTAATTTTAATTTAAGTTTAAATTAAATTAATTTTCAATTTTTTAGTTAAATTTTTTTTCAGTTATTAAAAATTACCAGAATTAGAATTATAAATTTTTTAAGAATTGACTTTTGGTCGTTGTTAAGCAATGTTGTATATTGTAGAATTTAATGTAATAAACTTGTTCTTGTCGTTACGTTTTTGTTTATTATCGACCCGGTATAATGTGTAAATTTCAACCCTCAAATAAAATGCTTAGACCATAGAAAATCTACATGAAATAAGGATTCCAAATCCGCAAAAATCATCAAGAACCGTCAATCCAATGTCAAGTTATAGCATTTTAAAGATTTCGGTATCCAAATTTTATGTTGAGTAGTGTGTACAAGGCCTAAGGGCCTTAATCCAAAAACTGACAAAACCGTCTAGAGATATTGATATTACCTTAGTAAGGAACCATATTGCAACGACCAAAAAAATTTTTTGCGGAAATTTCACTCATACAAACTTTTTGATTTTTTGCATGACTTCATTGATCACCCCGTATATAATAAACTTATGGTCCTACGATAAATATACGTCATGCAGCTTAATCCGAAAAAAACTAACTCTTAAAATTTGCAAGCCGCGTTCAAAAATTTGCATTCCTGTTGAAAATATTGAACTTTACATTTTGCCTAAAAGTCTCTATGTGTAAGTTCGAGCGGCCAGCAGTTTAGTTGAGATAATGAAATGTAGTTTTAACCACTCTTCTTCTTATTTTGATACATTTTTTCCTGAGCAATCATCTTTTTTGCTCACTTCCGGTTTAACCGGAAATGACAGCGTATTTTCGGGGCTAGGGCAACTTTGTTATTTAAAATAGAACACCCTGTATATTTTTTCATAGTTGGAAAGCACATTGTTTCCCCTTTCCGAAAATGCCATATTTGTCATAAAAATTATACAGAGTGATGGTTTTATAAGGTTTTAAAGTGAATACTGCGTTTTATCGAAATGCTAAAAAAAATAATAATTCACAAAGTAGACTATGGAAACAAAAGACAATATCACTTGCAAACGTCAAATTAGTCTATCGACAACTCGGGTACTAAAGTCACTGTAAGAAAAATGTTATCTTTAAGTGAATAACCTTCTTTGCTGAAACTAAATCTTACAAAACAACACAAAGAAGACTTAGAACTATGTTTAACAAGGAACCTCCAACAAAAATTTCAATTAGAAAATGGTACACAAACTTTTGGAATTCGGGTTGTATTGACCGTAAAAAAAGAACTCCAAATAATGAAAATGGGCTTAATAATGCAATTGAAATTTTGGAAATGACACAAAATGATCCTTCTTCTTCTACGAGAAAATTTTTCTGCAACAAGTATTCCGAAAACTACTGGTCGTACTGTTATAAAAAAATTTCTAGAAATGAATACTTATAAAATTTAGATTCATCAAGAATTAAAGGTAAATGATTTTCCAAAACGAGTACAATTTTGTAAAACAAATCTTGATTTAAGTAGAACTTGTGCGTATTTCTGATATTGCTCAAAGTTATATCTTCTGCGCCATGTTCCATTATCACAAATTGCGCCAAAAATTCTTCTCAGTATGTTGCGTACATCCGGCAACTTTAAGTAATTTTATAAAATTCTTGTAAACAAAATGAATTTTTGAGAAATATGTACAGGTATTTATCATACTCTAGTAATTAAAACGCCAGACATTAAATTATCGTAGGTAATCTATTTAAATTTAGGAATGTACATATTTATTATATTTTCAGGTTTCAATCATTTAACCCTTTTTGTATTCCAGTTTTTGCTAACAGTTCTCGTAGAACACAGGGGCTTCGATCGAATAGTAAATATATCTGTATTTCACAGCACATGTTTCTTAATTATTGGTTAAACCAAATATACTGCGGGAAGTATTATGGGTTGCATAGAACAACGCGGACCCAAATTCTTAGTAATTTTTAGTTTATAGTATGGTAATATGTTAATTGAGACTTGAGAGGGGATATCTCTTTTATTAGCTGGCTGATAGCAGAATTGGCTGTTTCTGTAGCCAATTCTGTAGCAGCATATACTTTGACTCTAAGTTTTTGATAATCATTCAGACACGAGTTGTGTCACTTCTGCTATTATCAAACTTCCTCATAGTGATCTATCTAATAAAAGGTAATTACATTTATTTATTTGATTCCTCTCATTAGTATTTAACGGCCTCTAGCCATATTTT
Organism: Stenurella melanura; assembly: GCA_963583905.1. Taxonomy (NCBI): domain Eukaryota; kingdom Metazoa; phylum Arthropoda; class Insecta; order Coleoptera; family Cerambycidae; genus Stenurella; species Stenurella melanura. Next base: position 109,103,945 of record OY757315.1, on the reverse strand, counting down.
TCATTTCTGCTAACTAAACAACCATAATTCTGAAACATGTGCTGATAATATTTTTTCTTCTTCCCAAACGTAGAGTTTTGCTGCCAAATAGATAGATAATAGATAATTAATAAATTATATAGATAATTAATAAATAATTTACATAGTTAATACAAATTATTTAAATAATTTACCGAAATAGTCTACATAATTTACACATGGAAAAACACTTCTTTCGTTTGATGGTTAAATGCCTGCTAGATTCCATAAGACAGATAGTCCAGTCAAACACAGTTTAGTAAAGTTCAGCATAGTCTATTGAAATTCCGTTTAGTCCAGTCAATCCAAACCAACAGCAAAACCCTAGCGTTACACAGGTTAGCACGACGTTAAACCACGTCGAGGAGCCGTCTGTGTTCGGAGAGGCTGTTAGGAAAAGCTACCAGAACTCACCAGGAGCCGTCATCCACTATCTATCCATTGTCAGGAGGATTGGTGAGATTCTGAGAATTTCGTTGATTTTTTTTGTTGTGTAATATTTACTGTATAACTTTCATTGCACAAGATATTTCTTTTCTTTTAATGATAAATTAATTAAGCTATAAATATTTTCCTTTGGAAATTGTGATAATATTACTTAATATTTCTATTTCATAATTGATGACATTATTTTATACTTTTTATATTGATTAAATCCGTTGATTTGTTCTTATATTGATAATTTTTTATGAAGTTATTAATAAATATGTCTCTTTTATCGTAAAATTCAATTTTTCATTTTTTCTGTTTGTCTGTCCGCCATAAGATCAAATCTTTCCACGGCGGTTGGTTTCACCATCACAGGGGTAGCAGTAACTCTTGAATTTTCCGTGGATGGCGCTCATAATTTTTACATCATTTTAAGCTACCTCTGAGTGTTGGAACAAACTAGCTAGGTAAAATATCACAAAATATTGGTTCACCCTCTGTCTGATTTAAAAAAATATATATTAATTGAACCCACGAAATCCCAGCCACGCACCAGATCAGCTAGCCGTTCGCCGTCACTACTTGCGTATTGGTTGAATTGCCTTTGGTTATCACCTTAACCGGTGATATCATTGTTAATTTTTCTAAGGCCAAGTAGTGGTGTAACAAGCATTTTCCTTTCAAAGATCATTAGTAGGTTTTCATCTGCTTTACTAATTGCCTCACATCCGTATGCCAGGGCTGGAATTATCAGGGTTTTGTAGATAAGTATTTTCGTTTTCCATGATAGACTATGACTTTGGAGCTGTTTGGAAAATCCGTAGTAGCATTTGTTGGCAATTAGTATTCTTCTTTTGATCTCTTGTGATGTTAAGTTGTCATTATTGACAGATGATCCAAAATAAATGATGTTTTATTCGATATCGAATTCATATTTTCAGATTTGCCCCATCTTCTCCGCCTCTCTATCAAATGTTAAGAACGCTTCCTTGGCTTTCTTTAGAGTTCGAGATACAATATCTATACGTCATATGCCAGCATTTGCGCCGATTTGTTCAGTATTGTGCCAGGTTTGAGCCTTTAATGCGTTATCTAGAGCAATATTAAATAGGAGGCATGTGAGTGCCTCGCCCTCTCTCAGGTCCTTGCTGGTCTCGAATGTAGTCGATGTTTCGTTCTGAATTTTTCGTCTACGACTATTAAATATTTAGTATTTACTTAACTCATTTCCATTTGTTTTCTCCAATTTAAGAAAGATTCGTACGCAATCATATATAATTTTCTCGATTTTTCAGACAACAAATTTAATGAGGTGATTTCTGTAGCTTCCTTTACCTCTGAACAGATTTGAATGACACTTCACATGAAGATTTCTTTAGCGCTCCAGAAGATCTGAAAAGGTTTTGGTTGAGATCGGAGCACGTCCTTTGTCGTTTTGGCACAACAAGCTGTTTATTTTATAATTACTTACAATTTGTAATCGAAACACCAAGAAGCAGTTAAAATTCCGATTTCAACGATATATCACACTTGTGCCTTTTCGATTTGGTTTCCTTGCAAAAAATTAAAAACAAGGCAAATGTGAAGCACAAGATCGCTTTCTTTACGTCACATGCTTTTCTATTCAACAACTATTGAGTTCAGGATTTACCATCCAGGCGCTGGTATCACTGCCAATATGGCCGCAAATTGACGCAAAGTTGTAGCATTTGTTTACAAAACACAGTGTTATCGAATGGATACTCATGGTCTTTTCTAAAATTAAATAATCAAATTTATTAGTGAAATGGTTGTAACGCTCCATAAAATTATACATGCTCTTAAAAAGAGCTGAACAGATCAGTATGGGAGACATCGCTGTTAGAGAAATGGTTGCAAGAGGCTGTCCTCAGGGACTTCTATGGAACTTGACATAGTCCTACTTTGGTCGCCTCAACTCCGAGGGATTCTACATACTTGCATATGCAGACGATCTAGCAACGATACTGCTCAGTGGTAAATTCGAAGGAGACCTCTGTGATCGAATGCAGATGACCCTGAGAATAATCGAAAGATGGTATAGAGAACTCTCTCTGTCAGTTAACCCCAAGAAGACAGAGCTGGTCCTCTTCACAAGAAAAAGGAAATTGGGACCAATGACGGCAACCGTTCTCCTAAACACCAAGTTTCGCATCAGAAGTAAAATACCTATGGAATAACTTTTGATGCCAATCTAACTTGGAATCTTCATTTAGACAGAAGACTAAAGATGGCTTACATCTCTTTTCAGCAGTGCCGTAGAACCATAGGGAAAACCTGGGGAATGAAACCCAGAGTGGCTATGTGGACTTACACTGCTATTATAAGACCGATGATAGTCTATGGAGCCATTGTCTGGTGGCCTAACAGTCGGCAGACTGTAGCGAAACGTAAGCTCAGCCAGGTACAACGAGTAGCCTGAGTAAATACAATTAGAGCTATGAGAACGACACCAACAAGAGCAATGGAAGTGATGCTGTGACTGCCACCACTAGACATATATCTAGAAGAGGCGGCCCTTACTACTATGGCACGCCTCAAATCCATTGGTATACAGCCAAACATAGGATGTGGAGAGACCAGGTGCCGGCTGTAGAATGAGGCAATCAAACAGATGCCACTTCTGCAGGTACGCGCAGATGGTATTTATCCACAGTTTATCTTTGATAGACCCTATCCAATACACACCAACAGTAGCAATGAGACTGTAAGTGAAGGAACAGTTAACATCTTCACAGACGGATCGAAAAAGAAAGAAGGAACAGGTTGTGGGTATACTCCAGGAATCTGAAAATTCAAATCAAATGGGCTATGGACAAACAAGCCAGTACAATACAAACAGAACTGGCGCGAATAACCATAGCCGCGGAAGAAATTTCCTGTAAACAGATAGCGGAAAAAACAATCAAAATCTACACTGACAGTAGGCAATCACTTCTGGCCCTACAGAGACACAAAATAACAACAGGGTCAGTATGTGAATGCCATCAATCACTTGTGGATACCTCCAGCACGAACAGTGTCATTATATGCTGGGTCAAAGGGCATGCACAGTGAGGCAACAGGAAAGCCGACATTTTGGATAAGAAGGCAGCCAGTCTAAGTTTACTTGGACCTGATTCTTAACATAATGCCAACTTCAGCAATAATGCTAATGATTAAAGAAAACACCCACAGAAAATTTAAAAAACTATGGGATGAAACCCATAGTTGTCAGTTGGCCAGGGATCTGCTTAGATACCCCGACAAGGGTACAACGATGACCTACCTGGCAATGTCCAGGAAGAACCTGTACTTCACGACAGGAATTCCTACTGGTCATTGCCAGCTGAGAAAGCACCTTTATAACATGAAGCTAAATGACACACCCCTATGCAGAGGTTGTGAACAAGAAGACGAGACTGTCCAACATGTACTCTGTGAGTGCCCAGCAGTCTCCTCTAGCAGAGAATCCATTTTGGGAGAACGTTGGCCTACTTTGCCCGACTTGAGGGATACTCCCCTAGGCAGCATTACCACCTTCTTCACAAGATTAGGATTGTATCCCTCGTGAGGATGTAACTACTACAAACTACAACTCCAAGTCCATAAAATTATGAGCTACGTTTTATGTACAATTTTCAACATTGATTTTGAAACTATTTACCCACGTGACTACAAACTGCATTATTTTATTAGTCAAAGAGTTTCGCCGCTATCGTGCTAACGCACATACTCACACACAGACATTTTTCAAAAACTACTCGTTTCAATTCCTGGGACTTCAAAAATTTGATGTTATCTCAATTTTCGATTTTGGACCAATTTTAATAACCTACACAAACATTTCTTTTTTTTTGGTAGGGTTAAATAACCTGCATTGTGTATAAATTAAATTTTATGAGGTCTTAAAATGAGACAGTGCTGTCGAGTTTTCATTGGTTTAATTTGCAAAAACGCAGCTTAAAAAATAAAAACGTTATACCTTTTGCTTATTAGAGAAAATCAAGCCTATTTTTATACTTTGCAAAAATTGGTTGTTCTTTTTTGCAAAAAGGTTAGTTAGATCCCGAATATTACAAAAATGTTTTGTTAATCAAGTTTAGTGCGAGCTCCCCGGGAGGACAAAGTTGTCCATTTTTCCTCGGTGGGATAAACAAAAAGGATTAGGAAAAAACTATTGGACCCACAGCACTTATCTTTTGCACACTTATAAAGCAATATAGGACACACTTATTTAAGAACGTTTTATAAAATGTTAATAACAAATTAAAAAGTTGTGTTATTGCAGATTTTTTTACAATAATTTTTTGACCGCTGGACCGATTTTAATTTGAAAAGTTTCATAATGTAGGGACTTTAATTGCGCGCAATTCACCCATTCCTCACTTTCCTCTACGACCGATAGTTTTTTCAGTATTTAAAGAAAACTGATTATCAGCTCTGAAAGATGAAGCAAATGATATTTTTTGACTCACGAAATTAGAAGCCTCTCCCATTACCTCTCCCAAAGCCATTCTGAAAAATATTGCGGCAACTATTTTTTCTAAAAATTATGTGTCTTTTCCCTTCATTTGCCTGGTCTTCTTACTAAGTTAATTATTTTATGAGAAACACATTCTTGAAAAACGTCCTCCTTGTGACCTTTATTAAAATATCTCCTGAACAACTCAAAAAATGGCCAATGAAAATTAGATATCACGTTTAGCTTAGCTTTATTTACACGTTGACATAATTATTAATAGGGCTTCTTGTAGGGGGCAATTTGCTTATGATTATTCCATTATGCCCTTTACGTTTGTACTAAAAATAATACTTGTTATTCTAGTATGTTTCACAATGGATGTTATTGGTTCCTGTGCCTTTGGACTCGACATCAACAGCTTTGATAATCCAGATTCCGACCTAATAACGTACACCAGAAAATTCCTCACTCCAACCAGTATTGCCTCTTTATTGAATCTATTCGGTCAAAGCTTTCCAGCTCTTGCCCAAGCGCTTGGGGTGCGAGTAGTGACAAAGGACGTTAGCGATTTCTTCACGAAGCTTGTAGAAGACACCGTCCACTACAGAGAGAAGACCAATTCCAGCAAGAAGGATTTCTTACAGCTGCTCATTGATATCAAAAACAACAAGCAACTGCAACAACAAGGTATCTTGGCATCTACATTGCACAAATTAATATCAGTATTATGTTTGTTATTTTCGCTTATATCCTAACTAAATCAGTACTAAGAGTATATTGATGCAATATCTGCCTTCCGGCTTATAGACTTATTATCAGCCTCGTAATATTTATTTTCGCATACCGGGTGAGTCACGAATTGCGCTCGCCCCGATATTTCCTAAAATATTTGGAATAGAAAATTGAAATTTGGAGGCCTTATTACACGACTAAAATGCCATATTTTCAATAAAAAATCAAGTTTGGTGCACATCTGATTTGACCGGAAATGCCCACAACTTTCGATTTTTAAATGGAACACCCTATATATTTTTACATTTTTGGAATCTAGAGGAAATTTTGAATACAATACATCCATTTTGGTAACTTTTTGATAAACATTAAAAATTTTATTAAAAAATCTATTTCTGAATCCAGAGTGCTGTGGTGCCCAAAATATATTTTAGTTTGTGTGCTACGTTACTATAAAAATAAAAAGAGCAATATGATTGCATTACTTAATTCTCTAGAGGCGTTTAAAATTTTTAAATGTGATTTTTACCCACTAACTCGGTTTTTTAAATGGGAATTTAATCGTTCACCAACATTTTTAAATACCTCATTTTCATACGAATCTAATGATACCAAAATTTTGAAAATCCGCTCAGAAATATTTGAGATTTCAGCCAAAATACAATGCAACCAAGCTTTTAGAAACATGCGGCTAATAGATAATAGATTAGTGGGCTTTGGAAACTAAAATGGCACATTTCTGTGTAAATCTGGTAACCTAATAACATTGGAAAAATCATAGTAGCCATTGAATGTAATAAAACAATATCAGCTGTCAGACAGATACAAAATAAAGCGTTGCGGAAATCTCTTTGAGTAAAAATTAAAGAAAATGAATAATTTTAGTAGAAATGAAAAGGTCGATATGTTACTGATATATGGAGAGCGTCTCAAAAATTCAACTGCAGCTGCAGAACTGTATCAGCAACGATATCCCAACAGACGTCATCCAAGCAGACACTTGTTTGCCAGAGTGGAACAAGAATTAAGAAACGAACCCAATCAACAAGATGACCATCAAATATTTATTGTAAGTGAGAGACAAAGACAAAGACAAGACAAAGAAATTGATGTATTAGGATTTGTGATGGTACACCCAACAACATCAACAAGGGAATTGTCAATGGAATGCGACATTAGTCAGTCTTCGGTTTGCAGAATTTTAAAGAAACATAAGTTTCGGTCTTATAAATACCAAAGACACCAACATCTTTATGGAGATGATAACGACAGGAGGCTAGTATATTGCAACTGGTTCTTAAATGCAGTACAACAAAACCCAGGTTTTCCTTTCCATATTTTATATTCAGATGAAAGTAGATTTACGAACCAAGGTATGTTTAACAGAAATAATACTAGGTACTGGGATCCAGAAAAACCGAGGTTGGTAGGGCGGGGGAATATTCAGGAAAGATTTGGGTTTAACTGTTGGCTTGGAGTACTTGGAGATCGAATAATTGGACCCATATTTTTTGATGGAACACTTACTGGCGAACGATATTTATTCTTTTTACAAAACCAGACAGCAGAATTTCTTGACTTACTTCCTCTTGCCTATTTACAAAATCTGTTTTTCCAACAAGATGGTGCTCCCCCACATAATTCCAGAAGAGTGATGGAATATTTAAACAACTTGCATGGTGAACGCCTTATCGCAAATCAAGGTCATATCAGGTGGCCTCCTAGGTCACCTGACTTAACACCCCTCGACTATTATGTATGGGGCACTCTCAAAAATAAAGTTTATAAAACTTCTTCAAATACCCGTGAAGAGCTGCAAAATAAAGTTGTACGGGCTCTTAATGAAATAACGCCGGCTGAATTGCGTAAAGCCATTCAAGTAACTGTACGCAGAGCCGAATTGTGTATAGAAAAAAATGGTGGACATTTTGAACAATATCTATAAATGTCAATTTATGGCTTAATTATATTAATTATTTTAAAGGTACCTACTGTTACCTAGTTTAAGTTTAATTGTTCAAACGGAATTGATTTTTATTTATTTATAGGCCCGATATTTATGTGCATTTAAATAAAACTCTGAAAACCGAACTGATGTCGCATTCTATTGCAAATGTCCTTGTGGATGTAATTGTGTTTACCTCCACATACCTATGCTAAACTTAATTGTAACGTTCTTTGCACTCACAATTATTAAATGTTTGATAGCTCAAGATTGCCTATAACTACACGAGTCTGTCTGACAGCTGATATTGTTTTATTACATTACATTACAATGGCTACTATGATTTTTCCCATGTTATTAGGTTACCAGATTTACACAGAAATGTGCCATTTTAGTTTCCGAAGCCCACTAATTTATTATCTATTAGCCGCATGTTTCTAAAAGCTTGGTTGCATTGTATTTTGGCTGAAATCTCAAATATTTCTGAGCGGATTTTCAAAATTTTGGTATCATTAGATTCGTATGAAAATGAGGTATTTAAAAATGTTGGTGAACGATTAAATTCCCATTTAAGAAAACTGAGTTAGTGGGTAAAAATCACATTTAAAAATTTTAAACGCCTCTAGAGAATTAAGTAATACAATCATATTGCTATTTTTATTTTTATAGTAACGTAGCACACAAACTAAAATATATTTTGGGCACCACAGCACTCTGGATTCAGAAATAGATTTTTTAATAAAATTTTTAATGTTTATCAAAAAGTGACCAAAATGGATGTATTGTATTCAAAATTTCCTCTAGATTCCAAAAATGTAAAAATATATAGGGTGTTCCATTTAAAAATCGAAAGTTGTGGACATTTGCGGTCAAACCGGATGTGCACCAAACTTGATTTTTTATTGAAAGGATGGCATTTTAGTCTTGTAATAAGGCCTCCAAATTTTAATTCTCTATTCCAAATATTTTAGGAAATACCGAGGCGAGCGCAATTCGTGACTCACCCGGTATAGTACAATCATTTTAGACTATTTTTCGCGAAATAGGAAAAAAAATTATAGAAAGCTGAATTTTGGTACAGATGGTCAGTTAGGCGTGTAACTTAACATACTAAAAGTCCTCAATGATTCCGTGTGAGCTTCGATCGCTATGACCTTGAAAATGTTAATAGACTGAAAATAATCGTTATTTCATTAAAAGTTGTTTGACCATATATTTTTTTTTAATTCGGAGTAACTTTTACTCAGGATTCTGAAAAAAATTGTCTTGCGCCTTGGGGGGTAAGCCGGAAGCTGCAAAATCAAAAATACCCCTAAAAAGGGGCGTTTTCCTCATTTTCTATTGGACAGTCTTGAAGTTCTGCTAAGTTATAGTGAATGCCCTACTTCTTAAGCAAATTTTGACCATACCAGTTTTAAATGCATTCTATTTTGGAAAATATGCCTACTCCGTAACTAATATTTTAGATGCCTATAAAGCAGAGCATTTTTTGTACGAGAAAAGTCTTCATAATTTTTTATTCGAAAATTTTGTAGTTATTTTTAAAAACATGATCACATGTTTATTCGGTTATTTATCAACATATTTAAAAAAAAATCATAAAACAGTTAATTATATAAAATGTAAGCGTTTTCAGAAAAACGATTGGTATACAGGGTGTTTCAAAATGAAAGGTACATACGTTACGTGTGGATAGAGGCCACTTCCAAATTATTCGACATTAATGCATCCATCGTCCTTCCTTATTGAGATACAGGATCTATTATTGATTTTGGCCAAATCTTTCTTTGATCATAACTATTCAACCACCCTGTATAATTGGTTCATACTTAGAACGTATGCTTCACTTATTTTCCTTGATAGAACTTTATAATAAACCAAAAATAAATCCAGGTCCGGCTCTATAAAAAATTGACAATATGTTGCATGTCAAAATCAACATCCTGTATAACAAAATTTTGTAGATCTGCTTCAATATTCTAAAAGAGCGGAAAAACTGAATAGAGTAGCTTACTTAATTTGTTTGCGCATTTCATTCATCAACCTTGATTACTTGCCGTAAATCCAATTTCATTAAAATGGTCCAGAGAGTTGGAACTTGAATATTTCTTTTAAGGTTAATTAACAAAAAAATTTAACTTGCAGCAGTGACAATTCTTTCACTTCTAGACTAGGTAAGTGAATTATTGTAAAATAATTTTGAAAACAATGTAGATTTGCGCACATAAATCAAAATGCTACTTAATTTTGTGAGTTTACATTTAAAAATAATATTATTTTTAATGCATGTATAATAACAAAAAATACTCGAAAGTAATAAATACATAACTACAATAACTGTTCAAAGTGGCCTCCATTTCGTTGAATGCATTTCCTTGCTCTAGAAGTAATATTTCTAATTGCACGTCTAATCATATCTGGATTATTTCTAACTTCTATACAAGCGTTATTAACGTATTCCAAAAGTTCCTCTCTACTATTAATGACCACGTCATATACCTTTGCTTTTAAGTGTCCCTATCCACTATATGTCCTTGAGCTTTTGGCCATGCTATCAATCACATATTGTTTTGGGAAGTTTTGCTTCTTAACAATTTCCAAAAGATCTTTCTTCCTAAAATTTTCTCCAAATTCCAAATTATGTTTTCGGAGAAATTCTTGAATATCTTTTTTCTTTGTTCCCGTATTTGGTATTTTCTCAATTTGTCGCGAATGATACCAAGCATTGTCTAAAACAATTACGCTGTTTTCTTCTATATTTGGTAGCAATGACGTCTGAAACCATGCTTCCAAAAACGGCCGCAGTCATGTTTTGGTGATAGTCAACGTTTGATTCTTCCATTTTTTTCCCACTTAATTTGAGACCATTAGGCACCCATCCATTTGTTGATCCACAATGTACAATTATTACTAATCTGGTTCCTTTATTTGCCGGCATATCGACTTTATATTTCTTTGAACCATCTATCCAGCCTTTTTTCACTGTATCATGGGTATCATACCAAGTTTCATTTTCCAAATATTCATTATGCCACTGCACAATTCTAAAGCTTTCCATAATACCTGCCCTTTTATTAACAATCTTGAACCTAAATTCTATCTTTATTATCCAGCGCCGAAGTGTTGCTTGACTAACTGACACTGCACCATTTGTTTTCAGTTCAATATGTATTGATTCCACCGTTGGTACCTCATTTTCCATATACTTGCTATAAACTAAATCTCTTAACAATTTCACCATAGACGAATCTAATGCTAGTGCTGCTCCTTTATCCGATCTAACTTTTCGATTAGGTACCACGTCCTTAATTATTCTGTAGATGGACCGTTCTGAAATTTCTGTTAAGTAGGCCGTTTTTTCCATGGCTCCTTTTTCACCTTCACTTTCTTTTTTATTTTCATAAAACTACTTTTTTAGTATGTTCGCATAAATAATGTCTAGAACTTTTCTCTGTAAATTGCGAGCCATTACCATTTCCCATATCTTCGTTAAATTCTCTGCTGGTGCTAGGTTGAGGATCTTCCCAAGGCCTGAACATTATCACAATATTATTTTACCACAGCCACTAAAAAACGGAAAGCACTCGAATATTTCACCATCCGCCGGAATATTTTTACACAACTACATAAAATACGCTTAAACAAAGAGCAATTTCACTTATCTGTTAAAGTATTATACATTCTAGGCACTCACAATCAAAATAAATGTAAACACTGAGCCACACACTGTATTATTGTATGAAGCACATAACCTATATATTCTAAATATAACAAAACTCGTTCGAAATATCGCGGAAGACTGTGGTCCGTCTCTGCTTAATACCTGTGCCGTTCTGCTTGCCCTTTTACAGCATTATGTATGTGTGTCAAAAATTAAGTAAACAGTAGTGACCGTTAGATCGTAAAATATTTTAGGAGTGAGTGGCGTAAATTAGAAATTATAACTGATACTGGCGAATTTCCTTTAATTTCTTATTTTAATCCATACCCGCTCTATCCTTGGTAATAGGCGGCAAAGCTTTGAAATTTTTTATCCGACTTAGAAATATGAAGTTTACTTTTAATAATATTTTTATTCATAATTATATTTCTAAACAACTTAAACCAATTTATTTAGTGCACCTGCATGTTGGCTGTGAAGCAAATCTTTTCAGTCCTACTACAACAATTCCAGAATCTTGTGAAAAAAGAATAATGAAATTAATTCACTCAGTATTCATACAACTAGCAAATTAAGACTCATGGCTATACGTCATTCCTTCAGAAGAAATTAAAGATATAAATTGTAAACTAATATCTCAAAGAATATCACTTAAACTAAACAACACTGGAGTTCTAAATGTAAATCCAAATTGTACTGCATGTACTAGGTCCATGATTCTAAAACCACACAGACAATTTAGCAGCAATCAATCTTAATCAATTACGTTCCACCCTTAGATCTAAAAAGTGTAATAAATTTTGACGTATCTACTTATAAGGCACATGAGTTGTCACTGTGAAATACACCCTTAATAATTGGCACTAATGATTTAAAAACTTTGTCAAAATTAGGTCAAGATATACAACTACTGCAAAAAGATGAAAATTGTAATGTTCACAAAATATTAAATATAAATATTCATAATATACTTTCATATTCATTTATATCAGTAATTGTGGTTATACTAATATTGTACTTTATATTCAAGAGTAAGATTATTCAAAACACTTTTAAGAAAAAAGAGAAAGATTCTAGTGAAACTAATCCATCCCAAGAGGAATCTGCTTGTAGTAGTGACTCTGCTTCGATTTCTACTTCCCGAATTGGCGAAAATTGCACCTCAATCCCTCGGTACAATTTTCAAAAATAGGGGGGAGGTGTTGTGTAGCGAACACCATGTATATAACTTTATTTAATGTTTATATAATATTTCTTTTATCCTTGTCTTTGAGTTTAATCGGAATGTTTTATATCATTTTGTAAGTATTACCATCGCGTTGTTTCATATCATTTTATATGTATTACATCATGTTTCTTGTTAATACCATTTCTGCTGACTCTTTGGAAAATTGTCATTTAGGACATTTCTCACAATACTCCTAAAATGGGGTGGAGCGCCATCATGCTGGTAATACATTCCCGCAATATTTTCATTTTCCAATAACACAGATAAAACATTTTTGCAAAAAGTCTAAATAAAGTTCACCTGATAATCTATTAGGAAGGATATGTGGCCCAATCAAATTATTGTTGAAAACACTGCGCCAAATATTAACAGCAAATCGATGTTGGGATTTATTCTGTCTTATAGCATGTGGATTCTCTTCGGTCCAAACATGTGAATTTCTTAAATTATAAACACCATCTCTTGTAAATTGTGACTAATCTGTAAACAGACATCTGTTAAGAATTCTTGGATTCCGAATAATCCAGCTACTAAAATTTAACCGATGGACTTCATCCCCTTCCTCTAACCTCTGAATCTGTTGAACATGAAATGGATAGACATTATTTTTTTTACTGTTCTCCAAACACTGACGTGCGGAATACCTAAAGCATGACTCACTCTTTTTGTGCCAATTTTCGGATTATTTACAACAATATTTAGTATATTCTTTTCTACAGCTAAAGGTTGCCTTACTTGATGCTTATTTAAGGGGGCCATTGGATACCGACCATGATTTTTAGAACAATTGACAACTCTAAAAGTTTTATGATCAGGAATTCGGCGTCCAGAAAATCTTCTTTGATGTTCTCTCACAGCAGCCCGTCCATTGCCATCACAAAATCCATACACATAGATTTATACGGTGTGTCTAGGCTCCCGGTACTGGTAGCAAATTTTATCCCGGTATAAATAACAACGTCATAATTATGACTTAACAATTACCGGGAATTGTACAAATCCCGGTACTACACTACTTTTGCTTACTAACCCTAGTTTGTAATTACATTAAGAATCTAAATGTGAAGCTTGGTTTGAAAATTTCAATGTTTTAGTTTTTATTTTTCTTTACAAGAATATGTACCTACTTAACATTTAATTTCATTTTTATTTTTTGTTCACAGTTGAGATAATTTGAAATATTACAATGCAAAAAATGCATACATGTTGCATTTCTTTTTTAAATGTAATTAATAATGGCAAAAAAACAATTTTACAGAAAACAAATAGGACAATCGTGAACTATTTTCAGTAATTCTGAACACCCTTACTGTGGAAATTTGCACGATAATCGGCTTTTTAAATATTAAAGAAACGATTATTCATTTAAATTAGCTTTAGATCATATAAATAAAGCTCAAGATTTCTATTAAAATTTACTTCAAAAACTTTAAAAGTGAATAATATGGATTTATTTAATAACTTTAAACCATATGTTTGCCAACTAACTATATTCTATTAAATTAAATACTACATTTCTATATGTCTTCCTTCTTTTTCCATATACAGACTGTCTATTTTACGAGGGCCACACCAAATATCTCGCTTAATATCTATTGTAGAAGAATAAAGTTTTAGAAACAGTTATCCCATTTTTTGTGAGCTATATTTCAGTAAAAAGAAATTTAAAATCCATAGCCTACTTTATGAGATATATTACAAAAACCTGAAAAATAGGAAAACCACAAACGGTTATAGCTTCCTTATTTGAGGAGATACGAAAAAAGTTAAAGGAATGAAAGTTGACGGCAAAGACAATAAGAATAATAACGTGTAACAAAAAAATCGAAAAATGCAGTTGGCTTTGGCATACGCTATTGTGCAAAAATGAAAATTACATATCTCAAAGTAGGCCATGACGCCATTAATTCCGTTATTTTTTTCTCATTCCAACGATATAAAACATGTCACAGAAATTTTAACCGATAGTGTCAATATTTAATATTTTACGAATACCACAATTCCTATAATTGAATCGTAACAATCAGCTGTGCCATAATAGTATAAAGTCACTTTATAATAATTATAATTCCGTAATTATTTATTACAATTTAATACAAACCAACAAATATCTCATAAATAAAAATGCAAGTACAAAACGAACATCCAAAGAAAAAAACGAAAAACTATGTATAACAGTACTACCTACTACTATATTGAAAAGAAATTGTGTGTATTTATTTTTCTAACTACAAATGCTCAAATTGTGCACCATGCATTCTGACACATAAACGTGCTCTACGAGACACGTCACGCATTACATTTTGGAGCATTTCAGGAGTAATTGCCTCACATGCGTTTCGAATTCTGGTTTTGATGTCCTCAATATTTTCAGGGGCAGTTTAAAATACCTTGTCTTTAATGTAACCCCAGACAAAAAAATCCAAGGGAGTAATATCTGGTGATCGAGCTGGCCATAGAATGGGTCCATAGGTGCCTATCCAGCTATCTGGCATAACTTGATTTAAATAATTTGTACATATTACAGCAGTGTGAGCTGGAGGCCCATCTTGTTGAAAATATGAATAATTTAATCTTTCTGCCACTGTTAATTCATAAAGAAAATCTTGAAATTCGTTTTGCAGGAAATTAAGGTATCTACGAGCGGTTAATTTGCCATCATAAAAATAAGGTCCAATTACTTTAGTCCCTAAAAGACCCAACCAAACATTCGTAGAAAATCTTTCTTGGAAAGCAGTCTCTCTGCACCAATGTGTATTTTCTCGTGCCCACTTATAATGCATATTTCTATTGAAAAATGCATTATTAGAAAAAATTGATTCGTCCGACCAAAGAATTTTGCTACATATCAGCGCGTCATTCCTTTTCTTATTTAATAACCATCCACAAAATCTTACTCTCCTTGGCTTATCTCCCTCATTTAAATGTTGAACTTTCCTCATTTTGTAGCATCGAAATCCGTTTTTTTTCAATATTTTTCTTGCACTGTCTTTTTTTATGCGACAATTTCTCTGAATTTGTCTCAAAGAGGTTTCCTCATTTTGGTTAACATAATTTACTCTATTCACTTTTCTTACATTATCCGCAACATGCGCTCGCCTTACTACTTTTTTTGAAAATGAACCGTGGGTTTTTAGATTTTGAACTAACTTCCTAAACATAGTTCGATTTGGCTGCGGAGCATCTGGAAATCTATCTCCGTAAACCGTGACTGCCATCTCAGCGTCAAAATTGCACTGACAATAAATGCTAATCATATCGAATTTGTTATTATTGGTGTACACCATAATTACTGATATAAAATTTGTCTTAGAGCTCGACAACGCAACATACAACATACAACAGTGACAATCTGTCAAATTTATTAATAACTGTATACATCGTTTTTCACTAATTATGGCACAGCTGATTGTTACGATTCAATTATAGGAATTGTGGTATTCGTAAAATATTAAATATTGACACTATCGGTTAAAATTTCTGTGACATGTTTTATATCGTTGGAATGAGAAAAAAATTACGGAATTAATGGCGTCATGGCCTACTTTGAGATATGTATTTTTCATTTTTGCACAGTAGCGTATGTCAAAGCCAACTGCATTTTTCGATTTTTTTGTTACACGTTATTATTCTTATTGTCTTTGCCGTCAACTTTCATTCCTTTAACTTTTTTCGTATCTCCTCAAATAAGGAAGCTATAACCGTTTGTGGTTTTCCTATTTTTCAGGTTTTTGTAATATATCTCATAAAGTAGGCTATGGATTTCAAATTTCTTTTTACTGAAATATAGCTCACAAAAAATGGGATAACTGTTTCTAAAACTTTATTCTTCTACAATAGATATTAAGCGAGATATTTGGTGTGGCCCTCGTAAAATAGACAGTCTGTATATTATTGTTCTACATTAATAGCCTGAAGTGTAACCAAGGAATTTTAAAATTAAAATTTCTACCGGTACCTGGAGCTTAGATACAGCGTAGATTATATATTCACCATTTGAACATTGATTGTACATTATGTACTTTGTAATGTGGGTAATAATATTAATACAAATAAAAAATATTTTAGAAAAATAAAACGCAAGTATGTCGAACCAGTTAATCAGGAACTGTCAAATACTAAAATTTTCAGCATTGCCTACTTGACGACAAAGTAGGTGTTATAAAATCATCTCTTAACTTTTAGTAAATGGATTATTGGGAATCGAAGCATTCTTAACAGATGTCTGTTTACAGATGATGCACAATTTACAATAGATGGTGTTTATAATTTAAGAAATTCATATGTATGGACAGAAAAGAATCCACATGCTATAAGACAGAATAAATCCCAACATCGATTTGCTGTTAATATGTATGTATATGGTGCGGCATTTTCAACAGTCATTTGATTGTCCACGTATCCTCCCTGATGTATCAGGTGAACTACAATGTTCTTAAAATTATTTTACAATAGTTCACTTACCTAGTCTAGAAGTGTAAGAATTGTCACTGCCGCAAGTTAAATTTTTTTGTTAATTAAACCCTGAAATAAATATTCAAGTTCCAACTGTCTCGACCATTTTAATGAAATTGAATTTACGGCAAGTAATCAAGGTAATGAATGAAATGCACAAACAAATTAAGTGAGCTACTCTACTAAATTTTTTCCGCTCTTTTCGAATATTGAAACAGATATACAAAATTTTGACATACAACATATTGTCAATTTTTTATTAAGCTGGACCTGGATTTCTTTTTGATTTATTATGAAGTTCTATCAAGAAAAATAAGTGAAATGTATATTCTAAGTATGAACCGATTGTACAGGGTGGTTCAACAGTTATGATCAAAGAAAGATTTCGCCAAAATCAATAAAATATTCTGTATCTCAGTAAGGAAGGACAATGGATGCATTAATGCCATGGTAATTTGGAACCGCCAAAGTGCACTCTATCCACAAGTAACGTATGTTACTTTAACTTTGAAACACCCTGTATATCAAATATTAATTTAGTTGTCAAGCGCAATAGATAGTATTATTGCAAGCTTGCAATAATATAGATTGCTGTTTCGAAAATTTTATGAACTCGCGGGGAATTTGACATAACACAAAATATCTTACTATCTGTTGGGTTTTTCATAATGAATATTATGATTAAATTAAATAATTCTTTTCCTCATTACAAAATTCACGAACAGCAATCTCTGTATTAGTGATATGTAACATTTAAAAAAATATCTGACATATCCGCAGGCGAGGCTACGATTACCATGAACGAAATAGTAGCACAAAGTTTCGTGTTCTTCCTTGGGGGCTTCGAGACGAGTTCCACCACCATGACTTTCACTCTGTTCGAATTGGCAACTCATCCAGAAGTTCAAGGAAAGCTACGAAATGAAATTAAGACTGTCCTGGCGAAGCACGATAACCAAGTTACGTATGAGTCACTCAGTGACATGAAATATATGGAACAAGTTATCAATGGTAAGTTTTTATTATATGCTAATTTCCAACGTGACACTTGACCTTTTGAAAGCTTTTGAAGTTTTCTTGCATAATTTCTATAACCTTGTTAGAAAAAGTATAGTCTACAACATGTTTGGAATGGCATATTTCACACTCGCGAACCTTTTTTGCTCGTGTGGAGTATGAGGCATTCCATAACTTGTTGTAGAGTATACTATTCCAAACCTTCATAAAACTACTACTACACCTTTTCCAGTTGTATTTCATAAAATATCAATTTAATTTCAGAAAGCATTAAGTGTATTTCAGATTAGTTAATTGTATTTTAGAAATCATCAATTGTATTTCAGATTAATCAATTTAATTTTAGAAATGTTCAGTTGTAATTCAAATTAGTGAACTCTATTTGAGAAAGTGTTATTATTAATTGAGAAAATGTGATGTGAATTTCAGATAGCGTTAAGATGTTCATATTCTACATAAACTACACTTCTATATCAACATATCCATTAAAATGCCTTAACTACATACATAGCAACATAAATAAACTTATTTTTTGTAATACCTGTACTGTAAGTGGATCATTATTAACAAATTTTTATTAGAGTAAGCTGAACTTACAATTCATTTACTGGTTGCCATGGTTACAGGGCTGTAATATTCACTTACAGTCCGACGTGGGCTATAAGTGAATATTACATACTAGTTATTATTTACCTGCTCAGATCAACAGAAATTTTAGGTAAAAAAAATCTATCGTTGAAACCAAATATTTCATGCATACACAAAAATGAAGATATTATTTTAAGCATCTTTATTATTTATGGAAATGTGAAAAGTACAATTATTCATATTATCAACAGTCAAAATTGATGTTAATTTTTTTTTTGTATTTCTTTAATTACTTGAGGACCATCTAGTGGAGTATTCTCCATTTTATCCGAGAGATCATTATCAGATGTTTGACGAGATGAACCGGCTTCTAGGTTGCTAATGTTGAAAATCTTGTTAGCTACTTGTATTTTGTTCGTTAAAGATTGCGCCACATAACTTTCTACTACTGCCGAGGACTTCCACCCACCGTGCCTTTTCAAGGCAAGAACGTCGACTCCGCTGTTGGCCAAAAGAGTTGCCGAGGTTCTGCGAAACGAATGTCCACTGTAATTTTTTGCATTTTCCAAATTTAAAAATGTTGCAATATCAGACGGAATTTTAGCGAAAATATTTCTCCCAACTGGTTGGTTAACGCATTTCCCATTTTTATATCTCAAGAATAATCTTTCATTTTCTGAATTTTTTGGTCGCAGACTCATATTTCCTGAATAATTCCAGACAGTGGAAATTGTCATTGTCTACGATAGTGAAACTTCTTGAAAGGTGATTTTTAGAATCAGGTATTCTGATAAGTATTACGCTTCCTTTGTCAACAATATCGTCTACTGTTACCTTGCATAATTATTCATCTTTGCGGCAGGCTCCCGCAATTCCCATAATAGCAACGACCTTCTTCATCAGATATGTTTGGTCAGATGTTTCACTCAAAAATTTTACAATTTGTTCTATATAAACACCTCACTTTTTTTGGGACGATATCCAATATTTTTGTTTTTTAAAAATGCCCTTATTTGGCATATTTTGAAATGTCAACATTATCATTTAAGGAGATGGTTGACCGCAGCATGGAATATTCGCACCATAAGCTGGCTGGAGATGTATATTTTTTAGATTTCTCTAGAAAATATGCGAGTAAAACCGCCTCACTGGTATGAATATCCACATATTTAGCATCGCGCCACTTTCTAAATACGTCATATGTGATTTCGTACGTTTTTTTATATTTCCCAGGTAGAAGCGATGTACAAGCAATATTTGCAGCTTCTTTGATATCCATAATAGTATTTCCTCAAAAACTGCTTGTCAAACTTGACTTTTTAACAAGTTGTTTATCAATTGGGCTTTCTTTTGTTAGTTTCTAGTATATACGATATACCTAATTTATTTAAAATAATAAAATTTACTTTTGACAGGTAGTTGTCAATAATTCAAATTTAACTCATTAATTACTTTTCTTTGATTTTCGCAGGTATTACAAAAAACTGTTTACTAACCGCGAACAGTAAGTGACTTTTCAGGTCTCGAATGTTTAGGAAACCCCGGCCCTACGACTTGAAAAGTATCACTTACAGTTGATGGTACGTAATATACTATATGTCAACTGACTTAAGCATTGTCTCTTTTTAAACATTGTAAATCGGAATAATCATGAACTTAACAGATAACTGTGCAATTTGTCGACTTTCAATGGCAAGATATCCAGTTACAAAATTAGTACCATGTCATCACCTACACCACACCGAATGTGATAAATATACCAGATGAAGTTTGCCCCTTGTGCAGAGTTGTTACTGACAATGAACCTGTTACAAGACAACGATATGGAAAACATACTAATCGGGATTGCCAGAGGATAGTAAAATGTGCCAATAGAGGGGACGATTGGGTAGCTTTGGCAGCGAGTTTGGGCGTGAAATATAAAACTACATATCATTGGGTGCGATCTGGCAGATATGTGGTAAAAACGCAAAAGGTGGTAAAAACCGAAGATAACGATTGAAGATGAAATAGACTTAATTATTTCATGGATAGAAGAGAAATGCGCCTGCACAATGAAACAAATAAAGGGAAAAATATTGCAGACTTTTGACAAAAACGTTTCTGTTTCTACTGTAGGTAAAGTGAACTTCATATTTCTAAGTCAAATAAAAAACTCCCGACAAAGGAGCGAACACGGCTCGAGAAACCCAAAAAAGCCATAAAACTCGGCCATAAAAGTGGCAAAGCCGACGTAATTTATTGCGGCTCAGGACCGTACTTAAAATTATTGTGCCATGAGTTACAATCTAATTAATTTAATGTATGGTTGATAAATAAATAGTTATTTGTTACAGTGATAATGATAAATTTAAAAAAATTATTCTGTTTTGCTTGTGTTAAGATAGGAATAATATTTTATATATTGGTGGAGCATTGATGAATTTTATTAATCTAAATTAAAATTATACCAAATATTCTTTTGTTGCTGAGTTTCGCCAATAATAATTTAATATACCTATCGAATTATTATTGTTGCCTAGCAAGGACCACGAGGAGGTACGAGCAATTCCTTGCCAAAAAATGTGGGTTCAGAGTTAAGGTTATCGATATTATTAAAATAGGTCAAAGAAATAAAGTAAATTTTTAAATTCATTAAATAAAGAAAATATTGAATTTATGTCAATAACCCGTAATCTAATTAACCCAGATTAAATAAATAAACAAAATTCTAGAAAAGAAACAAATTACTGAAATAAATAAATTCAGTTCTGAAAAAGAAGCAAATAAATAATTATCAAATAAAATATGTGTACATATAATATAATAAATAAAAATCACGTGTAAATCACATGTAAAACACTAATGAAACGATAAATTCACAATGTACACTAAATCAAATCACGTATAACATTTTATTTAAAACTCTAATCACTACACTCACTCAACACTTCACAACCACTTTCTAAATCGGTATCATCGTCGGTATCTGAATCTACAGATATTATTAAACCGTCTTGATTAGGGCTGATGCTTTCTTCTAACTTATAATAAATTCATCTTCAATTTTAATGACATGCTGAATACACTTTTTTCCAATTACTTGATGTTATTTCTCCCACTTTAGCTTTAATAAGGTCGACTACTTTGGTATCAAATTTGGGGAAGATGGTATTTTTGCGAATACTTCTTTTCAGCTAACTCCATATTAGTTCTATTGGGTTAAAAATGCAAAAATATGGGGGTAACCGTAAAACTGTATGTCCTTGAGCTTTAGCCATGCTATCAGTCACGTATTGTTTTGGCAAGTTTTGCTTCTTAACAATTTCCAAAAGATCTTTCTTCCTAAAATTTTCTTCAAATTCCAAATTATGTTTTCGGAGAAATTCTTGAATATATTTTCTCTTTGTTCCCGTATTTGGTATTTTCTCAATTTGTCGCGAATGGTACGAAGCATTGTCTAAAACAATTACGCTGTTTTCTTCTATATTTGGTAGCAATGAAGTCTGAAACCATGCTTCAAAAATATCCGCAGTCATGTTTTGTGATAGTCAACGTTTCATTTTTCATTTTTTTTTTCCACTTAATTATGCACCCATCCATTTTCTGATCCACAATGTACAATTACTAATCTGGTTCCTTTATTTGCAGGCATATCAACTTTACATTTCTTTGAACCATCTATCCAGCTTTTTTCGCTGTATCATGGGTATTATACCAAGTTTCATCTAAATAATAAATAGGTCGTTGTTCATTTCGATTTTTTTTTTATATTTTCCAAATATTCATTACGCCACTGCACAATTCTGAAGCTATCCATAATACCTGCCTTTTATTAATAATCTTGAACCTAAATCCTATCTTTATTATCCAGCGCCGAAGAGTTGCTTGGCTAACTGACACTGCACCATTTGTTTGTGTTCCATATGTATTGATTCCACCGCTGGTACCTCATTTTCCATATACTTGCTATAAATTAAATCTCTTAACAATTTCACCATAGACGAATCTAATGCTCGTGCTGCTCCTTTATCCGATCTAACTTTTCAATTAGGTACCACATCCTTAATTATTCTATAGATAGGCCGTTCGTTCTGAAATTTCTGTTAAGTAGGCCGTTTTTTCCACGGCTCCTTTTTCACCTTCACTTTCTTTTATATTTTTATAAACGTTTAAAACTACTTTTTTAGTATGTTCGCATAAATATTGTCTAGAACTTTTCTCTGTAATTTGCGAGCTATTACCATTTCCCACATCTTCGTTAAATTCTCTGCTGTTGCTAGGTTGAGGATCTTCCCAAGGCCTGAACATTATCACAATATTATTTTACCACAGCCACTAAAAAACGGAAAGCACTCGAATATTTCACCATCCGCCGGAATATTTTTACACAACTACATAAAATATGCTTAAACAAAGAACAATTTCTCTAATCTGTTAAAGTATTATACATTCTAGGCACTCACAATCAAAATAAAATGTAAATACTGAACCACACACTGTATTATTGTATGAAGCACATAACCTATATATTCTAAATATAATAACAAAACATGTTCGAAATATCGCGGAAGACTGTGGGTCCGTCTCTGCTTAATATCTGTGCTGTTCTGCTTGCCCTTTTACAGCATTATGTATGTGTGTAAAAAATTAAGTAAACAGTAGTGACCGTTAGATCGTAAAATATTTTAGGTGTGAGTGGCGTAATTTATTAGAAATTATAACTGATACTGGCGAGTTTCCCTTAATTTCTTATTTTAATCCATGCCCCACTCTATCCTAGTGGTAATAGGCGGCAAAGCTTTGAAATTTTTTATCTGACTTAGAAATATGAAGTTTACTTTAACTACTTGGAAGGTAGGCTCTTTACAGTAAAGCGGGTACACAAAGAGCCTCTTACTATGAATTCTGAAGAAAAGAAAATAATACATGCGGAATATGTTCGAGCTCTTATTATTTTCATACAGCAAGGTAAACAAATTGTTAGGATGGACGAGACTAATTTTAATTTATTTTGCTGTCGGACAAGGGCGAGCTCGAGCTGGTGTCAGAGCGGTTCAACACCTACCAGCATCACACGGTCCCAGTTCCCAATGTGCATCTAATAGAAGCTATATCAGCTGCAGGTGTAGTAGCTATGGAGCGTAGATGAGGATCCTTTACTTCAGTTTTAGCCAATGCTTGGGTTAGAAGGCTTCTACAGCAGTGGGAGGATATGGGAAGTCAGCTGGCACACTTAATTATTGTCTGTGACAACACACCTTGCCATTCAACCCTCTAAACAGTTATTAATGGTACGGCAGCAAGTCTTCTACGATTGGCACCTTACTCCCCAATTCTAAATCCAATTGAATGAATTTGGTCTAAAGTAAAAAGTTATGTTAAAACTCATCTTCAAGGTCCCCATGTAGAAGCTCCTTATATTATTGAGTAGAGATTGGTGTTCTTGGAAGCAATTATTGATGAGGCAAAATATGCAATTGTCGAAGGCGATTGTGTACTTGCTGCTCAACGTACGACTGCACACCATGCTGCGGCTTTAGCCATGAATGACATGCCAGTAGGACGTTAAATATTTTAAAATACTTAAAAACGTAGTGTTTTTGTAATTAATGTATTCACTTAAGAATAAATTTATAATTACTTGGTCTTAACAAGTGCTGAATTACAAATGATGTTTTCTCAAATACATTTGGGTAATCTGAATTAGAACTGACGATTTCTGAAACATAATTTATTAATCTGAATTACAATTGATACTTTCTGAAATAGATTTGGGTAATCAGAATTATTACTCACGATTTCTAAAATATAAGTTACTATTTTGAAATACAATTGATATTATTGAATTAGAGCTGGAAAGGTGTAGTAGTTTCTTAAGAGCACATGTGAATAGTGATATATTGTTGCGAAATATATTGAAGCAATTGATTGCATCAGAAAATATTGTTCTATGTGGTGAATATTACGCAATCCATATATTGCAGTTACCAGCTTGTTGTTTTTTTTTTCAGTACGAACTACTCTATACAGAGTGTTTCATGAGCAACTGTACATGCTTCCAAGGGCGGTAGAGGACCAATTGGATATTCAGGAATCGCCATTAAAATTTTCCTGTCGCTCTCATATTCTGAGATACAGGGTAATAAACTGATTTTGACCTAAATTTATTTTGGCCAGAACGTCCTCATTATTGATTGGATTTTGTTTAAATTTTAGAGACTTTATACCTACACTTATCACAATTGACAGATTTCTCCGATTCCTGTAAAAACGATAACTCTGTAATATACAGACTGTCTATTTTGCGAGGGCCACACCAAATATCTCGCTTAATATCTATTGTAGAAGAATAAAGTTTTAGAAACAGTTATCCCATTTTTTGTGAGCTATATTTCAGTAAAAAGAAATTTGAAATCCATAGCCTACTTTATGAAATATATTACAAAAACCTGAAAAATAGGAAAACCACAAACGGTTATAGCTTCTTTATTTGAGGAGATACGAAAAAAGTTAAAGGAATGAAAGTTGACGACAAAGACAATAAGAATAATAACGTGTAACAAAAAAATCGAAAAATGCAGTTGGCTTTGACATACGCTATTGTGCAAAAATCAAAAATACATATCTCAAAGTAGGCCATGACGCCATTAATTCCGTTATTTTTTTCTCATTCCAACGATATAAAACATGTCACAGAAATTTTAACCGATAGTGTCAATATTTAATATTTTACGAATACCACAATTCATATAATTGAATCGTAACAATCAGCTGTGCCATAATTAGTGAAAAACAATGTATACAGTTATTAATAAATTTGACAGATTGTAACTGTTGTATGTTGTATGTTGCATTGGCGATTTCTAAGACAAATTTTATAATAGTAATTATGGTGTACACCAATAATAACAAATTCGATATGATTAGCATTTATTGTCAGTGCAATTTTGACGCTGAGATGGCAGTCACGGTTTACGGAGATAGATTTCCAGATGCTCCGCAGTCAAATCGAACTATGTTTAGGAAGTTAGTTCAAAATCTAAAAACGCACGGTTCATTTTCAAAAAAAGTAGTAAGGCGAGCGCATGTTGCGGATAATGTAAGAAAAGTGAATAGAGTAATGAATGATGTTAACCAAAATGAGGAAACCTCTTTGAGACAAATTCAGAGAAACTGTCGCATAAAAAAAGACAGTGCAAGAAAAATATTGAAAAAAACGGATTTCGATGCTACAAAATGAGGAAAGTTCAACATTTATATGAGGGAGATAAGCCAAGGAGAGTAAGATTTTGTAGATGGTTATTAAATAAGAAAAGGAATGACGCGCTGATATGTAGCAAAATTCTTTGGTCGGACGAATCAAATTTTTCTAATAATGGATTTTTCAATAGAAATATGCATTATAAGTGGACACGAGAAAATACACATTGGTGCAGAGAGACTGCTTTCCAAGAAAGATTTTCTACGAATGTTTGGTTGGGTCTTTTAGGGACTAAAGTAATTGGACCTTATTTTTATGATGGCAAATTAACCGCTCGTAGATACCTTAATTTCCTGCAAAACGAATTTCAAGATTTTCTTTATGAATTAAGTGGCAGAAAGATTAAATTATTCATATTTTCAATAAGATGGGGCTCCACCTCACATTGCTGTAAAATGTACAAATTATTTAAATGAAGTTATGCCAGATAGCTGGATAGGCACCTATGGACCCATTCTATGGCCAGCTCGATCACCAGATATTACTCCCTTGGATTTTTTCGTCTGGGGTTATATTAAAGACAAGGTATTTCAAACTGCCCCTGAAAATATTGAGGACATCAAAACCAGAATTCGAAACGCATGTGAGGCAATTACTCCTGAAATGTTCCAAAATGTAATGCGTGACGTGTCTCGTAGAGCACGTTTATGTGTCAGAATGCATGGTGCACAATTTGAGCATTTCTAGTTAGAAAAATAAATACACACAATTTCTTTTCAATATAGTAGTAGGTAGTACTGTTATACATAGTTTTTCGTTTTTTTCTTTGGATGTTCGTTTTGTACTTGTATTTTTATTTATGAGATATTTATTGGTTTGTATTAAATTATAATAAATAATTACGGAATTATAATTATTATAAAGTGAATTTTTACTATTATGGCACAGCTGATTGTTACGATTCAATTATATGAATTGTGGTATTCGTAAAATATTAAATATTGACACTATCGGTTAAAATTTCTGTGACATGTTTTATATCGTTGGAATGAGAAAAAAATAACGGAATTAATGGCGTCATGGCCTACTTTGAGATATGTATTTTTCATTTTTGCACAATAGCGTATGTCAAAGCCAACTGCATTTTTCGATTTTTTTGTTACACGTTATTATTCTTATTGTCTTTGCCGTCAACTTTCATTCCTTTAACTTTTTTCGTATCTCCTCAAATAAGGAAGCTATAACCGTTTGTGGTTTTCCTATTTTTCATGTTTTTGTAATATATCTCATCAAGTAGGCTATGGATTTCAAATTTCTTTTTACTGAAATATAGCTCACAAAAAATGGGATAACTGTTTCTAAAACTTTATTCTTCTACAATAGATATTAAGCGAGATATTTGGTGTGGCCCTCGTAAAATAGACAGTCTGTATTTTTTTAACATTCAGGTGCCAATTATAAAAGTTCATACATCGCTAAAGATAAAAATGAAATTAGGTTTTTTGTCGCACATTTGTTGATTTTACTTCCCTCACATACCGAAGGGAAGTATTGTATTCGAGAAAAATCACCCTCCGAAATTTTTTCGGATTTTCACGTTTCGGATCATGTATATTACGAAAATATAGATTTCCAATTCCGTCAGTTCGTCTGTCTGTCTGTCTGTCGATGCATTAACTAAGAAACTACTTGACGGAGAATAGTCAGATTTGGTAGGTAGCTGCCGCTACTATCAGCGAAGAAATGGTTAAACTTTCACTGGAAAATATACAGGGTGAACCGTCTAAAAGGAATAAATAATGAGAAAAAATTTAATATTTCCACGTTTCATGGCATTCTAAACATATTTCAGAAAAAAAAAATTGAACATTTTTTTACCATTTTGGAAAAAAAAATTACCACTAGAATAGATGGGAGAAAATTTTTACCACTAGAACAGATGGAAATTTTTTTTTTCAAATTTAAAATTTCCACGTTTCATGGCATGCTAAACCTATTAGGAAAAAAAAATTATGAAATTAAAAAAAAGAAATTGTAAATTTTTTTTGCCACTATAGAATAGATGAAAACACTTTTCTTGCTCAAATTTATAATTTCCACATTTCATGGTATTCTAAACCTATTTCAGAAAAAAAAATCGGTAAAGGTATTTACACAGAACTTCCCTCTTTATTTGGGCATGGCGGTCACTCTAAAAAATTAATAATTACGAAATGACATTGAAAATAATAATCGGAATATAGTTATCACTATTATTACAAAGAAGGCCTGATAAGTTTTGGTCAAAAAAATATACAGAGTGCTCATCCAACAGCAAAAGATCAATACTAAATAACAGGTGCCAAATATGGAAGGCTTGTGCAAGTACCTTTACAAATGTCCACCATGACTGGAAGTGGAAGTATAGTGATGGTTATTTTACTATTTTTTTAAATTTTTCAAAAATGTTGGTAAAAACTGTTTTCTTCTGAAATAGGTTTAGAATGTCATGAAACGTGGAAAATTTAAATTCGAGCGAAAAGGAAAGTTTCCTTCTATTCTATAGTAGTGGTAATATTTTTTTTATAGGTTTAGAATGCGATGAAACGTGAAAATTGTAAATTTGAGCAAACAAAACATATTTTTCCGTCTATTTTAGTGGTAAAAATGTTTCCAAAATATTGGCGAAAAAAATTTTCAATTTTATTTTTTCTGAAATAGGTTTAGAATGTCATGAAACGTGAAAATTTTAAATTAGAGCAAAAAAAAATTCTTCCATCTATTCTAGCGGAAAATTTTGTTCCAAAATTGTGAAATTTCTTTTTCCGAAATAGGTTGGAATGTCACGTCGACATTTCAATTTTGAGCAAAAAGAAAATTTTCATTTATTCTATAGTAAGTAGTGATGAATAGATTAATTTTTTTAAATTTGTTTGAATATGTTTAGAATGCCATGGAAACGTCGAAATTTTAACGAAGAAAAAAATGTTGCATCTATTTCATCTAGTGGTAAATTTTTTTCAAAAATGCTAAAAAAATGTTCTAATTTTTTTTTTAATAGGTTTAGAACGCTATGAAACGTGGAAATTTTAAATTTGAACAAAGAAAAACATTTTTTCCATCTATTTTAGTGGTAAAAAATTTTTCAAAAATGTTGGTAAAAAAAAATTTTTTTTTTTTTTTAATAGGTTTAGAATGCCATGAAACGGGGAAATTTTAAATTTGAACAAAGACAAAAAAAATTTCATCTGTTTTAGTGGTAAAAATTTTTTCAAAAATGGTGAAAAAAATTTTCAAAATTCTTTTTCCTGAAATAGGTTTAGCGTGTCATGAAACGTGCAAATTTAAAATTTGAGCAAAAAATTTTTTTTCCATTATTTATTCCATTTAGACGGTCCACCCTGTATATTTTCCAGTGAAAGTTTAACAATTTCTTCGCTGACACTAGGGTCAACTAGCTACCAAATTTGACTGCTCTCCGTCAAGTAGTTTTTTAGTTAATGCACCAACAGACGGACTGACGGACGGACGGACAGACGTACAGACAGACAGACAGACGGAATTGGAAAACCTTTATTTTCGTAATCTACGTGATTTGAAACGTCAAAATCCGGAAAAATTTCGGAGAGTGATTTTTTCTCGAGTACAATAGTCCCCTTCGGTATGCGAGGGAAGTAAAAATTTAACATTTCTTTACCATTTTAGGATGGGAAAAAATTTATACCACTAGAATAGATGGAAAAAAGTTTTTTTTGCTCAAATTTAAAATTTTGACGTTTCATGGACTTCTAAACCTATTTTAAAAAAAATACATATAATTTGTTTTAGAAGATTTGAAATCTATTTTTAGCACCATAGAATAGATGAAAATAATAATTTGTTTGCTAAAATTTAAAATTTCCACGTTTCATGACATTCTAAGCCTATTTCAGGAGAAAAATATTTAAAACTTTTTTAACATTTTTCAAAAATTTCCAAAAAAAGAGAAAGACATTTGTTAACCACTACTAGACTTCCACTCCACTACGTGAATGTGGAATTGAAAATGTGACAGTTGGCTATGTTTGGCATATGCACCTATTTAATTTTAGAGTTCTTAGATTTAATACGAGAAATAATGATTTGTTCTATGCTAATAATTTTTATTCAAACTACAATAGTCATTGTCCTGTTGCAAAAGTCATATCGGCTATTAATAATTTACCAGCGAATATTGATGCTTACTTTTGTTCATTTACAGAACTTTTAAATTGTAGCTCTGTTAGCAATAATTTAGCTTAAAAGGGTTAATTTGTTTTTACTTTTTTGTCTTTATTTTTAAATTTATATGTGTTATTTTATAATATATTATTATGATATTGGGATATTTTATAATTAAGCTAAACTTTACAACAGATTTGCCAAAATAGTAACACATAACGTAAATTAAAAACATTAAATTAGAACGCTTAAGCCAGAAACTACCTCACCGCAGAACATGAGAGGATGTTGCACGTGGCCTCTTACAACAGTACTAAGTCTCAATACGGTAAGGTAAAATGGTAGAAAGAAGGGCTCATACAGAATGTATAGGCAATAGTAACGCGTAGCAGTAATGTTTGAATTGTAACGAATATCAATTAATTTTAAGTTTATTATTTTAAATATTTAACATAACTGATATTAAAAAAGGATATTGGTACATCGTTTAACTTACAAAAGGCTTATGTAACAATATAAAGTAGTTAAACATAGGTAGTGTTCTACCACAGTGCATAGATGTAGTTGGAACCCAGCGTACGTAGAACCTACAAAATACAAAATAAACATTTTAAAAAGAATGTATTCACAAAGAAACTTTAAATATAAAGGCAATAGGCTAAGAAAGTGCTTAATGAATAACATTTTAACTATAAAAATCAAATGGGAGACCTAAACTCACTGACTTTAGAAGATAGTGAAAAACTCTCCCGCAGCTAACGTAAAGTTATTGAAAATACAAATTTCAAGCCTCGTAATGACTAAAATCAGTGATAAGGTTATAAAGACTTACCAAGTGTATGTAATCACACACCAAGCACTGGAATGTGTTGATTTTTAATAGTAGAAACTTTATAAAATGGTTGATAGTAATCTTTGGTTAGGACTTTCTCCATAAAAGTTGCATAAAACAGGTCAAATAAAGACTTTGTGTAAATTTATTCATTTTGTAATTATAGAGACCACTTTGTAGTTTGATCTGATGTAATAGCATATTACTTCCACATCCACGTAGTGGATTGGAAGTATAGTAATCGCAAAAAAATTTTCAAAAATTTTTATTCGTGAAATAGGTTTAGAATGTCATGAAACGTCGAGATTTTAAATTTGAGCGAAAAAAAAATTTCTGTCTGTCTGTCTGTCTGTCTGTCTGTCTGTCGGTCTGTCTGTCTGTCTGTAACTTTTTTTGTCCGCACGTTTTCTCCGGAACGGTTTAAGATATTGACTTGAAATTTTGTACACGTATATATTATAACGAGATCTGGAACTGGATTGTTTTTTGAGGATATCCGGTGAAGGGTTGGGGGTTAAATAGGGGTAAATAGGGAAAAATAAGTAAAGCAAGCTTGTAAGAGTACAGAAACTTGAAATTCGATGTATGTACTAGAAGTTAAGGCCTCATATTTTTTGTAATATTTTTCAACCCCCCACCACCCCTGCCCTATTAATGGGGTTGATAAAATAAAGTTGAGATATTCATTTGAAATTTCGTACACGTATGTATTATAACGACGTCCGGAATTAGATTATATTTTGAGATGATTCCGTTGAAGGGTTGGGGGTTAATTTGGGGTAAATAGGGGAATATAAGTAAAACAAGTTGATAAGAGTACAGAAACTTGAAATTCGGTGTATGTACTAGAAGCCAAACCGTCAGATTTTCTTTATAATATTTTTCAACCCCCACCACCCCTACTCCAATATGAAAAGGGTTGATAAAATAAAATTGAGATATTCATTTGAAATTTGGTACACGTATGTATTATAACGACATCTGGAACTAGATTATAATTTGAGATGATTCCGTTGAAGGGTTGGGGGTTAAATAGGGGTAAATAGGGGAAAATAAGTAAAGCAAGCTGGTAATACTACAGAAACTTGAAATTCGGTGTATGTACTAGAAGCCAAAGCGTCAGATTTTTTAAAAATATTTTTCAACCCCCGCCACCCCTACTCCAATATGAAAAGGGGCTGATAAAATGAAATTGAGATATTCATTCGAAATTTGGTACACGTATGTATTATAACGACATCTGGAACTAGATTATAATTTGAGATGATTCCGTTGAAGGGTTGGGGGTTAAATAGGGGTAAATAGGGGAAAATAAGTAAAGCAAGCTGGTAATACTACAGAAACTTGAAATTCGGTGTATGTACTAGAAGCCAAAGCGTCAGATTTTTAAAAAATATTTTTCAACCCCCACCACCCCTACTCCAATATGAAAAGGGGCTGATAAAATGAAATTGAGATATTCATTTGAAATTTGGTACACGTATGTATTATAACGACATCTGGAACTAGATTATATTTTGAGATGATTCCGTTGGAGGGTTGGGGGTTAAATAGGGGTAAATGGGGGGAAAATACAGTAAAGCAAGCTGGTAAGACTACAGAAACTTGAAATTTGGCGTATGTACTAGAAGCCAAGGTCTCAGATTATTTATAATGTTTTTCAACCCCCACCACCCCTACTTCATTATTAAAAGGGTTGATAAAATAAAATTGAGATATTCATTTGAAATTTGGTACACGTATGAATTATAACGCCATCTGGAACTAGATTATACTTTGAGATAGTTCCGTTGAAGGGTTGGGGGTTATTTAGGGGTAGATAGGGGGAAATAAGTAAAGCAAGCTGGTATGAGTACAGAAACTTGAAATTCGGTGTATGTACTAGAAGCCAAGGCCTCAGATTTTTTAATAATATATTTCAGCCACCCACCACCCCTACTCCATTATTCAAGAGGTTGATAAAATAAAATTGAGATATTCACATGAAATTTAGTACGCATATGTATTATAACGACATCTGGAACTAGATTATATCTTGAGATGATTCCGTTGAAGGGTTGGGGGTTAAATAGGGGTATATAAGGGAAAATAAGTAAAGCAAGCTGGTAAAAGTACAGAAGTTTGGGATTTGGTGTATATACTAGAAACGAAGGTCTCAGATTTTTTTATTAGTATTTTCCATCCCCCCACCACCCCACCCCCACTCGCTTATTAAAAGAGTTGATAAAATTAAATTTAAATTTTCACTTGAAATTTGGTACATTTATGTATTATAACTATATCTAAAACTAGATTATATTTTGACAAGATTGCGTTGAAGGAGTGGGGGTAAGTAGAGGTAAATAGGGAAAAATAAGTAAAGCAAGTTGGTAAGAGTACTGCAACTTGAAATTCGGTGTATGTCCTAGAAGCTAAGGCCTCAGATTTTTTAATAATACTTTTCAACCCTTCCACTAGTCTTACCACATTATTAGAGGGGTTGATAAAATAAAATTGAGATATTCACTTGTAATTTGGTAGACGTATGTATTATAACGACATCTGGAACTAGATTATATTTTGGGATGATTCCGTAGAAGGGTTGGGGTTAACAGGAGGACTAGGGGAAAATAAGTAAATCAAGCTGGTAAGAGTACAGAAATTTGGGATTCGGTGTAATAACTAGAAACCAAGGCCTCAGATTTCTTTCTAATATTTTTCAAACTCCACCACCTCCGCTTCATTATTAATGGGATTGATAACATCAAATTGAGATATTCACTTGAAAGTTAGTACACGTATGTATTGTAGTGACATCTGATTGAGATGACTGCATTGAAGGGGCGGGAGGTGGTAGGTTGTGAATAGTGGAAAATAAGTAGGGTGAACTAGAGACTTCATTTTTAACGTATATGATAGAAACCAACTCCTCAAACTTGTCTATGACATCTGCCCCAAATATTAAAATTCTATGACCAATAATTTCCACATACTAGAGTGCAAATATAGTCAAGATGTTTCCTTTAAAGTGATTTGGATGAAGAATCTGGATGTGGAAGTAGTGATTCCTTAGGCAGCGGTTTTCGAATACCATACCCAAGGACTGGTACAAGCATTGCATCATAGGCATACCTGAAAAATGCATGATTATTATTATTATTGTTATAAATGTTAAAAATGGTGTTTATATGATGTAAAACGATAGTAGGTGATTAGAATTTAAGTTAAAATGGGAAAAGTAAAGTAATTTTAGTAGTGTTAAGCAATTGTGAACAATTTTATGAAAAGTTATCGAAATTACTAATAAGACTCCTAGAGACATGTATGGGGTATCAAAATGTTCAGAAGAAGGTCAGAAAGATTAAAACATAATCAGAGTAAAGATTTATTCAGTAAATTACAAGAAAATTCAATATTAAAAATATAAATTTTAAAAATGTCAAAACTAGATTGCTTTGGTTTTTAGAAATGTCACATCTAAGCCAATAGAATTTAAGGATTAAGAAAAAAAGAGAGAGTTGTTCAAGCGTGGGTACAGAAAGGACGCCGTTTTTTGAGCTCCACAAAATTTTACAAAATAAATTCAAATTAAATAAAATTTTCTTAAATAAAATATAAAGTGCATGTTTAAAAGTATCTTTAAAGTACGTGGAATACGTCAAACAGTAAATTAGGAGCAAAAAGGCAGTCAAAGGTAATCAAATACCTTTTCATTGAATGGGCTTGTTCAGCATTTTTTTTTTATTTCATAAATCGAAAGTGCAAATATAAATTAATGGATCTGCAAAAAATCAGAATCTTATTCGCACGTTTAGTATCTTAAAAACTATTACAAATTTCCATCTCGCGAAAATGGGGCGTGGCCAGGCGCTACGTCACTATACGCATAGAATCGGCGATCTCAATAGACTTGATGCTCCTTATTGGTTATAATTATAAGTGTTTTCGAAGTATTGTTTGTTTTGCTTACTACTTGACAGTAGGGGAGTACAATTTGGTGAAATGTCAAAAAACTACAATTTTCTCTCGCTCCTGCCGGAACGAATTTTCGATTTCGACCCTGCAATTTACGATTAGAATTCATCGCCGACCTTCTCCTTTCCGTAGACACATAGAACGAACTTCCACTCGACGTATTTATTTAGTTACCAGCGTTTAAAAATTCCATGTTTTTCGACTTTTCAGGTTAAATTTGAAAGGTCCCAGAAAGCCATTTTTTTACGTCACTTGCGTATAGTGACGTCACAAATGAGCGCTCGGTTTTTGCAACTATTACTAATTTCAACTCCTTATATCTCGAGAATGGAAAAAGTTAATAATACGAAATTTTAAGTGTATAATGAGAATATCGAGTACTATATGAAAAAGTATAAAAACCATATAAAAAGAATATCATGGAACAAGCCCATTGTGTAAACATAACCCTACTTTTTATAAACAATTTATCCAGATTTTTTACAAGTGAGCAGTTTCTCACAAATATTGGTAATTCAGTACTTACCTTAACAAGTAGAATAAAGTTCGGAAGTGTATCCGTTTAAACAAAGTGCATAATTCGTCGTAAAACAGTTTTCACCAAAACGCATGGAAATCAAGCAGCCATTCACAGATCTGAAGGATTGACAGTGTAGCGGGTCTACATATCAGGCCGGAAAGTTGGAAGCAGCGATCTTTACATCCAGGACGGAGTAAGAACAAACACACTGTACCAATTTAAGCTTAAATTCGAAAATTAAAGGGAAACCAAATATAATAAAAGTTGCAACAGATATCTTTTAAGTTAAAAAGGCCATTAGTTTTAAATTTTTTTGAATAATTTCATTTCAGTCTCATTTATACTTTTCCCAGATTTTTTATTTATTAAATTTTGTAATTTTGAATGGGCCTTTCCTTTAATTTATTATCGAGATAACATTTATTTACAGAGCACCGTTGAACTTACTCCTGAGGTGAGAGGCGAGCGAGCGGTAGGTTTCATGTTCTAAAGTGAGCTAGCATAATACCTTTTCGCGGGGTAAAGCGTGACTGGCGCTCAGGCAAAATTTTAACAATAAAAATAAAATATAAAGTTTAATAGAAAGTTATAATTACATAACAATATAAATACATTGTCAATATTTTGTCTCTATACAATATGGCATTATATTGTTTTAATATCATTTGGTATTCTGTCTTGTACATATTTTGAGTAAATGAATAGATATAGTTTTATTGAAAAATGTGCAGGCTGGTCATCCCTAGAAATAATTCAACCATGGTGAACAAGCCTTTCATATTTGGCATCTGTTATTTAGAGTTAAATTTTTACTGTCGGATGACCACTCTGTATATTTTTTTGACCAAAAGTAATCAGTTTTTCTTTATAACTATATTCCGATTATTATTTTGAATGTCATTTCGTAATAAAAATTTTCCTATAGTGACCGCCATGTACAAATAAAGAGGGAAGTTCTGTGTAAATATCTTTACCGATTTTTTTTACAAACGATTGAATTTGACAAACAGAGGAATTTGAAGAAAAACAGCTTTATTTGCTTACGTTAAATGAAAAATAATTAAAAATGGTCACACGAATTATTTGAAAAATTATTTAATAATATTACAAATACTTAGAGCAAATGTTAAAAATGAGAACCTTCAGCTTCCATACATTCTTGTTGGCGTTTATTTAAATTGCGAATAGATTTTCTAATTTGCGTAGGATTGTTTCTAATTTGGTCACTACAGACCAAAATTCGTTGAAGTAACTGATCTCTAGTATTTATTAGGACACTATAGACTTCATTTTAGAGATATCCCCATATAAAATACTCGATGGGGTTGAAATCTGCTGATCTAACTGGACAAGGATGAGGTCCCCACGTCCAATCCATCTGTTTGGATACTCATTACGCAAATGATGAGGAGGAGCTCCGTCATGCTGGAAGTATTGCCTCTTACATTAATACCTTGCATTAAACCAGGCAAAATATTTTGGGTAAGAAATCTAAATAAACCTCTGTGGTTAGTCTTGCCGGAAGAATATGTGGGTTGTTGTTAATCATACCACACCAAACATTTACCGAGAATGTATGTTGAGAATGGGCTTCTCTTATAACAGGAGGATTGTTCTGGGCCCAGTTATGCGAATTTCTTGAATTAAATACGCCATCTCGTGTAAACTGGGCCTCGTTTGTGAATAAAATTCGATATTTAGTCGGTCTGTGATCAATAATCCACTGGAAAAATTCTAACTTAGTTACATTGTCACCCTGTTGAAGCCCTTGCACTTGCTGAATATGACATGGATGTAATCTTTCTTTATTTATAATCACTTAGGCACTTACTCGTCGGGTATTTACTTCAGGATGTTCCTAAACAATATTAATGATATTTTGTTGATCCTCTACGTTTTGAACAATATTTGGAAAACTGCCGTGCTCCCTTGCATAGCGATGCACAGTTGAAAATGTCTGATGATTTGGTGTTCTTCTGTTAGGAAATCGAATATTGTATTCCTCTGCGGCTTGTCTACCATTACCATCACAAAATGCATAAATTAAGTTAACCAAGTACACAAGAAATGTCAAACTGTCTAAGCCTGTGAAGTAGTTTCTTCCGGGTTTTGCCGCGGTCGTCGAACTTGACTTGACGTTTCGCTGATCATGCTGTCAGCTTCTTCAGAAGGGTTCCAAAGACTGAAGTTGTTGAGTTCTGCTCTTCGTTATATACCTGGGCGCTGTTACGCTTGGTTGCACATTCGTCATGCTCCGTTGATCGTGACATTACTGGTACTTGACAAAGCTAGTCTCCATGTATTGCTTAGTCGATACCCATCTTCTCTGTTGAAATTGTTTTTATTTTTCATAATTTCCAGTGATTCCCTAATAATTCTTGTGTAATAACGTGCACTTCTGTCCAGTATTCTAACGTTCTCGTATTTGATCTTATGGTTCTCATTATGATGAACATGTTCTGCTACAGCCGACTTATCTGTGTATCCGAGTCTAGTATATCTCTGTTGTTCCTTGATTCTGCACTTGATACTTCGCCCTGTTTGTCATATGTAACTTTTTCCGCATATACAGTCTAACTGGTAAACACCTTTCGTCAACAGTTTAGGGATGGGGTTCTTGTTTGAGGGAAGCAACTGTTGTATTTTCTTCACTGTTCGAAAACGTACACCTATTTTCTTTTTTGATAGAATTCTTCTTAGCCTATCCGTGACTCCGGCGACGAATGGTAAGCACGCATATGTTGTAGGTTGTTCCTTTTCTTCAGTTATTGTTCTTATCTGTCTGTTAATAATTCGTTGCATATCTCTTTGCTTGTAACCATTCTTTTCTAGTGCTTGTTGGACATTTTTAAGTTCCTCGGGTTTGCTCTTTTCGTCACATATTGTTGCAGCTCTGTGGAACAAAGTTCTTATCAGCGACCTCTTTTGTTGTGGATGGTGGTGTGATGTGGCATGCAGGTAACGCTCAGTATGCGTTTTCTTCCTATAAACTCCATGGGCCAGTTTACCATTGTTTGAACGGTTCACCAATACATCTAAGAAAGGCAAACCTCCCTCTTGTTCGGTCTCCATCGTAAACTTGATGTTTGGATGACGATTGTTTAAATGATCGAAGAAGATAGCTAACGACGATTCTCCATGGGGCCATATAATGAAAGTGTCGTCTACGTAGCGTAACCAACATTTCGGTTTCTTCCGTATAGCTTCTTCTTCAAATTCTTCCATGAATATGTTGGCGATGACTGGTGAAAGTGGTGATCCTATAGCTGCTCCATACTTCTGCTCGTAGAAATCGCCATCCCATAGAAAATATGTCGCCGATAGGCACACACGGACCAGATCTGGGATGTCTTCTCTTAGTCCTTTGGGTATAAGTTAACGCCCAATAAACCAGAACTGGACGTTAAGAAAACCGTAGTGAATCTAATAGACCAACAACTACCAGAGGAATGGACATCCGTGTTAGGGAAAGGCATGAACTTTGCTGTAGCACCTAATAAAGTACCCAAAGAAGATATTATCGCCGAAGTGGAAAACGCCATCAGAGGATTGGCAGTTGAGGAGGCAGAGGAAGTAAGACATGAGACGGCACGTATACTGAGGAAATCTAAACCACCCAGTAGGAACATCACGAGAGAGGAGGAGAAGGCACTTGGGGAGATTCGTAACAGCCAAGACATCATCGTGTTAAAAGCAGACAAAGGTAACGCAACAGTTGTGATGAGGAAGGAAGAATATCATGATAAATTGAACTCTTTATTGGCCCCAGAATACTACACAAAGCTTAAGAAGGATCCTACCCCAAGAATCGAAAGTCAAACGAGAGCAGCTATTACGAAATCGTTGATCCCAGTAGAAGAACATCGTCGCCTACTTCCGAGTGAATCCATTCCACCACGATTGTACGGACTACCGAAAATTCACAAACCTGGAAATCCTTTGAGACCTATTGTCAGCACATGTGGATCACCAACCTATGAATTGGCTAGATATGTCGCTAATATACTGCAACCCTATGTAGGCAAGACAAGTAGCTACGTGAAGAACTCAGGACACTTCGTGGGAATTCTAGAGGGTTTAGAAGTAACGAATGAAGACATCATGGTTAGGTTCGACGTAGAATCTTTGTTCACGAACGTACCGATTGATGAAACAGTTGACCTGATACGGCGTAAACTTATACCCAAAGGACTAAGCGAAGACATCCCAGATCTGGTCCGCGTGTGCCTATCGGCGACATATTTTCTATGGGATGGCGATTTCTACGAGCAGAAATATGGAGCAGCTATGGGATCACCACTTTCACCAGTCATCGCCAACATATTCATGGAAGAATTTGAAGAAGAAGCTATACGCTTCAGTGAGAAGAAACCGAAATGTTGGTTACGCTACGTAGACCACACTTTCATTATATGGCCCCATGGAGAATCGTCGTTAGCTATCTTCTTCGATCATTTAAACAATCGTCATCCAAACATCAAGTTTACGATGGAGACCGAACAAGAGGGAGGTTTGCCTTTCTTAGATGTATTGGTGAACCGTTCAAACAATGGTAAACTGGCCCATGGAGTTTATAGGAAGAAAACGCATACTGATCGTTACCTGCATGCCACATCACACCTCCATCCTCAACAAAAGAGGTCGCTGATAAGAACTTTGTTCCACAGAGCTGCAACAATATGTGACGAAAAGAATGGTTACAAGCAAAAAGATATGCAACGAATTATTAACAGACAGATAAGAACAATAACTGAAGAAAAGGAACAACCTACAACATATGCGTGCTTACCATTCGTCGCCGGAGTCACGGATAGGCTAAGAAGAATTCTATCAAAAAAGAAAATAGGTGTACGTTTTCGAACAGTGAAGAAAATACAACAGTTGCTTCCCTCAAACAAGGACCCCATCCCTAAACTGTTGACGAAAGGTGTTTACCAGTTGGACTGTATATGCGGAAAAAGTTACATAGGACAAACAGGGCGAAGTATCCAGTGCAGAATCAAGGAACATCAGAGATATACTAGACTCGGATACACAGATAAGTCGGCTGTAGCAGAACATGTTCATCATAATGAGAACCATAAGATCAAATACGAGAACGTTAGAATACTGGACAGAAGTGCACGTTATTACCCAAGAATTATTAGGGAATCACTGGAAATTATGAAAAATAAGAACAATTTCAACAGAGAAGATGGGTATCGACTAAGCAATACATGGAGACTAGCTTTGCCAAGTACCAGTAATGTAATCGGTCACGATCAACGGAGCATGACGAATGTGCAACCAAGCGTAGCAGCGCCCAGGTATATAACGAGGAGCAGAACTCAACAACTTCAGTCTTTGGAACCCTTCTGAAGAAGCTGACAGCATGATCAGCGATCACGTCAAGTCAAGTTCGACGACCGCGGCAAAACCCGGAAGAAACTAATTCATTGGACAACGGCCGTGAAAACCTGCATTGCACTATTGTCTAAGCCTACTAATAATTATGTAATAGTGAAAAGAAAACTGCTTAAAGATTCCTATTATAAAATGTACCTAGCTACACTTTCTTTAGAATTAAAACATTACTTTGGTTTTAAATTTTTTGTCAATATTGAATATTATTTACCGAGTTTAAATTGACCATTCTTTATTATTTGGACAATTAACATAAGCAAATAAAGCTGTTTTTTTTCCTTCTTCAATCCTTTGGGACTTCCTGCCACATGTATGTTTTCTTTTTAAGCGGTGCTCGGGGAATCTACAAAATATCACAGTTAATCAGTATGTTACTGGTAAATAACCTCTACGCCTGTGACTTTTACGTCAAAGGATCAGTTAAAGGTTGCTTTTTTTAATTAAACAACACAAATAAGTATAAAAACTTGAAATTAAATATTTCGCCGACGCTTCGGAAATCTGTTCTGTTTCCTTTTTCAAGGCTTTTTTTGACAAATCTTTTTTGCTGTGTATGATAAATACACAGCTCTAAGAATGTTTGTTATATCCAATATCCATAGATACTTACTATCTACATAGGACTGTTGATATAGTTAACAGTTTTTTTTAGTTTTCATACAATGTTAAGTTTGTGAAGTTCTTCTTTTAACACTGGCAACCAGGTTGTACAGACATCTACGGAATAATTTGACACGCATCTATCCTCATTCAATAATATTATCAGGGATTCTTTAATTTTTCTTTTTTTGCTATCTGCCTCTTTTCTTAAAACTTTTGCCGAGTCCCAGTTTATTCTGTGTCTATTCTCCCAAGCGTGTTCGCAGATCTTGGACCTCTGAATTTCATTTTTTCTTATATAATTTTGATGTTCGCCCAATCTTACACTAAAAGGTCTGGATGGCTCACCCACGCATTGTTTGTAGCACTCACACGGAATACTATAAATGCAATTTTTTGAATTTTGCTCGTGGTTCTTCGGTTTCGTCTTTGTCAGAATAGATCTTAAAGTGTAGTTTGTTTGAAATACCGTCCTAGTATCAAATCTATCACCGATGCGGCGTAACTTTTCGGA
The DNA here is from genome assembly GCA_963583905.1 of Stenurella melanura. Classification (NCBI taxonomy): domain Eukaryota; kingdom Metazoa; phylum Arthropoda; class Insecta; order Coleoptera; family Cerambycidae; genus Stenurella; species Stenurella melanura. Next base: position 109,062,225 of record OY757315.1, on the reverse strand, counting down.
TAATCCGCATACATGAGGAATTAACGCTGTGTAACGTTTCTCAGGTTTTTGTCGTACCTAACAATCAGGTATTTATGAAGGTTTTATCGACAAAAACCCCAGGGTATTGGTTATTTAAAAGAACTTCCTTTATAAACCGCTTCTCATTGTTTAGTATTTCATCATTAGAAACATTTTACAACACCCCTCTTTACGTGCATCGACTGATTTGAGTTGAAATTTAAATATCTGTTGGTATGTGTTGGTTTTCTATAAACCATTGTTTCAATTGCGCCATTTACTCTTTTAATTAAAACATCTAAAAATGGTAATTCATTTGTAGTTCCCTTTTCTAAAGTGAATTTAATAGAAGGTTCTTTATTATTTAAATGTTCCAAAAAACTATCTAGTAACTCAATACCATGAGGCCAGATTGCAAAGATATCACCTACGTATATCCACCAGATAACCGGTTTGTATGCACAATTTTAAACATGTCTAATCTCAAAATCCTCGATAAACATATTGCTTAAAATCGGTGACAATGGAGACTCCATTGATTGTCACCGATTTTCAAAATAAGTTTGGACCAAAATTAGTTTATCACCCTATATCTCAGAAATTAAGACAGACAGGAAAGTTTCAATGCCTGTATACCCAAATGGTCCTCTACCGCCCCTGGAAGTATGTACAATTCCTCACGAAACACGCAGTACACACTTATATTTATGTTTTACCTGTTTCATTCCAAAACAGAAACCTTAAGAAAGTACCCACCGATTCCATTCATAACAAGAGTAGCAGGTGCTGATTACAAACTCCCTGGTGAAGATGTTATCTTAGAAAAAGACACACAGATATTGGTTCCATTAAAGGCGTACCACTATGATGAAAAAATATTCCCAAATCCGGATGTTTTTGATCCAGACCGATTCAGTGAAGAAAATAAAAAGACAAGGCACCAGTACGCGCATATGCCCTTTGGGGGAGGACCACGGATATGTATAGGTAACACTTGTTTTTTTTGTATTTCAGTCACCTTGCATTGGTCTATTACCGTTACTAATATCACTGTAACAAAAAATTATAATTGATTATTTACCTCGGACAAAATTAAAATCTGGGTGAAAGTTGTAGAATTCCATCTTTGTCAATAGTAACAACATGTGAGACCCAACTTTTCCCCACACGAAGAATTGACCCTTATTCGTACAGTTATCCAATTTTTCCTCATGAAGTTAACAGTTTTATACCATCATATCTAGACGAAGAATTTACACAGAATAAAATTCATTTTCGAATGATAGATTTATTATTTTATTTACTTCAATAACCATATTAGACTATTGAATATGTCCAAAATTAAGGGGTAGAGAGGAACAATAAAATTAAAAATAATTAAAAAACAATGTTAAAAATTTACGAAAATTCGCATTTCTTTTTTCTTTTCTAGTAATATAATAATAATAATAATATTTATTGGTCCAGTAGACTATTACACAATAATATAGGACAAGTAAAAAATATGAGATACATAAACATTTAAAAAATTATGTACAATTGGTAAAGTAAGAGTAAAAGTTAAGTAAAATGTATATATACACACATATACACACATGTAATTACAAACATATTTTCACACATATATCGTCTTTATTATCATATTATGTTTGTTCACCATTTCAGATACATAGAATGTATATATGGTAAGTCTGTTTACAAATAATAAATAATTAAACTTACTACTAAATTATAAATACTAAGTATAAAAAGATATGTTTACATTGGGTAAAACTGTCATTCATATACACAAATTGTATAAGATTACCTATTCGGTATTGTGTTGTTTATGTGACAAGATTAAAAAAACAAAATTTCACAAACTTGCAAAATGAGAAGCAAATTTCTTAATAGAAAAACAAACTTCTTAACAAAAAACACAGAAAACAAAAAGCAAATAAATCAAAATTCATAAATCCTTATCAGTAAAATCCTGAGTCAAATTTAATTTTCTTTATAATTATAATTAAATAATAAAAAGTCTGATGGGCCCAGTTACCCCTAGAAACTGGACCATACGGGTCTTGGTTTCATACAAACGATTGTTATTTGAACTGGGGTAAGTGGGCGTGTTGGTAAACATGTAAACTTCGTACAAAAATTACCACAAGTCATTTAAACCACACCATAGTCGAGTTGTCGACGATGTAAGAGAACTACTACATAACAATTAGGTGTGAAATTTATTCAAATTTAGGAATAACACAACTTCTGTTAAAGCAAAAAGGGCAAAATTAAATGTAAAAAACATCCAATTTCAAGTAAACATAAATAACACAGTCCCACAAAAAAAAGTGATCTGCACCAGGGACCTGACATAGTAATCCTATGTATTGCGACGTGCTGAACACGAATCCAATGTCCGTTTAGCTCCGTTACCCATCAACTTTTTGTAAATCGCGAAAATAATCTAAAGAAATGAGGTTGGTTAGGCTATTTTCGCGATTTACAAAAAAATGGTGGGTGATGGAGCTAAACGGGCATCAGATTCGTGTTCAACACATCAAAATACATAGGGATTAATATGTTGGGTCCCGGGTTCAGATCGCTATTTTTTGTGTGACTGTGCGCAGTGATCTACATCTACCTAATAAATAAAAACAAAAACAACATGCTTAATGTGCTTGGGGTAACTTGGTCCCAGCCGTGCCCAGATGCCCCAATTAACTGGCCCACTTACTCCATTTTTGAAAAATTGTGGGGGTAACTGGGCCACCCACTCAAGCTTATGACCTAACGCAGAATACATGCTTGCAATAACATTTTAGGGATATATCATGCTTCTAATTTATGCTAAATTAACTGTGACGTTGATAATATATACAGTAAACCTGTAGATACTTCATAAAAATTAAGATTACATCACGTTGCTATGAAAATTTTGCACTACAAAATTTAAAAAATTGCTACATGAAAGCAACAACACTCAGAAACATGAGACTAATTGTTGTAGAGAGATGACATTGTCCTTCAGTGCTGCCAACTGCTTGAAGTGAAATTACCCCCACATGTTCTACGGAAAAAAACCATGTCCCAGTTATCCCTTGGGCCCAGATACCCCAACTGACCTTAATGTAAACGAGGACGAAATCGGTGCTGCAAGTGAATCCATTTCAGCTTTACTATATGATTCAAAAGCGAACGATGAGTGCCTAGCTAAATGTCGCTTACAATTATTTAAACGATTATCGAAGAATGCGACGTTTACACTATCACAGTTACCTCCAAGAGCTGATACTACCAGATTGTGTGGACAGCGAACATATTTACAGATCCAAAAATGGAATGGAAATATAATAATAATAATAATAATAATAATAATAATAATAATAATAATAATAATAATAATAATAATAATAATAATAATAATAATAATAATAATAATAAGGAGGAAGTTCAACAAGCTCTTGTTGGTACTAAGAACTTCGCTGCTCCAGGCCCAGACGGCATAAACAACTGGTGGTGGAAGAAATTCCCTTCCACCCACCGTCGTCTGGCTCGAGTTTTCAACTCGTGGTTGAACGAGGAGCAGCAGATTCCGGACTGGTTTGTTGAGGGACGTACCGTGCTAATCCCCAAGAAGGGAGATTTGTCCGATCCAAGGAATTATAGGCCAATCACCTGTCTGAACTCCTGCTACAAGATATTTACACGTATCTTGTATGCTAGGACACTAAGGCAGGTTGATCCGGTCTTCCAGCAGATTTTCGAGCAGCGTGGCGCCAAGAAGGGCATGGCAGGTTGCAAAGACAGCCTGCTGATAGACCGCTGTATTACGCAGGATTCTGTGCAGTACAAGCGGAACCTATCTATGGCCTGGATTGACTATCGTAAGGCATTTGACACTACATCGCACCAACTACTGGTGCATTTGCTCAAATGTCTTGCAGTAGCAGAGCCACTAGTGAGATGCATAGAACAACTACTGCCGCTCTGGAGGACTCGCTTCACCATAACATCCGGTGCACAGCGGGTTAAGACAGAGCAGGTGGTATTCAGAAGAGGAGTTTTCCAGGGAGACTCTCTGAGCCCCCTCCTCTTTTGCATCTCACTGCTGCCGTTATCTGTTGAACTCCGCCAAACTCGCGGGTACCATTGTGGACCACCCAGCAACCGGAGGCATAAGGTCACTCATCTATTCTATATGGATGACCTCAAACTGTATGCCTCCGGAGAGCACGAACTTCAGAATGCTCTAAGGGTGGTCGAGGAGTACACGCGGGCCATTGGCATGGAGTTCGGGTTGGATAAGTGTGCGGTCGTCCATCTCAAGAGAGGACGATGCGGGGACTTTGCTGAAGACGCGCAACTCGCAGACGGAAGCATCCTAAGACATCTGGATGCCGGAGAGACCTACACATACCTGGGTGTGCAACAACATCACATCCAGGATGTGCAGCAAGTTAAAGAATCTCTCCGCGGCAAGTACAGACGCCTACTCCGAAAGATTTGGTCATCAGAACTTTCGGGGAAGAACAAGGTGTCTGCGACTAATATGCTTGCCGTTCCTGTCCTGCTCTACTCCTTTGGGGTAGTCAAATGGACTGTAGATGAGCTGCGCCAATTAGATAGAAGTACCCGCAAGATGATGAATATCAATAGGAGTATTCATCCTAGATCGTCCGTTCCTCGTGTGTACCTCTCACGTCAACGGGGGGGCCGAGGACTCTTGGGTCTGGAGTGTCTGCATGGCAGAGTAGCACTAAGTATGGCATGCAACATCCTAAGGAGCTCAGACCCGCTTCTGCAATTAGTGAGAGATCACGAAAATGCAGGAGTAGGTGCAGGACTGTTTAAGGCGGCAAAACGAGCCGCAGATGAACTTGGTCTCATATTCGACAACAGACGAGGAGGCCGGCGCGGTGCTGACCCAGAGTCAGTCACTGAACTGCAGCCACCTCGCCTGAAGGCCCACATAAAAGCTGCCGAACAGGAATATCTGTTTAGGCAGCATGTCGATAAACCCATGCACGGGGTGTTCTATAAGAACCTAGAAACACTGGGTTTATCGACTAAGCTGACATTCGCCTTTTTAAGGTCAGCTGGGCTAAAGTCGGAGACCGAGGGATTCATTGTGGCCTGCCAAGATGGTGTAATCAACACTTTGGTTTACCGAAGCCGCGTAATGGGTGTAGAGGTTCCTGATATTAACTGCAGGACCTGTCGTCAGGCGCCGGAATCGCTCATGCATTTACTATCTGCATGCCCGGTATATGCAATTTCGGCCTACATCCATCGCCATAACGCGGCGTTACGGGTGCTGTATTACCATCTACGGCACTCGTACGGAGTAGACCAGACACCAGTGCTGCCTTACGTCCCCGGAGACATCGAGTCCGTTGTCGAGAACGAGAGGTGCCGAATTTACTGGAACTTCTCGTTTCCGACAATCAGGCTAATTCAAGCCAACAAGCCTGATATAGTCCTCCTCGACCATCAAAACAAGGTGATGTTTGTGATCGAGTTCTCAGCACCTGCTGAGCCAAACATCGCTTTGAAAGAGGAGGAAAAACGGACCAAATATCGTGATCTCCGGTACGAGCTCCAAGTGCTGTACCCAGGCTACTCGGTCAAGATGGTCGTTTTAATAATCGGTGTACTCGGAGGTATGAAGCCTACGCTGCTCTCGGAACTGAAGACCATACCAGCCTGTCGGAAATCAGCCGAATGGCTAGCAGGCCAAATGCAGAAAGCGGTCATCTTGGGGTCCCTTCGCCTACTTAGGGCACATGAATCTGGAATATACAGTCACTAACCCCACAGGTCGTGGGGAGTGGCTGTTATTATCGCCGGCGCGGCTACCGTGTGGTATCGGTCGGAAAGCACGGCAGCCCTGTCCGGCAACGGTGAAACCGAAAAAAAAAAAAAAAAAAAATAATAATAATAATAATAATAATAATAATAAAGTGCCATTATTGAAAATATACATATGGCGGAGTCCAGCCCAGAGGCTGCTCAAATACTCAACCATTAAAATTAACAAAGTAAATAATTACAAAAGAAAAAGGATAATAAATGAGAATGAAATTATACTAAACACAATTTGATAACGAGAGAAGAATGTGCCTACATCAGGTAGGCTTAAAAATATTTTATTTCTGATTCTTTGTTCACTGGTTTTGAAGAAATCGTTTATTAGATAGTTCTTCAAAACCAGTGAACAAAGATCTTCCATTAAGGTGCCCAACTCGGAAGTTCATACAATGTTTTGTTTTTACTCTATATCTACTATGCATAAATTGAAATGTATGCATTTGGCAAATATTACTTTCTATTTTAATAGAAGAAAAACATGGGCTGTTCAAAAGTAGTTAAAGTAATTAAATAAAAAGGTATAATACAGATGAGCTGATTACAGGAGAAGAAAAAATTAAACTAACATGCATGACTCATATCTACATCCAACGACAAAAGTATGTGTACAGATAAAATTAGAATATTATCATAAGAAACAAGCATAGGACATATAATATTCAGCTTCAATTTCTTGCTATATGCTTTATATATATATATAAAAATATATATACACACATATATACCTATAAAAACAAAGATAAACTATAAAACAAAAATGTGTTTATTATAAAAGAAAGCAACCATTAAGTAAATATTAAACAAGCATAAATAATTATACAGAGAATATGGAAACAAACAACTAAAACAAAAAACAATTAGCCGTCATTTTTATTAATAGATTTTTCCGGAGGATTGTACATATTTAATTTGTTCTTCTTGCCGTTGTTCATCCAAAAGATATTTCCGCCTGCTGTCCACACGTTTTCTACACCAAATTTATTCTTGGACGTGATCAAAAGATCATGTCTCTCCTTAGTCAAGTCTTCTAGAATATGGATGCCCGTATCCTTGAGTTTTCTTTTGATCTCAAAAACAGTTTGCCTATTTTTGTAAGACAAGAATTTTACCAATATTGCCCTAGGTTTAGTACCATTTTTTTCCCAACGCGATAGGACCATTCATGGTCGTCCTTATGCATTTTACACCTAATTTGTTGTTTATTACATCTAGAATTAAATTTTCGGCATGCTCACCGTCGGTTTCCTGTAACCCATAAAATCGTAAGTTATTTTGCCTAGTATATTGTTCAGTTCTCTCGATCTTTGCTTTGATAAGACGAATATGTTCAGAATGTTTAGCAGTAGTTTCCTTGAGAATTGAGACACTCTCAACTAGGCTTTTTACACTGTCTTTAATATCTTGAAAATCCTGTTTGATACTTGCAGATACTGCAGCAGATATATCAACAATAAGTCTTTGTAATGTGACATCATCTAGAATGGTAGAACTGTTATTGGATCGCAGATTTTTATTCGACATAATGCTGCGCTTCCTGTGGAGGTACGATAACTAAAGGTCTGGCGTCTGGCAGGCCTTAAGCAGCACAGTGACTGAGAGGGAACTTAACAATGACGGCGCGCGCACTTGTTGATTACTGTAGCGCAGAGGAATAAGGAATTTATGACAAGAAAATTTAGTTTTTACACTAAAATGTTGTTCTTATAGGCCTAGAAACTTACGACATTAACTGCAAATACTAGCACATAACATCAGCCACCAGTTTCAAATATACACACTAACTGTCAGCCAAAAAACTGTAAACTAATAGAGCAAATACAACACTGTCTTACATTAAGTCGGCCATATTACTCTCTATGTCAAATCCCCTCCAATAGGGTTGGAAGAAAACAAGCATTGGATTGATGCCAATTGCCATGACTCTGTCTCCCTCACCAAAATGTTTACTTATAAAAATACGTGGCTGTTTAAAAGACTGTCATGGAAATTGTGGTTGCAGAAGGTTTGGCATCAAATGTTCCATATTTTGCAACAGGGGCGCGTTTAGATAAATTGGGCCCCTAGGCGCTGTGAGATTTGAGGGCCCCTCGATTAAAAAATATTAGATCTAAAGATTTGAAGGCAAGTATATTTTTACAAATACATGTTATCATATTATTTTTTCCGGCATTATATGTTAGCAAACTTGTCAATTTGAATGGTTGATATCACAGTTTTGTGTTTCCTCTGATCCAGTATACAGAAGAGACAAATTTTGCTGTTGCCACGAAGTACTTCGTAGGTAGTTATTAATTCTTTTGAGCGCCGAAAAAGTGCGTTTACATGCGGGAATACTGACCGGAATGGTCAAGTAAATATACAAAAGGGTTTCAACATTAAAAAATTTCGCCGGCAGCACATTGAGAATAAAGGACTCCGCAGTTTTTTATAGTAAGAATAGGTTTCAGTCGATTGTTAATAAACTTGGGGAAAATATTCTCCTGGACCCCCTGATTAAAATTCTCTCTGACCACCAGTCCGACCGAATTCGATTTTTTGATCTAGAGGCGACTGAAACTGTGAACATCTTCGAAGGTCTGCGTAAATGTTCCATAAAAATTCTGAAAATATTCATGCTCATTTCTTGAAGAAGAATAAGCATCTGTTTCTCTTGGCGTTTTTTTTCAAAGTGCTTCCTTCTTCCGGAAAAAAATAATTAAGAAAGAAAAATATTCTTTGTAATTTTTTTACGGGAAAAGGAAGCACTTTGAAGATAAACACCCAGAGACAAAAGATGCTTATTTTTGTTCAGAATTTCTTAGACAAAAATAATTTCGACCAAGAATTTCCCTAAAATGTTATTTTTTTCTCCTTCAGAAAGATCCCAAAATATTCAGGCACGTTCTTTAGGTAAAAATAATCAGCTTATGCCCCTTCAATTTTTTCTTCAAAGTGCTTCCTTTTCCCGTAAAAAAAATGCAAACAAATTATTTTTTTCTCCTTGTTATTTTTTTCCGGGAGAAGGAAGCAATTTGAAAAAAAAAACACCAAGAAACAAAAGGTGTTTATCTTTCTCCAAAAAATGAGTATGAATATTTTCAGAATTTTTATGGAACATTTAAGCAGATGTTCACAGTTTCAATCGTCTCTAAATCAAAAAATCGAATTCGGTCGAACTGGTGGTCGAAATGAATTTTAATCAGGGGGCCCAGGACAACATTTTCCCTAAGTTGCAGAACTATCGACTGAAACACATTTTTATTATAATTTCAGCAGGCGACTTAAGCCGGCATATATCAAAAATTGATGCAATTTATCTGAAGATAACTCGGAATCTATGTCACCTCTACAGGTTGATACTAAAGCATTGATTATTGTAGTGCACTGATTACTAGCTTGTTTTGCATCGGCATACTCTTTTTCCAAATTTTCTTTATTTTCAGATTCTTTTCCTATTTTTTCATCATCGCCAGATTCACTAGAATCGTTTCCTAATGGTTCTTTCTTTTCGCTGTCCTCATCACTGGTTTAAAAATCAAAATTTTCTCAGTTATTTTCTCGGGTTTTCTAGATTGTTCTGTCTCAGGTTCTTGAATTTTCGCATCATCAATATCAGTAGATTTATTTTCATTAATGAGAAATATACCGAAAAGCTGATTCGTCATCTGGCACGTGCCGATTGCCGAAACTTAATAATAATAATAATAATAATAATATTTATTGGTGTATATAACAAAAATTGTTTTACACAAGTCAAAATTAGTACAAAGAAAGATTCCAAAAAATACATATACAGTCAAAAGCAAAATATATAAAAATATTACATATAAATGTACACATTGTAAAAAGCAAACAATACATTGCAAAAAACAAACAATACATAACAACAATACATTGTAAAAGCGAACAATACATTATAAAAAGCAAACAATACAGTCATAACAAAAGGAAACAAAAACAGAACGAAAGAAATAATAATACAAATTATGTGAAGAAATCATCAATTACATAACAGTTTTTTTCTAGCAACAATTTTTTCAATTTTGCCTTGAAAACATAGATGTTTCTTGATGATTTAACGTCATCAGATAAAAAATTAAAATATTTACATCCATTATAAAAAAAGTTTTTGATAAAAAGTTGTCCTACAAGAGTTTGGCTGTAGCAGCCCTTTAAATCTTGTATTGTGTTCATGGTTGACTTGATTAGCAAGAAACTTATGCTTATTCTTGTAAACATAGAGGCATACCTCAAAAATATACAAACTAGTTACAGTTAAAATCTTTAAATTTTTAAATATATTGCGGCAACTTTCACGAAATCCTAGCCCCGCAATAATTCTTAAGGCATATTTCTGCAGAATGAATATGCGGTTTATGTGTACACTGTTTCCCCAATTTATGATTCCATACCTCAAATGACAGTGAAAATTTGCATAGTAGAGACTCAAAAGAATCTCATTGCTACAATGCGTGGACATAAATCGTAACCCATAGCAGCTACTACGCAATTTACTACACAGATTGTCTATATAAATTCCCCACTGCAGGTGCTTATTGAAAATTATTCCTAGTATTTTTACAGAGTCGCACATTTCTATATCACTGTCAGAGAGACAAATATCTGTATTTTTGTGCAAGGTGAATGATAATGTTTTTGTCTTATTTTTATTCAAATTGAGCTTATTTTCTTCTGACCATCTAATTATATTTGAATAAGCTAGGCTACCAGTATTTTTAATTGCATTTAATTCATTGTCTATGATAAGAATGTTAGTGTCATCAGCGTAACATATAGTATGGACGTTTGATATTCCACTTAGATATGTTATCAGATCATTTGCGTATATATTAAATAACAGAGGACCTAAAACAGATCCTTGAGGGACACCCTGTGTAATTTCACATATGTCGCTCGACACATCATGATTTAGTTTGACGATTTGGGTTATATTATTTAGGTATGAAGAGAGAAGGTTTAATGGAATCCCTCTGACTCCATACCTATCCAGTTTATTTAATAGTAGTTTATGATCAACCATATCAAAAGCACGGGAGAAATCAATAAATAATCCCAAGGCATGCTGCTTCTGATCAAGGGCATCCACAATCAGTGGCGGTTTTACCACTGGGCACACTGGACAAGTGCCCAGGGCGGCAAAATTTCAAGGGCGGCAGAATTTTTTTCTTCTGAATATTGCTTTAGTCGTTTCTATGATTCCGCTAATGCGACAGTTCCATTGAAGCCAAAACAACGCATCGAGCAATATGGATGGCAGCCAGAAGCGGCTTTCTTTCATATCTAATTTATATTAGAAAATAAATACCCGCTACAAACTGTTCTGGTGAAAGGAGTTTCTCGACCTTGCGATGGGTAAAGAATTACTTACGCTCCACAATGACGCAGGAAAGGCTAAATTCACTAGCAGTATTAAATATCGAAAACGAAATTTTAAAAACTATGAAAACAGGCGATACAATCAATGATATTACTGTAAAAAAAGCAAGAAAAGTTCGTCTTTACCTTGTATAATTTTTTTTTTAATTCCTTTATTTTTAAAATTATTTTATCTCTTCTTTATTTTTAATAAATAATAGGTGTTATACAGAAAAGTCATTTTATATACCACTCACCTCTAATGTGTCCTTTGTTCTTTTAAAATATACAAAAAAATGTTTAGTAATTATTATTTTTTTTGGTAAACATTTTTTGGGTAGCATGTATATTATGTTATATTTTTTAAGAGTAGGGGTGGCATCTTAAAATAGTGCCGGGGGCGGCAAGCATGTTAAAACCGCCCCTGTCCACAATTAATTCATGGAAATCACAAAGTGCCGATTGTGTACTTTTATTCTTAGAGAATCCATGTTGACAGGAAGACAGTAAATTATTTTCACGAAAGAAAGATGATAATTGATCTTTTAAGAAAAGTTTTGAAAAACTACAAAGTAAACTGATTGCTCTGTAGTTTTCATAATCATTGGGATCTCCTTTCTTGAACAACGGACGAACAATAGCTAATTTAAATAGTAACGTCTGAGGAATTGCCAAATTGGTCTGTTAATTGATTGCATCTTTTTTTAATACACTGAAAAAAATATGTTCGAGAAATCAATGAATAAAAGTTCATTGAGGATTTATGAATCTGTTTATTGATATAATGTATATGTTCGTTAAGAAAATGTACACATTTATTGTTACTATGTAAACGTACATAATATTAATAAACGGATTCATCAATTTTCAGTCGATGAACCGATTCATTATTACGAACATAATTTTTTTAGTGTGATACAGTGAATAAATATAAAAAAAACGAATATTCAAGAATATTCAAACAGGATAAACACAAACAATAAATTCCTATAGACTACATTGAAATATGAAAAAAATTGAAATCGAAAGGAAGAACTATAAAATGATATCAAATTCAAATGATATAAAAATAAACGACAAATATTCGTGAACACATACTCGCATGAACCATTCTTATTTTGTTATTTTTGTTGCAATTGAGATCTGATGAGGATGATATGGAAAAGGGAAGAAATGTATTTATAAAAGCGAAAATAAATAATGACACAACAAAGAAATAAAAATTTTACATCGCTTTTTTACCTCTATAAATAGGGAAATGGGGGCCCCTGGAAATGTGGGGCCCTAGGCGCGCGCCTAGAGCGCCTAGGCCTAAACGCGCCTCTGTTTTGCAATGAATGTACAGGCATAATTACGAAAATGTAAATGTGCCAGGAAAATCACAAGAAGATGTCGATAAAGATATCGACAACGAAGTTGATATTGCCATCGAAAGTATTAATATTGAAGAATTGACTTCTTAAAATGAATAATGTACCTACAATATTTTTCTACCTTCAGGAAACAAAATTTTATTTTTTGAAGTGCGTTTATTGTTCATAATGATTTCCTACAATATTTATTTACTTGGGAGTCAGTTTACTAAATAAATAAAATATAATTTTAATATTATAAATCTCAACCACAAACATTAATTATTTGTAATATTACTTTTTCGTGAAGACGTAATATTTATTTTAGAATATTAAAGAAACATTTGTATAATTATTAAATTATTTGAATAATGTTGTTTTATTTCACAAAAAAATCGATTTACTGAAAATTAAAAGAAGTGTATGAGAGCAAACGCGGTAAAATATGTCAAGATTCAAGAAAATGGTCAACTTTGAATGGCGATATCTCGGTCACCGTAAGCCGTACAGAGCAGACAAAAAAGCAATTCCTTTGTTTTTTCAATGACTTTTTTTTCTCTGAATACTTATATATAAAATATATATACCTACGATGCCGCAGAAAGAAGTTATAGACGAATTACTGGAAAGGAAGAAGAAGAAGAATTTTCGTAATGTTTTAACTTTAATTATTTTTAATACTAAAAATAGGCAAAAAATTTCAACAACGTACTTAGATGGAAAATTTAATTGTCTACAAAAAAGTATTCTTGTAAAAATCTCCAAATATGCATTGCCTTTGAATAATTTTGACAAAACTTAGAAATGGGCTTCTTCGGATAGCTCTCAAAAACGCACCCCCGGAATCAGTATCGCTTTGTTTTTAGGTGTTAAGCTAACATATTAAACAATAAATACCCTTTACCGCAATTGTTCCTTACTAAAAGACATATCAATAGCCTACATGGGTAGTTAGGAATGAAAAGTTTTAGGTTTAATTTTGAAAATAAATAATTGGTAGAAAACTAAACGCCATTTAGATCAATATAGGGATCGGGCTAACCAAATACGAACAATGCAATATGCCCAGTTAACTTTCCTCTGCACAGGTAGGAGCCGATTTGAGATACAATGATTTCCGACGCACTACGTCAGTTAACCATATATGGTAGAAATCTATATTTTGGTACTTTTTGAACATAAATAGAATAGAATAGAATAGAATAGAATAGAATAGAATAGAAACATTTATTTGCCATAAAATCTGTTTTCACAGAAAAAGGTTTCAACTATAATTAGAGAAATATAAAAATAGGAAATACATACGTATATAAAAGATAAAATAGAAAATACATACAAACAAGAGACGTACAAATTATATATAACAAAGTACGATCTTAATGTATTAAATAATCTAAGTCTAAAAAAATGTGTACTTATATAAAAAATAAAATATAAAATATATACAAACAACAGACGTACATAAATTGTATGTAACAGAATACGATCTTAATGTATGAAATTTGTCTTGTGACAGACATAAATATCTCATTTTCTAAGCAATCTTCAACAATAGCTGCGTTTGTTGACATGAGGGCGCATATGATAATGTGCAACTACACATACTTCATAAGCAAATGTGTTGGGAATACCTATAAATTTTTCAAATAAAATAATTCGGCTTTACCAAAATAGAAAAATATTCTTAAAAATTAATAATGAAATATTGGGACCCAGACTTACGTCATTAGGACTTCCTCAAGGATGTATTCTGAGTCCTTTGATTTATATAATATATAATGTCGATATAGAAAACCATATAAAAAACTGTAAGATTCTCCAATTTGCAGATGATATCTGTATATTCTGTATATATGTTAATACTCGTAATGCCGATTTACAAGAGGGAATTACGTCTCTAAGCACATCATTTCAAGCTTTAAATAATTACATAAATAACCCAGGATTAACCATATCACTTTTAAAGACAAAGGTGTGTACATTTTCTTTATAGGATTTTGCAAACAGTGGAAAGAAAAGCTATCTATGAGAACTAAAGGAAAAACTATATATATAAAAATATTAATGAAATCTTTGCATTCTTTCGATAACCTGATTTCTGGTTATGCTAGCAAGTAAAATTCTGATTTACCATTCTCATTTTAACACTAGCATCCAACCTAGTCCCCTACGGCTAAGCAGGCTAAACTAGTATCTACATGATCCCCTACGATATGTAAATTCAGTTAAAAATGAGAACAAATGCCTGAAATTAATTTATTTACGTACCTTGTCTTTAAAAATTTTTTCATTCAAATGAATTACATTTTCATAAAATCTCATTCAGTTTCTTGGAAATGCTTAGCCTTTGAAACGTTTTTCGTCCTTATTGGGTACTCTTCAGAAAAGCCTAAAGCCACTCATAACGATGTTCCATGCAAAACTAAGACATTTTCCATGAATGGTATAAAATAATTATAATTGATAAAGATTTCATTAATATTTTTATATATATAGTTTTTCCTTTAGTTCTCATAGATAGCTTTTCTTTCCACTGTTTGCAAAATCCTATAAAGAAAATGTTTCATTACTATAAGCAAACAAATAATAAATAATTCACTTTTAAACATGCATAGAGTATATAGGCTCCAATACTAGTTAGCTAATAGATAGGTGAAGATCTGTTGTTTTTTATCAGTCAATGTCAATTATAATTATTTTATACCATTCATGGAAAATGTCTTAGTTTTGCATGGAACATCGTTATGAGTGGCTTTAGGCTTTTCTGAAGAGTACCCAATAAGGACGAAAAACGTTTCAAAGGCTAAGCATTTCCAAGAAACTGAATGAGATTTTATGAAAATGTAATTCATTTGAATGAAAAAATTTTTAAAGACAAGGTACGTAAATAAATTAATTTCAGGCCTTTGCTCTCATTTTTAACTGAATTTACATATCGTAGGGGATCATGTAGATACTAGTTTAGCCTGCTTAGCCGTAGGGGACTAGGTTGGATGCTAGTGTTAAAATGAGAATGGCAAATCAGAATTTTACTTGCTAGCATAACCAGAAGTCAGGTTATCGAAAGAATGCAAAGATTTCATTAATATTTTTATATATATATAGTTTTTCCTTTAGTTCTCATAGATAGCTTTTCTTTCCACTGTTTGCAAAATCCTATAAAGAAAATGTTTCATTACTATAACCAAACAAATAATAAATAATTCACTTTTAAAGGTGTGTACATTTACCAGAAAAAGGAAAAACATTCCTAACGAAATTTCCCTGAACAATTACATATTTCCAAATAAAAAATCAGTGAAATACTTAGGTATTATATTAGATCAGAAATTATTGTGGAGAGAACATATCGATAAAGTAACACAGAAAACTGAAAAAGGTATAAATATTGTTATGATACACCCCCTTGGAACTGGAGATGATACGCCTATGCCTACTAATAGTGACTGGAAAGACTCTAGAAAGAGCCATGAACTTGTCTAGAATGTGGTGGAAGAAGATTCTGGTTCAATCTAGAGGTATATAAGGTGCGATTACCGGCGCAGAGGAAGAAGTTTATTAAAGAGCAGTTTATAAAAGTGAACAAGTTGGAAAGTGGAAAAAGTGAGGTTAAAGTAAACAAAGTGTATTTTCAAGTATTGTATAGTCAGTAAATTATCAAATAAAGTGTTAGTGGTGTTTATCTCTTGTTGAAATTATTTAGAACCCACGGATTTATACAGGGTGTTTCCTAAAAAGTGAATAAAACGCAACAATATGTTACGGATGGTATGCCATACTTCCTGGGGGGCTGATCCCTCATCAAGTCTAAATATATATAAATATTATATATGATCGATCCTAGACTATGGTTCTATTCTTTACAACGAGGCTGCACAAATATACCTGAAGAAAATCGACAAAATACAAAACAAATATCTACGGTTGTGCCTAGGAGCACTAAGCAGCACCCCTATAAATAATTTAATAGCAGAATGTGGAGAAGTACCCCTTACATTTAGAAGGCAAATGTTAAGCTGTAAATTTGTGATAAATATGCAAGCAAAAAATAGTCCGGTGATAAATAATATATATTGTTCTATTATCTGATACTATTTTATTTTTTTATTACGTTCGAATTTACTTTTGAAAATAAATTGAAATGAGTTTACTGGGCGCCAAACAGTTTCTTAAAAGCTGTTAATATTATAGACTATAGAACACCATTAGCATGACTATCTACAATCTATAGAATGACTCTTACTTAAGGTCCAACGAAGTCGGTTCAATAAATGCTCATCGATCAAGATAACAATCTAAATAAATCAAACTCAGTATTGAACGAACAAAGTATTAATTTATTAACAAATTTGAACTTGGAATGTAATTAACAAAATTAAATAACAAAATCTAACTTAACTAAAATGATAACTATGGCCTTATTTAAAATAAATATGTACCGTGGATTTGGGATATTGTAAAGCTTTACCTTGTCTTTCTTTCGACTCGAGTAATGTTAAATTATAACCTCTAACTGGTTATTATAATCCTTGAAATATTATGTCACTTGACTGACTTTTTAAACCTCTCAAGGCTTCTTCTTCTTTACTGAATTGACGTTTGTTTATAACCTCCAATTTGTTTCAAGATTTCCTTGAAATATTTCTATCACTTGATTGACGTTTGAGTTCCTTCACCATATAAATTTGCTAACTGGATTAACAAATACTTCCCTCTTCTAAATCTGCTTTCCGGATAATCTACTTCGTAATACTTTTTAAGTTTACTCACTTTTATATTTAATATACTTTTACAAATTTTTCTTGATATCAATATATCTGGATTGTAATATCCTAACCTTCAACTTATTCACCACCTTTCTTCTATTTTCAATTTATTAATTATTCGTGGATGAATATTTTTAGCAGCTCGCTGTTCAGCGGTGTATGATCAACTGATTTGTTATTTTTAGTCGTTTCATTGGGTTAATTTCCAATATTTCAATTGTTTTTTCTATTTTGATCTAATATTTCAAAATTTAATTTTAATTTAAAATTTAAACTATTCAGTTTTGTTTGTTCTTTACCTTAATTGAATACTGTTTTTAATTCTTTAATTTTCCTGATAAGTTTCTTATTCTACTTTTCAGGATTAAGTGAATAATTGTAATTACTCGAAATATATTGACATATTACATATACTTTCTTAAAATCTACTTATAACTACAATTAACAATTCCAATCTCAAATAAATACTAATTCATACATTTAGATGAATAGCAATGATAAACACAAAATGCTAGTAGTTAAAAACGTACTGCAGTTTTTCATACTGACAGAATACTGATATTATAAACTAAAACAAGAAATTGATACGCCAACAAACATTTAACATCATACTATTAGTCCTTTCTTTCTGCATGATGTGAAATATCATTTACAAAACACCTTTCTGCAATGATATTTGAAAATATCTGAAAACTTAAAATGTCATTCAGTGTTTTGTAATATATGGACTTACTATTTCTAAAATAATCACCCTGCAATGCAAATACTGATAATAGTCTTTCATTCAATATTCATTTTGTGTAGATTTACAGTGTTTCTACACAAAATATGATTTTCAGCCCTAAGTTTTGACATGCATGTCAGATTTTATAAAATTTATTTTTTTGTTTTCCAATTTCATTCTAAATCATTTTATATGAGATTGTGATTCTCTATAAGTTCATGTTTTATCATATACTATTTAGAATAACCTTGTTAAACTAAATTAACTTCATTTTATGTTTATTCAAATATTTTGTTCTAATTCAATATCAAGTTTCATTCTTTGCATTCTACTCGCTGAGAATAAGTGAACTTGAATCAATTAAATAAACTACAGATATTCCTGCTTCTGTATGATCTGTTAAAGTAAAACTGTTATGTTTATTTTCTAAAATACATACAATTTTGTGAATTTTATTTATGATTTCAAACAAGATACTTAGGTAGTGTTCCACAGTGTGGATACACAGCAATACAAATATTACATATGATCGATCCTAGACTATGGTTCTATTCTTTACAACGAGGCTGCACAAATATACCTGAAGAAAATCGACAAAATACAAAACAAATATCTACGGTTGTGCCTAGGAGCACTAAGCAGCACCCCTATAAATAATTTAATAGCAGAATGTGGAGGAGTACCCCTTACATTTAGAAGGCAAATGTTAAGCTCTAAATTTGTGATAAATATGCAAGCAAAAAATAGTCCGGTGATAAATAATATATATACACTTTTTATGTTAGATCTGACCAATAAATTGTCCAAAAAGACTCCTCTATTAGCAGAAAGCTACAGTTTTATAATAAAATATAAAGATCCTATAAAAACAACAGAAATCAATCCAATTTTCGAAATCAATAAAGCATTAGTTAACACTGAGAAGAAAAACATCCTATTCTTAAGAGATTACAGCAAATTTCCGTTACCAACCAGATACATGTTATTCAACTCTGATTTATTTGAAATTAATCGTAACTCAATACATATATTTACAGATGGTTCAAAATTCTCATAAAATACAGGATGCGCTTTCTATGACGTAACACATAATTTGCAAAAGAAAATCAAGTTACCAACGTTTTTTAGCATTTACACCGCAGAGTCCATCGCACTAAAAGAAGCTTTAAGATATTGTCAAAATCTAACAGAAAACGACATTTTTATAATCTCAGACAGTATTATTTTATTAGAAAAAATACAAAACCTTAGTCCTAGAGGTAAAAGCAATCATCTAATAAACGAAATTATCACGCTAACCTTACAATTAAAAAATGAAAACAAAAACGCCAAACTAACATGGTCCAAAGCACATTGCGGTATAACAAATAACGAAAAAGTTGACAAATATGCGAAAGAAGCATCAGAAGATGGAGAGTTATTACATTATTATTGCCCTTATATAGATATAATTCCGGAAATTAAACATAAAATTATTAATAATTGGAAAAACCAGTATATTCAACAACAGAAAGGTCAATATTATAAAAATCTACAACCGAGCCCACCACATAAGCCATGGTTCCACCAACAAAAATTACAAAAAAATACAATAAAAAATATTTGCAGACTTAGATTTAATCACACCTTAGCTCCTAGTCATTTACATAGAATTAATATTGTAATAACTGGGGTTTTATTCCCCTAATTACATGATTTAATCAGACATTACCATTGGCAGAGTACGGAGTGTCCCAATTACTTTTGCAGACTCCGTCGATATTATAGTATATCCATCGAAATCAAAACTGTGCTTACCCTTTTCTTTCTAGGTATTTATATCCTTTTGGTGTCCATCAACCAGGTTACTTCACAAACAAACTTTACTGAATATAAAATGAACTTAATTTCATGACAAGCAAATAAAACACGTGATTTCTCAAAACACTTAAACCACTATATTTACATAAGAAAATGAAAGCAAATGAAAATGACAATCACAAACACTTAAACACGATTAAATAAATTAACAGACAGGAATTACACAATATTAAGAAATGAAATGGTCCGCGGCAAGTTCAATTACAACACCTTAATTTTCTACTTATTAAAACCGGCAAAATACTAAACAAATGTACTTAACTTTAAAAGTGAAAATGTTTCGCAAAACGAGAATTTACTATACCCTGTAGGTAGATGATGACCGAACAGAAGTTACGCCAATTAAGGAAAAAATTTTCATAACCAATTAATATTCAAGTTAATTAATTGAGTCACTGCATTTTTTAGAATTCTCAAAATTCGTCTTTTAAAATGAACCTACGTATTAACATATGTCAGTTTTCGTTGTTGATTTTGTATTAAAATTACCTAAGAGAGTTTAAATTAGTGGTTTCAAAAGAAAAAGTTTCGCAAAACGAGAATTTACTATACCCTGTAGGTAGATGATGACCGAACAGAAGTTACGCCAAGAGTAACGATGTTATCTCAATAGAAAAAAGACGTTTCAAAAGTGGGCAGTAAACTTTAAACCCTCGACCAATTAAAACATTCTGTAGTTTAAACGGTACCCCCTATTTGAAATTACCTAACGGACCGTGGTATTTATCATATGGCCTATCTGAACATTTTTATTACCACTAAAACAGATGAAAAAAACCCCTCTTGTTCCTTACTTTGCTTTTGTATGGGGGAAAAAATCTGCCTTAAGTGGTCTATCTATCTTATGGTCTATTACATATGTTCCTGGAAGCCTATGTCAACTGCTTTAGTCTTGAAAATCTAACTAGAACCCCCGGTGGGTTCGTATTTAACAAGTGTCCATAACTGCAAGTAAGAAAGGCGAATTGGACATAAAATAATTTGGATGGTTATTTATTGTCTACAAGTGGCTAACGTCGACTACCTAATAAAGAGTAAAGTTAACAAAGCACGTTTCCTGGGCTCTAAGTAAATCGGTTTGCAAGATAAAACAGATGTTTCTATGGCCAGTATCTTACGTTATTGTCCTAAATACGGTGATTCTAAGCGACAGGGTCGGACTTGGCTTCCCTTAATTTGACTTTTGTTACAATATTAAGGATAATCCTAATTGTGATTGTGGTGAATTTGGGGACACCGAACATATTCTATTAAATTGCCCTTTAAAACGAGAGAAAATAAATGACTTTTTAAATATTTTGTTTCATATGAATATATTAAAACCCTTAAATTTACCACAACTTTTACAATCAAACGATATAGATATGTACAAATTAATTGACAATCATATAAAGAATTTAAATATAAAAATATAATTGATCTAAAATTATAAGAATGAATAATCATGTTACTAGACTTTGAGTTGTTCTATTGTTTTCCCAGTGTATTTAACCATTGTTTCCCGAGGTTCAGTCTGTATGTGCTTGAGACTAGATGAACCCCTAGTCGTTCAGTATCCCAGTCATTCCTAATTTAACTAATTTAACAATAAATTTCAATTTCAATTTCAATGTGATGAATAGAGTCTATGTCATTGATGAGCACAATTCGTCAATGGAATAAAAACACTTTTCAATTAAATAACTTTTTAGTTGAGTCTTAAATAACTTGTACGTCTTTACTAGTTTTAATCTATCTGGAAGTAGACTAAATAGATGGACACCAGCACAATATGGGACTTTTTGTATTTACTAAGCCTATAGTTGTAGATGTGTATATCGTTGGCACTCCTTGTTCTATGATCGTGTACTGATCTATTGAACCTAAATTTGCTGATATTATTAAAAACAAAACAAAGTAATTTATACATGTATATACAGGGTGCGCCAAAGTTCTGATTTTGGTCGATTACGGCTGTATTTGAAATGGTGGAAATATATTGTCTATAGATTATTTTCTTGATTTTCAATTCTGAATAACCAGAAAATATGTACAATTATACAGGGTACTCCGTTTTCGTTGTCCGAGCAACAACTTCGTTATTTTAAATGGAACACCCTATATTTTTTTCCTTTATCGAGTTACCCATCTAATTATATTCATAATTCTATTAAGGTGGTAGGTACTTAAAATGAACCGTTTACGATATAAAAAAGATTTTTTGACAAAAAGTGAGGTTTGCGGATAAGTTTTTGAGTACCTCTGATTTCATAGACAAGAGAGTTTTCAAAATTCTGCTTATACTGTTATGTTGAGCATATTAAGGGCTAGTAGGGCAGAAACATTATTAATATTAATCTTATACAGAGTGCTGAAAAAATTGAGTTTAATGTTTCGCTAATAAAAAAGGCCGTAATTCAATTTTTTCAAATGGGACGTACTATTTTCAGTTCTGTCATCTAATGAAGTGTTAAATTATCTTTCCATTGATATATCATAGTAGGTATTTATCTTTAGGAGTTGCATAGATATTAAGGTTAATTGTCTGGATCAGTCATTTTTCTTGCTGGAACTTCATGAGGTTTGTACTGCACTTCACCAGTTTCGATAAATCTGTCTCTAAGATTACTAAATGCAGGTTCTAAAGGGTGTCTCCTTTCAGGATATCTGGTTTTATAGACTCGGGATGCTAAGAGGCTGTTCCTTGAGCACTCCCCCAGAATAAAAATCATGTCAACCATTTCTTCCCGCGAATAATTCATATTTAATATAATTATATGCAAATGCAACTTGGAAATGGAACTGTAAAAGCTACTAGTATTTTATTAAAGACAATCAAAACAAAAGCACTTACCGATATAGCAGTAACACAAAACTTTAGAACATCCACAGACACGTGTTTTGACATCTATGTCTCTTCGGTGCGGCTTTTTCTAAAGTTCACAATCAACTGAAATATGTAAGCAAATACTCGTGTTATAACTATCAAAGGATTACCAGAACAGGATATTAAAAATTAAAATTAGATTATAGGAAATTCCCCGTAAAGGGATAATTATCAATATAATTATATGCAAATGCAACTTCCTGGAACTGTAAAAGCTACTAGTATTTTATTAGCTAATAAAATACTAGTAGCTTTTACAGTTCCAGGAAGTTGCATTTGCATATAATTATATTGATAATAAAATATAAAAATAATTAATAAAATACTAGTAGCTTTTACAGTTCCAGGAAGTTGCATTTGCATATAATTATATTGATAATTATCCCTTTACGGGGAATTTCCTATAATCTAATTTTAATTTTTAATATCCTGTTCTGGTAATCCTTTGATAGTTATAACACGAGTATTTGCTTACATATTTCAGTTGATTGTGAACTTTAGAAAAAGCCGCACCGAAGAGACATAGATGTCAAAACACGTGTCTGTGGATGTTCTAAAGTTTTGTGTTACTGCTATATCGGTAAGTGCTTTTGTTTTGATTGTCTTTAATAAAATACTAGTAGCTTTTACAGTTCCATTTCCAAGTTGCATTTGCATATAATTATATTAAATATGAATTATTCGCGGGAAGAAATGGTTGACATGATTTTTATTCTGGGGGAGTGCTCAAGGAACAGCCTCTTAGCATCCCGAGTCTATAAAACCAGATATCCTGAAAGGAGACACCCTTTAGAACTTGCATTTAGTAATCTTAGAGACAGATTTATCGAAACTGGTGAAGTGCAGTACAAACCTCATGAAGTTCCAGCAAGAAAAATGACTGATCCAGACAATTAACCTTAATATCTATGCAACTCCTAAAGATAAATACCTACTATGATATATCAATGGAAAGATAATTTAACACTTCATTAGATGACAGAACTGAAAATAGTACGTCCCATTTGAAAAAATTGAATTACGGCCTTTTTTATTAGCGAAACATTAAACTCAATTTTTTCAGCACTCTGTATAAGATTAATATTAATAATGTTTCTGCCCTACTAGCCCTTAATATGCTCAACATAACAGTATAAGCAGAATTTTGAAAACTCTCTTGTCTATGAAATCAGAGGTACTCAAAAACTTATCCGCAAACCTCACTTTTTGTCAAAAAATCTTTTTTATATCGTAAACGGTTCATTTTAAGTACCTACCACCTTAATAGAATTATGAATATAATTAGATGGGTAACTCGATAAAGGAAAAAAATATAGGGTGTTCCATTTAAAATAACGAAGTTGTTGCTCGGACAACGAAAACGGAGTACCCTGTATAATTGTACATATTTTCTGGTTATTCAGAATTGAAAATCAAGAAAATAATCTATAGACAATATATTTCCACCATTTCAAATACAGCCGTAATCGACCAAAATCAGAACTTTGGCGCACCCTGTATACAGACTGTCTATTTTACGAGGGCCACACCAAATATCTCGCTTAATATCTATTGTAGAAGAATAAAGTTTTAGAAACAGTTATCCCATTTTTTGTGAGCTATATTTCAGTAAAAAGAAATTTGAAATCCATAGCCTACTTTATGAGATATATTACAAAAACCTGAAAAATAGGAAAACCACAAACGGTTATAGCTTCCTTATTTGAGGACATACGAAAAAAGTTAAAGGAATGAAAGTTGACGGCAAAGACAATAAGAATAATAACGTGTAACAAAAAAATCGAAAAATGCAGTTGGCTTTGACATACGCTATTGTGCAAAAATGAAAAATACATATCTCAAAGTAGGCCATGACGCCATTAATTCCGTTATTTTTTTCTCATTCCAACGATATAAAACATGTCACAGAAATTTTAACCGATAGTGTCAATATTTAATATTTTACGAATACCACAATTCATATAATTGAATCGTAACAATCAGCTGTGCCATAATTAGTGAAAAACAATGTATACAGTTATTAATAAATTTGACAGATTGTCACTGTTGTATGTTGTATGTTGCGTTGTCGAGTTCTAAGACAAACTTTATATCAGTAATTATGGTGTACACCAATAATAACAAATTCGATATGATTAGCATTTATTGTCAGTGCAATTTTGACGCTGAGATGATAGTCACGGTTTACGGAGATAGATTTCCAGATGCTCCGCAGCCAAATCGAACTATGTTTAGGAAGTTAGTTCAAAACCTAAAAACGCACGGTTCATTTTCAAAAAAAGTAGTAAGGCGAGCGCATGTTGCGGATAATGTAAGAAAAGTGAATAGAGTAATGAATTATGTTAACCAAAATGAGGAAACCTCTTTGAGACAAATTCAGAGAAACTGTCGCATAAAAAAAGACAGTGCAAGAAAAAATATTGAAAAAAAAATGGATTTCGATGCTACAAAATGAGGAAAGTTCAACATTTAAATGAGGGAGATAAGCCAAGGAGAGTAAGATTTTGTAGATGGTTATTAAATAAGAAAAGGAATGACGCGCTGATATGTAGCAAAATTCTTTGGTCGGACGAATCAAATTTTTCTAATAATGGATTTTTCAATAGAAATATGCATTATAAGTGGACACGAGAAAATACACATTGGTGCAGAGAGACTGCTTTCCAAGAAAGATTTTCTACGAATGTTTGGTTGGGTCTTTTAGGGACTAAAGTAATTGGACCTTATTTTTATGATGGCAAATTAACCGCTCGTAGATACCTTAATTTCCTGCAAAACGAATTTCAAGATTTTCTTTATGAATTAACAGTGGCAGAAAGATTAAATTATTCATATTTTCAACAAGATGGGGCTCCACCCCACACTGCTGTAATATGTACAAATTATTTAAATCAAGTTATGCCAGATAGCTGGATAGGCACCTATGGACCCATTCTATGGCCAGCTCGATCACCAGATATTACTCCCTTGGATTTTTTCGTCTGGGGTTACATTAAAGACAAGGTATTTCAAACTGCCCCTGAAAATATTGAGGACATCAAAACAAGAATTCGAAACGCATGTGAGGCAATTACTCCTGAAATTCTCCAAAATGTAATGCGTGACGTGTCTCGTAGAGCACGTTTATGTGTCAGAATGCATGGTGCACAATTTGAGCATTTGTAGTTAGAAAAATAAATACACGCAATTTCTTTTCAATATAGTAGTAGGTAGTACTGTTATACATAGTTTTTCGTTTTTTTCTTTGGATGTTCGTTTTGTACTTGTATTTTTATTTATGAGATATTTATTGGTTTGTATTAAATTCTAATAAATAATTACGGAATTATAATTATTATAAAGTGAATTTTTACTATTATGGCACAGCTGATTGTTACGATTCAATTATATGAATTGTGGTATTCGCAAAATATTAAATATTGACACTATCGGTTAAAATTTCTGTGACATATTTTATATCGTTGGAATGAGAAAAAAATAACGGAATTAATGGCGTCATGGCCTACTTTGAGATATGTATTTATCATTTTTGCACAATAGCGTATGTCAAAGCCAACGGCATTTTTCGATTTTTTTGTTACACGTTATTATTTTAACTTTTTTCGTATCTCCTCAAATAAGGAAGCTATAACCGTTTGTGGTTTTCCTATTTTTCAGGTTTTTGTAATATATCTCATAAAGTAGGCTATGGATTTCAAATTTCTTTTTACTGAAATATAGCTCACAAAAAATGGGATAACTGTTTCTAAAACTTTATTCTTCTACAATAGATATTAAGCGAGATATTTGGTGTGGCCCTCGTAAAATAGACAGTCTGTATATGCATGGTAGTGTCATAATTTTCTTGTTTCTAAAAGTGTCACGACACGTATGTCTGTAGGGCAAATTGAAGATAATCCTAATTATTCTTTTTTGCATGACAAAAACCCTATTAATTTGCACAGTCTGTCCCCAGATGATTATATTATAGCTAAGCACTGAATATACAAGAGAATAATAACATGTTATTAGGGCCGTTTCATTAACTTCTTTTTTAATGTTTAAAATTCCTACATTTAGCTAACTTTGTGCAGCAGACACTTCCTATATGACCGAAGAAGTCAAGTGTTGAGTCTATGACGATGCCCAAAAACTTTGTGTTGTTACTTGTTTCTACATGGTCAATATTAGGTAACAAAGTTGGTGTTGAAGAAGAAAAATAAAGAAACTCTGTTTTATTTTTGTTCACTATGAGCGAATTTTTATCACACCGATTTTTAAATTCATCGGAAATTAGGTATGCCTTCGATTCTAGTTCCGGTACGCTATTTGCATTACTGACTACAGATGTATCAACAGCATACATGAAGACATCACTCCAATTTAGGAAAGATGGAAGGTCATTTATGAACAATAGAAATAGTAATGGGCCTATTATCGAGCCCTGTCCCACTCCAATATCCATATTATATATATATCTGGAGTTGCGCATGTTAAAGTGATTTTTCGTAAAAAACAAATCTTTAGTATTACTGAATATTATTTGTCCAGGACGACTTTGGACAAGTATCTAAACTCAGTGGAGAATTGCGATTTACGTGGTCAAAATAAAGTATCAATATTAAAAATTTTAAGCGTGGAATTATTGAAATATCGACTATTGTAGTAACTTGGTTGCTTGATTACCGTGATATCTTAGTGTGTTTTGTAAGATATAAAGCAATAAAGTTCATTCCAGTAGAAGTATTGCTGTTTCAAAATCTTTTTCAAATTCTACCTACGAACATTTCTTTCAGATACATAGAATATAACAAAAAACTGCGTTTGAAAGATGTTAACATACGAGAATAAAATATCTGTATTTCAGGTGAAAGATTTGGTATAATGGAGGTAAAAGTTGGACTGACAAGCATCCTGAGGAATTTCAAAGTAACTTTAAACAAAAAAACAGAAGTTCCACTGAAAATGGCTACCAATACGCTCGTTCCTAGCGTTGCGGGAGGAATTTGGATTGATGTTGAAAAGGTCTAAATATCAAACATTTGCAACTGGTGCCTGTTAGTGAAGGAAACGAGTGTTTGCATTATGTGAAAATTATTTTGAAATGTAAAGTAGAAGATAATAAAAGAATATTCTCAAAATCCCCTTATAATATAGATAAATAAATCGGAGAAAAGTGCCAAATGCATAGCATAGCCTCCACACAGTCCCCTACGGCCATGCACATTAAACTATGTCTACATAACCCACTACGGTCATGAAGATTCAGTTAAAAATGTCCTTGTACCTTGTCTTAAAATTGTTCAATCTAATGGATTACATTTTCATGAAATCTATCATTCTGTTTTTTTGGAAATGCTTAGCCTTTGAAACGTTTTTCGCCCTTATTCTGGAGCTTATCAGAAAGCCACATCTCAGTAAACATCGAAAAAAAAATATTGATATTTTTTGTAAGCTGAATAAGTTTTGGGGAAAAGGGAATTTAAAAAGGTATAGAAATTAAATACATGTATAAAAATTGTAAAAAATTTAAATAATTTGTAGGGTTTTCGTTCGACCTTAATTTTTCTCATCGCTTTATTAGGCTTCTTTCTCAGTATTTTCAACTTAAAAAATGTTCACTTACGCTTTAAAAACTTTTACTTCAATAACTTACTAAAAACTTGACAATAGTTTTTTCACTAAAATCAACTTTTACCCACTAAAATAACCTTTAACAATGTTTATTGCTTGATACTTACACTCTACTGTTCACTTTGTATCACTTTTCTAATCTTCAATTCATTAGAAGCTCTCTTTCCGCGTGTTTACATTGGCTTATACAGGGTGTTTCACTTAAAAGTCCCCAGGCCATTATCTCTAAAACTAATAAAGATATTTTATTTTTGTAAATGACAGATGATTGATACCAAAGAAAGGTTTAAATAACGGTGATTAGAATTTTTCCTCAACAGCACACAGAGATGGCGCTGCGATGCAAAACTATTTTTTGATGGCTGGAACCTTGAAACATAAGTCATGTGATTAAACAATAATTTGTGAATAATTTTGATGGTATAGAGAATTTACAAAAAACAAGCCGTTTTGGAGTTACATGAGTTTCTTTCATTAATGCCAGTACACGTGAATTTTGATAAATCCCTATAATTTATTTATTATTTATTATAGAATATTGGTTACCAAACACTTTTTTTCAAGATAAGGAAAGTGATATAATACACTATCATAAAATTATGTTTACCACTTCCGGCCAAACCGGAACTAACATGATGAACCAATATCCATATGTTCCTACATATTACATTTTTTTTTTTTCTAATAACGCTTCTAATAAAACGGCTCCCAATACTTAAAGTAAGTAAGACAACAAAGAAAATACACACTAATTTAGAATGGGCTAAATTTATATTAACAATTCAGTAAAGAACGTAAACAAAAGTTTTATAAACAAACATTTAAAAACTATCGAAATATAATTAAAAATGAAATTAAACTAATTTCTTTTTTATTAGTAGGTACTTATTATATTAAAAGTTCAAAATTTCTCCATTCTTCATGAATACACATATTGTACCGTTTCAGTAACTCTTCATTGCAAACTTTTTGTAACGTATGTCTATTTATAGCAGCAACACTTGCATATATTTTATTATACAAATCGGCCATAACCTCAATGGGTTCAATGTACAGTACACTTTTTAAATACCCCCAAAGGTAAAAATCTAATGGAGTCAAGTCAGGTGATCGTGCTGACCATCCGACTACTCCATTAGTACCAATCCATCTCTGAGGGTACAATTCATTAAGACAATCTTTGACTAGTACTGAGTTATGGGATGGTGCACCATCTTGGTGAAACCAAATATTCTCCTGGTTATGAGGGATAATCTCTAATAATCCTGGCAATACATTTCTCAAAAATATCTCATATTTTCTTCCATTTAAAGTCCCATGGAATAGATATGGTCCAATAATATATGAATTTAATATTCCACACCACACGTTAACTCCAAAAGTTACCTGATTTCGGGTCATTCTCATCCATCTAGGATTATTTTGTGACCAGTATCGGCAGTTATGCTTACTCACAATTCCGTTGTTGTGAAAACGGCTTTCATCACTCCAGAGCACATTTTTTAAAAAATTTGGGCATTCTTCAGAAAGAACTGAAAATTCAGCTAGAAAATGTAATCTTCGTTCATAATCATCAGGCCTTAAATGATGGATCAATTTTAATTTGTATGGATGGTATTTATTTGATTTTAATATTCTATGGCACGAAGATATCGACAGATTAGTTTCCGATGCCAATTTCCGGAGAGAACATTGAGGATTATTGACAACACTATTTAACACCAAGGCTGTATTTTCATCGTTTCTAACTGGCCTATTTCTGTTACGAATAGTTTTCTTAAAACTACCCCAGTTTCTTAAATTTTTAAACAGCATGATAAATGTTTTTTTATCGGGTGTAGGTCTATTTGGAAATCGTAAACAAAACAATCGTTTTGCTTGTCGGGAATTTCTTTTGCATTCACCGTATATTAAAATCATATATAACTTATCTTCATTGGTGTATCTAACCATTTTTTAAATTTATTTTTTTTTATTCCCTTATTTGGATTAATTTGCTTTGAATTGTTTCTAAGTATACTATTTCTGTTTGAAACTATGATTGAAATTCACCAACTACAAACTTTGTTTAATAACTGTCAAACTTAAAATTAAATCAAAGCCTACTAATATCTCTTAAGTAGATTTTTCATTACCATTCTAAATTAGTGTGTATTTTCTTTGTTGTCTTACTTACTTTAAGTTTTGGGAGCCGTTTTATTAGAAGCGTTATTAGAAAAAAAAAAATTAATATGTAGGAACATATGGATATTGGTTCATCATGTTAGTTCCGGTTTGGCCGGAAGTGGTAAACATAATTTTATGATAGTGTATTATATCACTTTCCTTATCTTGAAAAAAAGTGTTTGGTAACCAATATTCTATAATAAATAATAAATAAATTATAGGGATTTATCAAAACTCACGTGTACTGGCATTAATGAAAGAAACTCATGTAACTCCAAAACGGCTTGTTTTTTGTAAATTCTCTATACCATCAAAATTATTCACAAATTATTGTTTAATCACATGACTTATGTTTCAAGGTTCCAGCCATCAAAAAATAGTTTTGCATCGCAGCGCCATCTCTGTGTGCTGTTGAGGAAAAATTCTAATCACCGTTATTTAAACCTTTCTTTGGTATCAATCATCTGCCATTTACAAAAATAAAATATCTTTATTAATTTTAGAGATAATGGCCTGGGGACTTTTAACTGAAACACGCTATACCACAAATCGCATCTAGAAATCTTCCATACAGTTTTAGTGAAGTCTTGAACATATTTCTACATAACTGACTTGTTACCTACTGTAAATTTAATTACCATCGCCACCTGTATATGCGCAGAGTTTAAAAATTGTGGCATATTTCATCACGTCAAACATAGGCCATAATTCTAAAACAGTGAAAGGGATGTACAACTGAATTGAAGTTACACATAGATTAATGCCCTCAATTGTACCGTGTTAGTGTCTTTCTTAATGTGCATATCTACAAAGAAAAACAGCTGAATAAGGATTCACTACTTCCACATCCAGATTTCCTATCCAAGTCTCTATAATCGAACACATCCTGATACTAAAATTGCATTCTAGTAAATGGAAATAACTGCTTATAGAATTTTGATATTATCAAAATATTTTTACACACACTCAAACACAATTATATTTAGAAGTAATGCCGTTCAAGAATTGGGGGCTAAATTGGAGTCAGTGCTGGAAAATAAGTAGAGCAAGCCAGTAGGAGTCCAGAAACTTGGGATTTGGTATATGTACTAAAAGCCAAGGTCGCAAATATTTTTTATGACATCTGCCAACCCTACCGCCACTCCTCACTCTTTTATTAAAGGGGTCAACTAAGTACCGTTCCAAGGTGTCTTCTGTTTGGTAGATAATAATAATAATAAACGGCTTTATTCAAAGAGTGTAGATGTACTTTACAAGTACATTACAAATAGCAATTTACGAGGCGAAGTTTAGCCATGTGGCTATTCTTACACTTAACCTAACTAATTAAGTTAAAAATAAAACATTAAAATACAAAAATACAATACAATATTACAAAAGTCCAATGTAATACGGGGACGGTATACACTTTATAAAATATATTTATAGAAATACTAAAAAATTAATTACTCAAAATAACTGAATAAAAGAATCAATCATAAACACAGTGCAAAATGGTGCCCAAGAACATATTCTAGTTTTTGTTGGAATTAATGAACCAGGCTTTGATTTTTTTACGGCAGATATTAACTGTCGATAGATTTTTATATATGGGATCAATAGAGTTATATAAGGCTGTGGATGTGTAAGAAAGCTACGTTGGAAGAGGGCTGTACGATGTTGTGGCACTGTTAGCACGCACCGATGTCTGATGTTTACAGTATATACTGACGATCTGAAAATCAACTTGTCTATCAAGTAACTTGGAATAGAATATTTTATTAAAGAAAATAAGAAAACTGCATAGTGGAATTTAACGAGTTGTTCCATTTTTAACCAACGCAACTCAACATATTTACTTGAAACATGATCAAATTTTCTTAAGTTGTAAATAAAACGACAACAACAGTTTTGCAAAACTTGTAGTCGATTTTTTGTAGCTCGATCCAGGCAGTAAAAATACATAAAATTTCAATAATTGAATACAGGCATGACTAAAGTTTCACAAAGTTTTTTTACGTTGTTTAAAGTTCAAGATATGCCTGTTTGTATACAGTACTTTCAGCCGGGAGTAAAATTTTTGTAACAGAATTTGTATGTGCTGCATAAAACGTAATTTTTCGTCTATTATTACCCCAAGATTTTTGGCATGAGTAGAAAATGACAATTTTCTTGATTAATATTTAGTTGAATAGAAGCCTTTAAGTGATCTCAAGTATGTTCTGAGTAGAATAGAATAACAACTGATTTGGTGGGGTTAATTTTAAGGTTATGTTGATGCGAATATTGATAGATGTTGTTTAAATCTTGGTTGATCAAATTAGTGGCAATAGCTGCATTAGATGGCTCAAAACAGTGAAGAAGTTGAGTATCGTCAGCATATGCTTGCACATGCGAACTAGTTACTACATTAAATGTATCTGCTGTCTATATAACAAACAAAAGAGGACCAAGAATGGACCCTTGAGGAACACCTGACGAGATACTTTTAAAATCAGATATATTTCCTGCGACTGATACGCATTGGCGACGTTCGCTCAAATAAGAATTGAAAAACCGCAGGGATATCGCATCGAAACCATACTAATTTAGCTTTGCACAAAGAAGCGTGTGATCAATGGTGTCATATGCCTTGGAGTAGTCCAGGGATACAAGAATAGCTGCCATACGTTTGTCTAGTGCGCTGATGATATTATCACTAAGGTTCAACAAAGCAGTAGTGGTGCTATGTGCTTTACGAAATACCGATTGATGTAATGGGTATAAGTTGTGCAGTAAAAGATATTCGGTAATCTGGTCGTGAACTATTCTTTCTAGTATTTTGGAAAGAATTGGCAACAAGCTGATAGGCCTCAGATCCTCCACAGTTGCAGGATTTGCTGTTTTTGGTATTGGACAAATAATTGCATTTTTCCATTCTGTAGAAAAGTAACCCTGTTCGATACAGCAGTTAATAATATGAGTGATATGCTTTATGATTATTGGGGTGCATAATTTTAACATGTTTAGAGTTATTTTATCTTTTCCGGCGGTGTTCGACTTTATACTCTTGATAGCATTATAAACGGTATCGGTAGTAACAGGTGTGAAGGTGAACAGTAAATTATCTTTAAATTTGGTGTTAGCACAGAAGTTTATCGTCCTATTCCAGTTATCGTTCTTGCAGAATACACTAAGAAAGAAGTCGTTAATATCTGCAGCATTCTGTAAATTAGGAGGTATGATGTTATCACGTTTAAATCGAATATTTAGTTGTAGCCGTTTCCAAAACTCGCGATTAGAAGTTTGATTTTGTAACGATTTTAAATACGCGGCTTTTTCTCTCCGCACCGATGCTAAGGCAGATAGTGCTCTGCCCTTTTCTTCTAAGATTAGCTTTAATGGGTAGGTTAGCCAAGGCGCTGGGGGTTTGTTTCCTCTCACTGTTTTCATCGGCGCATGAATGTTAAATAGTTCTGTGATATAGTTTGTTAACAGAGATACTTTGTACTCAATATTATTGACATAGAATAAATTATCCCAGGGCACCTGGTTTAGCTCTTAATAAAAAAGCTCTTGGTCAAATTGCTTGAAATTTCTATAAGTAATAAATTTTTGAGAATTTTTAGAATGAGGAATAGTTATAAAACACTAAGATAGTATGTGATCGCTGAGAAAGTCAGCATTTAAGGTTCCACATTTGTTCACTATATCAGGACAGCTTATAAAAATAGGATCTAATAGAGTGGAACTACTTCGTGCAATCCGGGTTGGCTCATTTATAATTTGTGTTAAACCATGAGTATCAAAAAGTTCTGTAATAGAATTTCCCAAGTTAAATAGGTTTATATTCACGTCGCCCACGATAACCAAATTATCGCAGGATGTTAATAATGTTGGTACAATATTATAGAGAAGACCTACCTACTGTATTAAGGTATACCTACCTAACTGCAATTTGACCCAAAGATGTTCAAGTACCGCTTCCGCTTCTATAGTCTCTGTTTGTAATAATTGACAATTTATACATGATTTGACGTAAGATGTGACCACACAATAAGATGAATCAGGAGAAAAACAGTTTTATTTATTTCAAAATTTTATTTATTTTTTACGGTTACAGGGTTCTATAATGCTAAAATGCCAATAAGAGAGTAGTACAATCAAAAAACATAGTCAGTAAAATTATAGTAGCAACTTATCTTGAACGGGTTTAGGTAAATCAGGAATTGGTACTAAACCTGCAACAGAAATACACCATTATGTCTCGCATGAAGAATATTTCGATCATAGCTCACTCGTTTAATGCTTCAGCAAACATAAAGAAAGCATTTTAATAGGCCAGGTAAAACAGCAAGAAACGTTTTTAAAAGATGCCAACTGGGGTTTTTCAGCGGAAACATGTACACGATGATTTTTTAAGGACGGCCCCGCTTTGGGCCTCAATTTCGGCCTTATATAAAAAAATACTTCAATAACTATTTAATCATTTCGAAATGCTTTTTTCTCAGGAATCCAAAAATCTTGTAGAAAAAAAAATTGAACGTAAAATAAAAAAGATATAGATTAAATTTATATTTTCTTAAATGGGACACCCGGTGGCCCGAGTTAATGTACGCCCCCAATATTTTGGTTGTTTTTGTATTCAAAAATTTGGTTTTTGGTACACATAAATTAGACAGTAATAAGCTACTTTTAAACTAACAGGAATGAAAATAGCACTTCCGGTTCAACCGGAAGTGACATCAACTTTTTTTTCTTAAATGGAATGACTATATTTTTTTTATGGTTTCTCATTAAGCATAAATTGTCGAACACTTTTTTCAGACGTAAATAATTCCAAAAAATAAGTGAGATACGAACAATTTTTAAATTTTTTCAAAATGGCGGCGTCAGATGAATGCGATGTAAGAAAATTACTAAGTAGGCTATGGAAATTATTAGTAAGGTTGTAGACTTGTCTGTAAAGAAGAAAATAGTTGTTTGAATTACTGATAGGTATCAGTATCTTTAGTTTTTTTTTTTTCAGAAAAACGGAATTTCATTTTCATTTTCATTTCCGAAGGGGTCCTATGGCAGTTTTTTAATGGAACTGTGCTATTTCTTTTATTAATCAGAAATAATGATTCATAAACTATAATTTTTTCGCCATTAATCACTTTTTAACGATATCCCTCGTAATAATAGAAGTATTTTTAAAAGGTAAGCGCCAACAAATCATTTTAATAAGGTACCTATCTACATTTAAATCCAAAATTGCAGATAGTCATGAAAGTGACAGACATTCGCAACAGTTGAATTAGTCTTGACTTACTCACTAATTTTCTGAAGCAAGTGTATTAAAGTTGTTATATGCAAGAAAATTAATATAAAATGCCTGAAAATTATTCAAGAGATGAAAAAGTTGACATGATCATTATTTATGGAGAGACTCGACGTAATGCAACTAGAGCACAAAGTCTGTATGAACGGAGATATCCAGAAAGAAGACAACCTCCGAGAAAAAATTTCACCCGGTTGGAGCAACAATTTAGAACTGAACCTAATGTAGAAATTGAAGAAAGATTTATTGTGTATGAAGAAACGGAAATTGATGTATTAGCTTTAGTGCATGTTGACCCAACCATTTCGATAAGACAAATTGAACATGAATTACCAGTTTCCAAAGAATTAGCCAGAAAAATTTGAAAGAAACACGGCTATCGTTCTTATAAATATTAATTGCATCAATTTTTGTATGAGAATGATTATCAACGAAGAATAACGTTTTGTAATTGGTTACAGTTGCGCCAATTAAGAAATGAAAATTTTATCATAAACATTTTGTTCACTGATGAATCGAGATTTACAAACATTGGTTTATTTAATCGAAACAACACTCGATATTGGGCAATTGATAATCCTCACATTATGAGACAAGGGGCTGTTTCAGGAGCGGTTTGACTTCAATGTTTAGTTAGGGGCACTGGGCGACCATATCATAGGTCCAATAATTTTTAACAAAACTCTAACTGGATCAAGATATCTAGAATTTCTCCAAAATATAATAGTTTCACATATTAATCAAATTCCCAATACCAATATTGACGAGGTTTATTTACAACAAAACGGCCGGATCACACAATGCTATTATCGTTAGGGATTACTTAAATCAATTATTTCCAAATCGTTGGATTGGGACCCATGGTCCAGACAGATGGTCTGCAAGGTCGCTTGACTTAACCCCACTCGATTTTTTTATTTGGGCGCATTTGAAAAATAGTCTCCATGACTGCTCCAACCACAAGGCAAGATCTGGAAGAAAGAGTTCGACACGAAATTGCACAAATAACACCTCAACAATTACAGAATATTAGACGTGCAACGATAAGTCGCGCTACTCTGTGTATTAATCATAACGGTTTGAACAATTTTTATAATGGTTTATTATAATTTAGGTTTTAAATAGTTTTGTTATTCTTGGTAATTTATTCATGGTTGTAACGTTATACCTATTAAAATTATTTTTTGTTTAATTTGTGTTTACTTTTTAAAAATACTACTATTATTACGAAGGATATTGTTAATAAATAATTAATGGCGAAAAAATTATAGTTTATGAATCTTTATTTCTGATTAATAAAAGAAATAGCACAGTTTCATTAAAAAAAATTCCATAGGATCCCTACGGAAATGAAAATGAGAATGAAATTCCGTTTTTTGAAAAAAAAAAAAAACTAAAAATGCTGATACCTATCAGTAATTCAAACAACTATTTTCTGCTTTACAGACAAGTCTACAACCTTTCCATAGCCTACTTAGTAATTTTCTTACATCGCATTCATCTGACGCGGCCATTTTGAAAAAATTAAAAAATTGTTCGGATCTCACTTATTTATTGGAATTATTTACATCTGAAAAAACTGTTGCACTAAGAAATTTATGCTTAATGAGAAACCATAAAAAAATATAGTCTTTCCATTTAAGAAAAGAAAAGTTGATGTCACTTCCGGTTCAACAGGAAGTGATATTTTCATTCCTGTCAGTGTAAAAGTAGCCTATTATTGTCTAATTTATTTGTACCAAAAACCAAATTTTTAAATACAAAAACAACCATAATATTGGGGGCGATTGACTCGTGGCCACCCGGTATATTTTTAAATATTCTGGTAGAGTATTTTTTTCTGATTTCAAACATGTATCACATATATATTATTTTTAACCATGTTTGAGTTATTAATATTTAAAAATCACATTGTTAAGAAATAATTCATGTCATAGGTCATGACTCAAAACAATAATTTTAATTTGATAATGAGAATGAGCTAAGCGAATGAAGCAATCTCACGGACAAAATAAAATCACATTTAATACGTATATTCATACACTATTTTTTGTATGAACACTACTAAAGGTATAATTATTGAAAATCTAATTTTATTTTATTTATTTTTATTTATTTTATTTAACAATACACTGCCCAACAGAGCATTCCAATTACAGGGCAGGAGATGATAAGTACATATAAAATATATTAAAAAATATTAAAAGAATATAAGTAAATAGAAATATGTTTTAATTTATACAGTTAATCTCTTTATCTCAGTTACATTGCAGTGGCATATATCAAACTGGCCTTGAAGACTATTATGGTTCTCACACATTTTGTACAATGTTGAAGACATATCTGCGTATTATTGCAACATTTTAAAATTTTGTATTTGCATTTGTCTGTCAAAAATGATATTGTGTCATGAAGTTAGACAGTCAAAGTATTCGGAGAATTTCACTGTAACTAAGGTAATAAACATTTGTTTGTCTCTACGAGTTTGTTTATAAATCACGCTTAAATAGAATGAGTTAGGCTAGACGGCAGGGAGGAAAAAATCCTAAAAAATACATTCTTGGCCCATAGGCGAGATTATTGTTGGAATCGCTTCGTTTTAGGGAGTAGTTGAACATCCTAAGTTTGCTTATAAATCAGTGAACCGCTTGATTTTTTTAAATGAAATGCTATATATATCAGTACATTTTTTAAGCCTCTTTCTAGGCTCTATTCAGTCCTATATTAACATTGAATATCTCTCAACCACTTGGATGTAATTAATTTTTTTGTTGAAACAATGCAATCTCCAGATGGATATTAAAAAAATCACCACAGTCACAATTATGAGTTTTAAGAAAAACTTATGTAAATACCTAGTTAATGTTTTTGAATATTCACTCGTGTTTAAAAGGCAAAAATATTGATTCTCATATAATCAAGTTGTGAAGAGGATTTGTGAATTTACCAAATATAGCCGTACTGCAATTTACAGGATTCTATTAAACGGTAAAGAGTTGAAAAAAAAATTTTAAAATATGATAGCTCGTCAAAAGATGTCATTCATCGATTTGTGTATGACTTTTACAATGAAGAGAAGGTACCCACATTAGAAATGATTAGCGACAAGTTACGCGACTATTCAGATTATAACTATAAATCATTAGATACTTTGCGAAACGTTTTGCTCGATTGCGGTTTGAGGTACAAAAAATTGGACAAACGAATGGTAGTTATGGAATCAGCACGCATCGTTGATCATCGATACGAGTAGAATCAATATTTTCGCCTTTTAAACACGAGTGAATATTCAAAATAACCCTTTGAGTTTAAACATGTAAGTCTTTATATAATAAAAGAACCGAGATGCAAATAGAGACATAATTTATCTTGACGAAGCATGGTTTGGAAAGCAAAATTTTAAGGAACATGCCGCTGAAAAAATTGTTTAGCACTCAATCATACTATTTTACGTCTGCCTCCATATTATTGCGTTTTCAACGCCATTAAAATGGTCTGGGCTAATGTAAAAACAAGACTACGTGAATTTAATCAATCCCCACAATTAAGCCAGTCTGTCTTAAATTATATAAAGGTAATAATAGACGAAATAGGCAAAAGCGATATATGGAGGAAGTGTGTATCTCATGTGATAAAAAAGGAAAATGAATATTCTATATTACCACCACCTATTTAGTCTAATTATTATTAATCTAAATACCGATTCAAGTTCTGAAAACTCAGATAGTGACGAATGAAATATTGTTTATTTATAGTTCATAGGCAAAGCTTTTTTGAAATTTGTTTATTTAACGTCGACCTATTTCCTCTACTAAGACCAATTACCAATCCCAGGAAACGAGTTCTCCCTTTAAAATTTTACCGAGTGTTTCCTTTGTAGAATACCAGAAATGTTCTACCTGCCTAATATCATGATACCGCAAAGTTCAAAGTATCATGGCCTAACATTTAATAAACAAGACAGTCGCTGCTTTACGCCCCTTCGGAAGGATTATATACCATCTATGCAACTCCCGCCTAAGACTACATAACTTTGCCGCTAGAAGATAGAACGAGAGGTAGGTCACTAGACAATGGACGTAGCCTGAATGTATCATTTATGTGACTTATCAAATGTGATAAATCTATTTTTTCATTAACCACTTCTATTGAATAAAGGTATTATAGAAATCCCTTTCCTTAACAATTAAAAAATAATTATTTAGTATTTAAAACGTTTTTATATTTCTGCCGTCGCCGCTTATGTCAGATAAAGGAGATGCTGACTTTACTCCGAGTTTCCGGTTTTATGCTGTCCCAACTGAGAACATATACAGGGTGTAATCAGTTTTTTGTCATAAAAAAAACTGGTAATGGGGACCGACTAGACAAACAAAAAATCTTTATGACTTTGTGGCGACCATCGGCCAATCTGAATAGCCGGAATAGCCACCACGC
Organism: Stenurella melanura; assembly: GCA_963583905.1. Taxonomy (NCBI): domain Eukaryota; kingdom Metazoa; phylum Arthropoda; class Insecta; order Coleoptera; family Cerambycidae; genus Stenurella; species Stenurella melanura. Next base: position 109,021,952 of record OY757315.1, on the reverse strand, counting down.
GCGGCAGCTCTTATTGTCGGGGCGAGGCGTGGGTCCGACTTTGGGTTTCGCTGTTGGCGTAATTATTTAGGTTAAGATATGTTAGTTAACCCAAAAAGTTGGAGCTATTGTTGCGGGTGCCAGTCGATAAACAATCGACGAGGGACAGGGGATGACAAAACGTACAAATGGTTGTAAACACCGAAAATAAATGCTGATAAAAATATTTAATGACAATTGAAATATGGTACAATGAACTGGATTACAAACATATAAAACATGTGAACAATTCAAATAGCATGTATGAATCAATTGACAATAAATGCACGGCGACCTGATAAACAAATGCTTATGACGTAAACAAAAATCAACCTACAACCAAACACCGCGAATGCACCTACGCCTAGCGCGCAAGAAACGTACCCCTGGTGCCAGCAATTTGAAATTTTGACAGCTCCATCAGTGCATTCCCCTTGCAGTTTGCAGTATTGCAGTAACCTAACTTTACAATTGACAACAAGATCAGATGGAAATATCTTATCTCGTGGCACACTAAACTACCCACTTAACAGTAAGTACTTTACTCAATTATTATAACAAGTGTCGAGCGAACGTCAAACAAATGGAGTACTGGTTAATAAGTATATTATAAGTAAATTCATGTACGTGAGCCAAAACACCGAAACTAACTTCTACTTTTTGCTGGTAATTCAAATATGCATATGAGCCTAGTTACTCAATCAACAGCTGTTATATGAGTTTACAGTTGTTATGAATTTGTGAAATATTTGAAGACAAAATAAAGAGCAGGCTGGCAGCTGTTCGGTCACGATTTTTCTGAGATCAACTTCACTCTGGTTCCCGAAGTTCTGATTAAGCAACACGTGCGATGTGCTCTCCACGGTTGTCCCACAATGTAAATGAAAAGGATAGACTTACTTTCTTACTGGCGAGGCTTACTGCAATAACTAGTAGGCTGGTTTGGAAGCGGGTGAAGGCAGATGACATCCCACATATAAGCGTAGCCGGAAAACAGATTTGGTTGCCCAGATGAGGGTCCGGACGATCGACGACTCGCCCCTCTGGAGACTCTCCTTGGAGATCCCGATAATCGCTCTCGCAATATTGTGGTTCGCTTGGCTCTACAAGTGGCTTTACTTTTTGTGTAGGTGCAGGTCAGACCTCCATAAAAGAGTACATTTCCATAAAATACAGAATGACAAAGCCCCAAAAATAAAAAGTACGGGAAGAACCTGGAATGAACATTTTCCAGTCAAGGATGAGTAATTTAATTGAGTAGGCTTAATGAGGTACTCACCCTAGATCTTATTAGGTCCTTTTCACCATGGAAATCAGGAGAGAAATGACAGCAATTTCATTTGCCAAGATGGCAACCTCTTTCCTCTTTCACCTTTTTTCTCTACTCTCAAAAAAAACTCCCCTCTTATCTCCTGACATTTCTAAATTCCCCACTTAAACTGTCAAATCAAGAATAGTAAACAAACCCAGTGGCAGCTTAATAAGTCATGGTCTATTTAAGTCAAATCAAATAACAGGTAAAGCCAATTGCGAAGCCCGAACTTTCAAGAATCATTTTATGACACTATGTACACGAAGGCTTGCTTCGCATTAAGATAATTAACTTAACATAACCTGACCCAAATCTGTTTCTGTCTTGGCTACTGCAACATTGTGAAACCTAACATTGACAAACACAACCAAAGGATAATAACAAACAGGTTAGTAAAAACAGAAAACATGTACCCAACTATATACAACACTAAGCTATTCTGTAGGACACAGACAAGGAATTGTGCAACGGGGAAAGATGGTCTACTCTGTACAAAATACCACACATAAATAAGGTATGCGACAGGTGGCTAAATATTTATATTTAGAATAAAAAAATATTGTGCGTTACGCCAGGTTTGATTAAACGACTATTAAATTAGTGACTTATTTATTTACTGTCAGATGTTTTGAGAACGACTTCAGAGTCGAGTAGGCAACCACATAAACACAACAGCGTGTGTTTAATCGAACACTCACAAATAAATAACGGTTCCCCTATCAGTGGATACCGAACCGTTACAACTTTTCCCTCTAGGGGCACTTTGGAAAACGCTGATCTAGGTCAACATATTTAATATCGTCGACCGCCTTTGATGTACCGCCTCAACTGAACTGAGGCAAGTATAAAGAGGTAAATAATTCGTTCTCTCTTCATGCACAATTGCAAGCAAATAATGGCCACAGAGGTTTAAACAGAGCATTTATTTACATGTGTGTTTTTAATTTGGAACAAAATATTGGATTGTTTATAATTTAGAAAATTTAAATGTGGTTTATTAACATTTGTAATATAAATGAGTGTCCTGGGTTAAAAGCTTACTACCTACCTAAATGATTCAAAATCTCTGCATCTGTATCAATACACAGTTCGGTACGTCGAATTAAGTACATACGCACTTCGTTCAACACTAAACACTAAACTGTCAACCAACGTTGTCAATAAAGAAAAATAAAATAAAAACTTGGGCCAAAAGTGAATACAAAAAGAACGAACAAGTAAGTTGTGTGTGTACGTAATCAAGAATTTGACAACTTGAACGGTAAGTCAATAAAATAAATTTTAACTATAACTACACAATGACGCTCAAAAATAACAAAAACAACGAACGGCGGGTTGGACGTGTGTACATAACGAAACACCGACAGTAACTAAAATATTGCACAAGGGAGAGTTAGAGTATAGTTTTCTTCAGATCAGATCTAGATCTAAACCTACCTTAATATTCCAGCAGTTCTCAAAAATTTTTATTGAAAATTTGCGAAATTTTTGTTTATTTTTTTTCTCCAAAACTATGAGCTTTAGACCCCATGTTATATAAGGTTTTTTTGTTTGTCTTGTCGTTCCCTACCACCAGTTTTTTAATGACATGAAACTAATTACACCCTGTATACTATATATCATTTGCATTGTGAGTTTCGCCCTATTGAGACAGAGTTTGTATAATATACAGATTCGGAAATTCGAAGCCTTGCCGTAGATGAACGCAGGGCATTGGTCTTCGTTTATAGCACCACCGCTTGGTCACCCATTTTGCTTTCAGTAGCCTAGACGTAAAGACGGGGGAATAAAATAAATTAATCTCAATTTCGTTAAAATGCCGGCTGCTTATACAACTGCTGAAAAAGTAAAAATTGTGAAGTGGAACTTTGGGGTCCATTCCATTGAAGACAGAATAAATTTATTTACTGTGGAATTTCAAGACAGACCAATCCCCTCACTTCGTTAATATATTTGTAATGATTATTAGTTGATTTTAATTTCTGAGAGTTATTTAATTTTATTTTAATGCTCTATTTTCATTTAATTTTTAATAAGGATAATTTATTTTTAATAATTATTAGTTGATTTTGATTTCTGAGAATTATTTATCTTATTTTAAGGCTGCATTTTTATTTCGTTTTTAATAAGAATTATTATTTTATTCCCATGGCCTTTATGGCTAAAAAAAAATCTACAGAAACATTTTCAATAGAAGAAATTATTTGTCAAAATTGACGAGATAGTTTCGTTCCGTAGAAATTATTAGCGATAGATCCTTCTTCAGTTCATACGGTGTCGACTCGATTACTTTCACAACCTGCGATCACGAATTATGGGGCTATATTGCGAATTACAATTTCTGAATCTGTATACAAAGCAAAGTAATTTATATATCTACACAATATGTTTGTATATTCATGTCATACTTACCTACAATATTTGGAAAAACAATAATAAAAGCAGAGCTAGGACCTATCCCGGTTTCTGAATACGCCAGGATTTCAACATAAAGCGGTTCGGATGTTGGAATGAAGGAGATATCGAAGACGGTGCCGTGAACATTATATGTATACAGCAGTGTCTTTTTGTCTCCGGTGTAGATAGAAATTTGGTAGGTGGTAGATTCACAATTTGTGACGGGAGACCAAGATAAAATGAAATTCAAATCCAGCATTACATTTCCAACTCTGTCCGGAACTAAAATAAAAATAATACGTAGTTACTATAAGGGAATTTCTAGAACTGTGTGTTATGGCGTTAAACAGGAATCAAAGTATGAGCCTTAAGCCTGCTACGACATTGATAACCATATTTTATCGATATATTTACCCAACTAGCTTCGTCTTAACATTTAAATATTCTACGATTATTTTGTCTCATTATTGTTTTATTAATGCTTCTAACTCCTAATTGGAATTGATTATATTAGAACTCCACAGAACACTATTTTGTTTTCTGCAAGTGAACTGTTTTATACGAAGGCGTGGAAAGGACATAGTAAAAATATTTTTATAATTGCCAGTTTAAACTTGCAATTATCTATAATTGCAACTTTAAACTTGCAATTATCCATAATTGCAACTTTAAACTTGCAATTAGGCAATTATACCTAATTGCAACTTTAAACTTGCAATTATACCTAATTGCAACTTTAAACTTGCAATTATCCATAATTGCAACTTTAAACTTGCAATTATACATAATTTCAATTAGGTATAATTGCAAGTTTAAAGTTGCAATTAGGTGTAATTGCAAGTTTAAAGTTGCAATTATGGATAATTGCAAGTTTAAAGTTGCAATTATGGATAATTGCAAGTTTAAAGTTGCAATTATAAATAATTGCAAGTTTAAACTGGCAATTATAAAAATATTTTTACTATGTCCTTTCCACGCCTTCATAGTTTTATGAATTTATCATTAAGACATTTCTATAGCAAAATTGTAAAATATCTTATAACATGGTTAAGAAATCATTTAATATACGTTTCCGTTATTAAGTTATAGAACATTTCAGGTTATAAAACTCAATTATTCTATAACGCTTTTGGTAATGTTCAGCAGCAACGTTATAAATGCGCATTGGAATTATGTTATACTTACTTCTTAGCAACTTATTTTAAAGGTCTGTGACAACATTGCTTTCAATAATAATTGTTATTCCAGAGCCTCTTATAAAAGCATCCTTCGTTACATTTTCTAACATTTATTAAAAAAAATGTATTAATGATCAAACATTTTATTCTCCTATGCTCTGGTACTATAACGAACTATTCCTGGGCAGATTTGAAATTGTCAGTAGCTCATGCTTATGCATCAGTATATTAACCGGCGCACGCTCGATAATATTCAAATTAAATTAAATAAATAAATCAAACTAACTGAAAAATGAAGTTGAGTCGAGTATTTATAATAAAGTCGGTTAGTCACATGGAACGTAGAACTATCAACACCAATATAAATCCTTTATTTAATTTAATATTTCCTTAATAAAAGAGAACTACTTTTTGGGCGGAGCCACGTGACTGCCGGTCCGGGACATATCGAACAATACGCCACACTAGACTAAATTCTTTCTCTTTAACTCGAGCCGTCCTTTGAGATGGACGTAATTGAAATTTTGTTAGACCCTAAAGGGGATATTAAGAACCTTATACGTATAAGGTAATAGTTAATTTGTTACATATCGTTAAATACCATCTAACGTTTAAAAATATTGTTTTAGGATTTTTCCATAAAATAACAAATTTCCTTTTAACGTCGAAGTGATCTCAATGTTACACTTTTGCTTCATGAAAAATTACATATGTTCAGCTTTTCTTAATAATTAGTAATTAAACTCTACTCTTTCGTCTTGGTGACAAAGTATTTTGTGCATAGCACGTTTCCACGATTTCATAACCTCAAAATGGAATTAAGGCGACGACATACGAATCATTCCAAGACAGCAAAATGGTGGTCCCAAACATCAAACTACATAACATTTAAATCCGTATTCATCCCAGAACAGGAGCGCACTTAGGAATTTCTCACATCAGGATTCTTAAAACAAAAGATAAGTACTTTTGATTATTACCTCATTTAAAAGGGATTATTTTCACTTATAGTAGATTTTGCTTCATGAAAGCAAGGTACCTAATTTTGATTCATAAAGTCAAGTATCTTAAGTTTTAAATCTTAGATTCAAGCGACTTTTGTAAGATTTTGGTTTTTTAATTCGTTGTGTTATATTAATTCACAGTTACCTCTTATCTTGATTCGATGTTGTAAATATTTCATCGTAGTATTGTATATTATGTATATGTGCTTTTGTTGGGTTATATATGGTAATAGTCGTGGTGCATTTTGTTGTAACGAGTTAATGAATTTTGAGCTACTTTACGAGACATATTTTGTAATATAGTTATTTTGTCTCTCGTAAAAGTCTCAAGTTTACATTGAAGTTAGGTAATGGTAAAGCCATGGGGCATTTCGTTGTAATATATGTTTTATTAGTATTGAGATACCGTTACGAGACTTTTTTTTTGTAATATAGTTATTTTTCTCTCGTAAAATTCTAAAGTTTACCTCGAAGCCCCAGGCCTTATATTGTAATATATGATTTTTAGTATTGAGGTAAAGTTACGAGACGTATCTTTTGTAATATATTTTTTTGTCTCATAAACACCTCAAATTTATTTTGCTGTTGAGCAACTTGTAATATAGTGTATCTTGTAATATAGTTCATTTTGTACATATTTCTGGTTGATATTTTGCTATACAGTATCGCTGATGCTGGGATAGCTCATCTTTTTTGTAATATAATATTTTGTAATATAGTAGTACTTTTCTTACTTTTTATTGGGTATTTTGCCACTGAAAAATATTTAAAAATTTTAATGAAAAAACCTCTGCGCCAAACGGATCAGACAGAGGTTGGTTCTTGAGTACTTGACTGTTTCAAAAAGTCTCACATCTAAAGATATATAAACTAGAACAATGTTATAAACTAAAAACTGAAAATCAAAGCTATAGGTAGTTAACGTTTCGGAAGAGAATCTACTTCCGTTCTCAAAACTTTTTTGGCCGTCAACCGTGACAGTTCTTTGTTTATGTATTTCCATAGTCACGTGAGACATTAAATTATATTTATCTTATTTTTACTTACTTCGTCTCTAAGGATGGGCAACTAACTAGTACAAAAATCTATTGAATAGTTAGAAACGCATCTATCCTCGTTTAATAAAACAATCGCGGATTCTTTAAGTTTTCTTTTAGTTCCGTTGCTCTCTTTTTCCAAAATCTTCGCCGAGTCCCATTTAATTCTATGATTATTATCCCACGCGTGTTCACAAATTTTGTATTTTTCAAATTCTCCCCTTCTAGCGTAATTTCTATGTTCACCAAGCCTTACGTTGAAAGGTCTAGATAATTCACCTACGTAATGTTTTCCGCACTCACACGGAACACTATAAATACAATTTTTTGAATTTTGAACAATATTTGGAGGTTTGGTTCTTGATAAAACCGATCTTAGCGTGGAGCCCGTTTGAAAAACCGTTCGTACGGAAAACCTATTCCCAATTTTTCGTAATTTATCCGATAAACCATGTATATATGGAATTACTGCCATTGACCTAAATACCTCAGGTTGTGATAGTATATTATCTCTACTACCAATGTTCAATAACTGACTATCAACAAAACTCTCAGGATATTGATTATTTAATAAGACAGTTTTTATAAATTGTTTTTCGTTCCTTAATATTACATCATTTGAAGAAATAATTTTGGCCCTATCATACAAACACTTAACAACAACTTTCTTAACACTAATATGTTGATTTGAATTGAAATTTAAGTATCTGTTTGTGTGTGTTTGTTTTCTATACACACTGGTTTGGTATGTGTTATCTAATTTTTTAATTAAAATATCTAAGAAAGGTAATTCATTATTATTCTCTATTTCTATTGAAAATTTAATTGAAGGTTCTTTTTCGTTAATCTGATACAAAAAATTACTTAAACATTCTTTACTATAAGGCCATATAGCAAAAATGTCATCTACATATCTCCACTATACAATGGGTTTATAAGCTAGATTATTAATTTTATTTTCCTCGCAATTTTCCATAAAATGTTACTTAATATTGGAGATAATGAAGAACCCATGGCCATCCCAAAGTCTTGTTGATAGAAGTCATTATTTAATTGAAAGTATGTTGTTTTAATGCAAAGTGTAAGTAATTCCATGATAGTTTCAATGCTTAACTTAGTTCTATTCGCCAAATTCCCATCTTGTTGCAATTTGTTTTTAATTATTATTAATGTTTTATCTACAGGAACATTTGTAAATAGGCTTACTACATTAAAACTGACGATTAGATGATTATTGTTAAAATAATTTTCTGACAGCTTTTCCAAAAAATGTTTGCTATTTTTAATATAAGACTCGGAGGAACCTGATAAAGGATTTAGGATTTTTAATAAATATTTTGAGAGTTTACTACATGGAGAATTAATTGAACTCACAATTGGTCTTAAGGGGATGTCAGGTTTATGAATTTTTGGCAAACCATAGAAATGAGGAGGCTTGCTGTGATGTGGAGTTAACATATATGATACAAAAATTACGAACTTGATAAATGATGGAAATAATTCCAAATTAAATAAAGATCCTACAAATTCTTTAGAAAACAAAATATATAGAGTCTTATTTAAACACAAACACGAATTTACAGATATTGAACGAAAGAAATAGAGAGTAATAATGAATTACCTTTCTTAGATATTTTAATTAAAAAATTAGATAACACATACCAGACCAGTGTGTATAGAAAACAAACACACACAAACAGATACTTAAATTTCAATTCAAATCAACATATTAGTGTTAAGAAAGGTGTTGTTAAGTGTTTGTATGATAGGGCCAAAATTATTTCTTCAAATGATGTAATATTAAGGAACGAAAAACAATTTATAAAAACTGTCTTATTAAATAATCAATATCCTGAGAGTTTTGTTGATAGTCAGTTATTGAACATTGGTAGTAGAGAGAATATACTATCACAACCTGAGGTATTTAGGTCAATGGCAGTAATTCCATATATACATGGTTTATCGGATAAATTACGAAAAATTGGGAATAGGTTTTCCGTACGAACGGTTTCTCAAACGGGCTCCACGCTAAGATCGGTTTTATCAAGAACCAAACCTCCAAATATTGTTCAAAATTCAAAAAATTGTATTTATAGTGTTCCGCGTGAGTGCGGAAAACATTACATAGGTGAATCATCTAGACCTTTCAACGTAAGGTTTGGTGAATATAGAAATTACGCTAGAAGGGGAGAATTTGAAAAATCCAAAATTTGTGAACACGCGTGGGATAATAATCATAGAATTAAATGGGACTCGGCGAAGATTTTGGAAAAAGAGAGCAACGGAACTAAAAGAAAACTTAAAGAATCCGCGATTATTTTATTAAACGAGGATAGATGCGTTTCTAATTATTCAATAGATTTTTGTACTAGTTGGTTGCCCATCCTTAGAGACGAAGTAAGTAAAAATAAGATAAATATACTTTAATGTCTCACGTGACTATGGAAATACATAAACAAAGAACTGTCATGGTTGACGGCCAAAAAAGTTTTGAGAACGGAAGTAGATTCTCTTCCGAAACGTTAACTACCTATAGCTTCGATTTTCAGTTTTTAGTTTATAACATTGTTCTAGTTTATATATTTTTAGGTGTGAGACTTTTTGAAACAGTCAAGTTTTTTCATTAAAATTTTTAAATATTTTTCAGTGGCAAAATACCCAATAAAAAGTAAGAAAATCTGAATATGCCGCAAATAAACAATTACAGACAATATATAGTAGTACTATTGTATATATGTAACATTTGTTTTTTGTTTATCTTTATTTTTCCTTGATTATACTCAGTAATCATAGCGTCCAAGCCTTGAACTCACTGCCGTTATGCTCTCCGTATCTTTACTGTGCTAGTCAGGTTAAACCAGTGACGCTAACCACGTCGCTCGTAGGGTGGCCCACATAAGAACTACTTGAGCAATATTTTAACACCAAATCAAATTTTTCAAAACAACGACACAGAACACAATAAAATATATTTGAGAATTGATTTTTTGCGTTAGCTGTGTGTTTATATTTTGTCATAATTAGAGTCTATTTTTACTTCAACATCCACGTAGTGGATTGGAAGTATAGTAATCGTAAAAAAAAATTCATTTTTTTTTTCTCGAAATAGAGAAGCTAATACATAATATCAAACCCAATAACTCCACTAAGTCATTAGAATATTTAAGCGCTGATACAGAAATTGCGCTGAAGCATGTAGAAAATAATACTGCTGACAAACATACGACATCAAAAATTATCAAGTCGAAATGCTTAGCTTCAGGCAAAAGTAATAGTTTGTATAACGATGAATATCTAATGATGAATACCTAACTGTGAAATCTATCAAAAATAAATTAACAGAAGACAATAAAGGTAAGACTGTCATAGCAATAACTAAAGATGATTACCTACATTAAAAAAACATTAAACTCTTTAGATCCTAGTACATATAAACAGTTAAAAACGGACCCGAGAGAGAAATTTCAAAAGGCAATCAAATCAGTTATCAACAATTCAATTAGTATACTAGATAAGAGCAATATTTATAAATTAACTACCAAAATACCTAAATTATACTCTTTAATAAAATTGCACAAAGAAAATTTGCCTATCAGACCAGTTGTCTCTTATACAACTGCACACTCAATTAAAATTTCAAGTAGACTCATTGATATCCTAAAAGAAAAATGTAAATTCATGCCTAAGTATAATATTACGAATTCTTATGAATTAATTTCCAAAATTAGAAATACCACGCTACCGCCAAAGGCTAAACTTGTTTCCCTTGATGGCCAAAACTTGTTCCCTAGTATTCCACCCAGAGACGTAATAGACATTGTGGAGGAATTATTACACATGGATTAATTATGGGAAACCCACTAAGTACCTCACTTGCCAAAATCTTTATGAATAATTTAGAAACTAATATCTTCGGTAACCATCTAGACAATAATTTTTTGTACTGGTATACCGGGTGAGTGACGAATTGCGCTCGCACCGATATTTCCTAAAATATTTGGAATAGAAAATTGAAATTAGGAGGCCTTATTACTCGACTAAAATGCCATCTTTTCAATAAAAAATCGAGTTTGGTGCACATCCGGTTTGACCGGAAATACCCACAACTTTCGATTTTTAAATGGGACACCCTATATATTTTTACATTTTTGGAATCTAGAGGAAATTTTGAATACAATACATCTATTTTGGTCACTTTTTGATAAACATTAAAAATTTTATTAAAAAATGTATTTCTGAATCCAGAGTGCTGTGGTGTCCAAAATATATTTTAGTTTGTGTGCTATGTTACTATAAAAATAAAAAGAACAATATGATTGCATTACTTAATTCTCTAGAGGCGTTTAAAATTTTTAAATGTGATTTTTACCCACTAACTCGGTTTTTTAAATGGGAATTTAATCGTTCACCAGCATTTTTAAATACCTCATTTTCATACGAATCTAATGATACCAAAATTTTGAAAATCCGCTCAGAAATATTTGAGATTTCAGTCAAAATACAATGCAATCAAGCTTTTAGAAACATGCGGCTAATAAATAATAGATTAGTGGGCTTTGGAAACTAAAATGGCACATTTCTGTGTAAATCTGGTAACCTAATAACATTGGAAAAATAGCCATTGAATGTAATAAAACATCTCCAAGTACTCCAAGCCAACAGTTAAACCCAAATCTTTCCTGAATATTCCCCCGCCCTACCAACCTCGGATTTTCTTGAGCCCAGTACCTAGTATTATTTCTGTTAAACATACCTGGGTTCGTAAATCTACTTTCATCTGAATATAAAAAAATATGAAAAGGAAAACCTGGTTTTGTTGTACTGCATTTAAGAACCAGTTGCAATATACTAGCCTCCTGTCGTTATCATCTCCATAAAGATGTTGGTGTATTTGGTATTTATAAGACCGAAATTTATGTTTCTTTAAAATTCTGCAAACCGAAGACTGACTAATGTCGCATTCCATTGACAATTCCCTTGTTGATGTTGTTGGGTGTACCATCACAAATCCTAATACATCAATTTCTTTGTCCTCACTTACAATAAATGTTTGATGGTCATCTTGTTGATTGGGTTCGTTTTTTAATTCTTGTTCAACTCTGGCAAACAAGTGTCTGCTTGGATGACGTCTGTTGGGATATCGTTGCTGATACAGTTCTGCAGCTGCAGTTGAATTTTTGAGACGCTCTCCATGTATCAGTAACATATCGACCTTTTCATTTCTACTAAAATTATTCATTTTCTTTAATTTTTACTCAAAGAGATTTCCGGAACGCTTTATTTTGTATCTGTCTGACAGCTGATATTGTTTTATTACATTCAATGGCTACTATGATTTTTCCAATGTTATTAGGTTACCAGATTTACACAGAAATGTGCCATTTTAGTTTCCAAAGCCCACTAATCTATTATCTATTAGCCGCATGTTTCTAAAAACTTGGTTGCATTGTATTTTGGCTGAAATCTCAAATATTTCTGATCGGATTTTCAAAATTTTGGTATCATTAGATTCGTATGAAAATGAGGTATTTAAAAATGTTGGTGAACGATTAAATTCCCATTAAAAAAAACCGAGTTAGTGGGTAAAAATCACATTTAAAAATTTTAAACGCCTCTAGAGAATTAAGTAATGCAATCATATTGCTCTTTTTATTTTTATAGTAACGTAGCACACAAACTAAAATATATTTTGGGCACCACAGCACTCTGGATTCAGAAATAGATTTTTTAATAACATTTTTAATGTTTATCAAAAAGTGACCAAAATAGATGTACTGTATTCAAAATTTCCTCTAGATTCCAAAAATGTAAAAATATATAGGGTGTTCTATTTAAAAATAGAAAGTTGTAGGTATTTCCGGTCAAACCGGATGTGCATCAAACTTGATTTTTTATTGAAAAGATGGCATTTTAGTCGTGTAATAAGGCCTCCAAATTTCAATTTTCTATTCCAAATATTTTAGGAAATATCGGGGCGAGCGCAATTCGTGACTCACCCGGTAGATATGTAGATACCATTTTTGCCTGTTTTACCGGGACCACTAGACAATTAACCAAGTATTTGGATCATATTAATAACCTACATCCGAATATAAAATTTACTATTGAAGAAGAAGTCGATAAAAGTATAAATATTCTGGATTTAACTATAACTAGACTAAACAACAAACATGATTTTTCGATCTATCATAAACCTTCGCATACAGACACAACTATACATAACAATTCGACACATCCCTTTCAACATAAATGTTCCAATGTCAATAAGTAATTTCAACAAACAATATAACATCATTAAACAAGTTGCTGTCAATAACGGGTTTCACCTCCTCGTAATAGAAAATATTATAGCTAGAAGAAGTATACTAAGGCCTTGAAGTTAACATATTCAGTCAAAAAGAAAAACGACTCAAACTTCAAAACAATCACGTATTTAGGCTCCCCCAACGCAAAAATTTCGGCATATTTAAGAAACGTAATTTGAATATTTCTTATAAAACAAATAATTCATTAGGAAAATTCATTAAAAATAATAAAGACAAAATCCAAAAACACTATAAATCAGGAGTCTATAAGTTGACTTGCGGTTCTTGCCCTGGGGTATATTGGTCAAACAGGTAGAAGTTTCAAGAAACGTCATTATTAGCACAAAAATAGTTACATTAAGAATAAAACTGACTACATTTATTAGAAAAAAACATTCCTTTAAGGATGATTTCGAAATTTTACACGTAGAGAGTAAATGATTGAGATTAGATTTATTGGAATGTTTAGAAATTAATAAACATAAACGTTTGGATAATTTGTTAAATGATCAAAGCGAGATAAATCATTCACCACTACTTAACATTACTTTGAAATGATTTGCATAGGCAGTATAGTTTTTATAAATTTATTCCAAATTTAATATTTTGTATAAGGTATTTATTAGGTATCTTTTATTATTATGCTAATTACTTTTATAATATGAAATCCGTTAATATTATTCTCAAAATGTATATATTTAGATATCCCTTCTTTTTTGTTATACCAATTACTTTCATTTTCAAAGATTCAGTAGATTCAGTAATTAAGGAGATAGTTTATAGATTGTAAGTTAGTTATCAACTCACAATCCGATGAAGTCTATGTTAGGTGAAGCGATTGTCATGGTTCTTAATATATTATTGTGAAAATCAAACCACAGTGTGTTCGTAAAATTTAAGTTTACCTGTTTCTATTTATTGATATTAATGTATTTAAGATAGATTTAATCACTAAATATTTATTACTGAACTTTATTAGATATTCTTTGGTCAAATTAAACACTAAATCATTATTTTGGCACTTGTTTATGTCTTTTATGAACTTGCATTTTATTTGAGATGGTTTATTTATTTCACATTAACCTATATAATTGTCTGTAATTGTTTATTTGTGGCATATTTAGATTTTCTTACTTTTTATTGGGTATTTCGCCACTGAAAAATATTTAAAAATTTTAATGAAAAAACCTCTGCGCCAAACGGATCAGACAGAGGTTGGGTCTTGAACACTTCACTGTTTCAAGAAGTCTCACACCTAAAAATATATAAACTTGAACAATGTTATAAACTAAAAACTGAAAATCAAAGCTATACAGACTGTCTATTTTACGACGGCCACACCAAATATCTCGCTTAATATCTATTGTAGAAGAATAAAGTTTTAGAAACAGATATCCCATTTTTTGTGAGCTATATTTCAGTAAAAAGAAATTTGAAATCCATAGCCTACTTTATGAGATATATTACAAAAATCTGAAAAATAGGAAAACCACATACGGTTATAGCTTCCTTATTTGAGGAGATACGAAAAAAGTTAAAGGAATGAAAGTTGACGGCAAAGACAATAAGAATAATAACGTGTAACAAAAAAATCGAAAAATGCAGTTGGCTTGGACATACGCTATTGTGCAAAAATGAAAAATACATATCTCAAAGTAGGCCATGACGCCATTAATTCCGTTATTTTTTTCTCATTCCAACGATATAAAACATGTCACAGAAATTTTAACCGATAGTGTCATTATTTAATATTTTATGAATACCACAATTCATATAATTGAATCGTAACAATCAGCTGTGCCATAATAGTAAAAATTCACTTTATAATAATTATAATTCCGTAATTATTTATTACAATTTAATACAAACCAAGAAATATCTCATAAATAAAAATACAAGTACAAAACGAACATCCAAAGAAAAAAACGAAAAACTATGTATAACAGTACTACCTACTACTATATTGAAACAAAATTGTGTGTATTTATTTTTCTAACTACAAATGCTCAAATTGTGCACCATGCATTCTGACACATAAACGTGCTCTACGAGACACGTCACGCATTACATTTTGGAGCATTTCAGGTGTAATTGCCTCACATGCGTTTCGAATTCTGGTTTTGATGTCCTCAATATTTTCAGGGGCAGTTTGAAATACCTTGTCTTTAATGTAACCCCAGACGAAAAAATCGAAGGGAGTAATATCTGGTGATCGAGCTGGCCATAGAATGGGTCCATAGGTGCCTATCCAGCTATCTGGCATAACTTGATTTAAATAATTTGTACATATTACAGCAGTGTGAGGTGGAGCCCCATCTTGTTGAAAATATGAATAATTTAATCTTTCCGCCACTGTTAATTCATAAAGAAAATCTTGAAATTCGTTTTGCAGGAAATTAAGGTATCTACGAGCGGTTAATTTGCCATCATAAAAATAAGGTCCAATTACTTTAGTCCCTAAAAGACCCAACCAAACATTCGTAGAAAATCTTTCTTGGAAAGCAGTCTCTCTGCACCAATGTGTATTTTCTCGTGTCCACTTATAATGCATATTTCTATTGAAAAATCCATTATTAGAAAAATTTGATTCGTCCGACCAAAGAATTTTGCTACATATCAGCGCGTCATTCCTTTTCTTATTTAATAACCATCTACAAAATCTTACTCTCCTTGGCTTATCTCCCTCATTTAAATGTTGAACTTTCCTCATTTTGTAGCATCGAAATCCGTTTTTTTTAATATTTTTCTTGCACTGTCTTTTTTTATGCGACAGTTTCTCTGAATTTGTCTCAAAGAGGTTTCCTCATTTTGGCTAACATAATTCATTACTCTATTCACTTTTCTTACATTATCCGCAACATGCGCTCGCCTTACTACTTTTTTTGAAAATGAACCGTGCGTTTTTAGATTTTGAACTAACTTCCTAAACATAGTTCGATTTGGCTGCGGAGCATCTGGAAATCTATCTCCGTAAACCGTGACTGCCATCTCAGCGTCAAAATTGCACTGACAAATGCTAATCATATCGAATTTGTTATTATTGGTGTACACCATAATTACTGATATAAAATTTGTCTTAGAACTCGACAACGCAACATACAACATACAACAGTGACAATCTGTCAAATTTATTAATAACTGTATACATTGTTTTTCACTAATTATGGCACAGCTGATTGTTACGATTCAATTATATGAATTGTGGTATTCGTAAAATATTAAATATTGACACTATCGGTTAAAATTTCTGTGACATGTTTTATATCGTTGGAATGAGAAAAAAATAACGGAATTAATGGCGTCATGGCCTACTTTGAGATATGTATTTTTCATTTTTGCACAATAGCGTATGTCAAAGCCAACTGCATTTTTCGATTTTTTTGTTACACGTTATTATTCTTATTGTCTTTGCCGTCAACTTCCATTCCTTTAACTTTTTTCGTATCTCCTCAAATAAGGAAGCTATAACCGTATGTGGTTTTCCTATTTTTCAGGTTTTTGTAATATATCTCATAAAGTAGGCTATGGATTTCAAATTTCTTTTTACTGAAATATAGCTCACAAAAAATGGGATAACTGTTTCTAAAACTTTATTCTTCTACAATAGATATTAAGCGAGATATTTGGTGTGGCCCTCGTAAAATAGACAGTCTGTATGTAGTTAACGTTTCGGAAGAGAATCTACTTCCGTTCTCAAAAAGAGACGAAGTAAGTAAAAATAAGATAAATATAATTTGATGTCTCACGTTACTATGGAAATACATAAACAAAGAACTGTCATGGTTGACGGCCAAAAAAGTTTTGAGAACGGAAGTAGATTCCCTTCCGAAACGTTAACTACCTATAGCTTTGATTTTCAGTTTTTAGTTTATAACATTATTCTAGTTTATATATTTTTAGGTGTGAGACTTTTTGAAACAGTCAAGTACTCAAGAACCAACCTCTGTCTGATCCGTTTGGCGCAGAGGTTTTTTCATTAAAATTTTTAAATATTTTTCAGTGGAAAAATATCCAATAAAAAGTAAGAAAACTTATATAATTATTCTGAACCATATTTCTCAGTTTAATTTTGTTAAACTTCATTTGTTTTTTTTTTTTTGTTTAATTATTAATGTACTCATATTTTCATAAACCTTATATGTGTGCTTAGTATTTATTTCTTGAAGTCGTTTGTACGATTTTCAAAACAAAAATAATGTTTGTGCGTGTACTATTTTTCTGTAACCAAATTGGACTGGTGATACTTGCACACTTACCACATTGTTCTGCGTTAACACTTAGCACCAATAGAAAAGCAAACAAACTTAGTACACGGAACATTTTGGATAGTTAACTTTATTACCAAATTATTAACTATACAATTTGAGTAACCTCTAATTATATAAGAACCGTCCACACTTGAGATATGAAGGTGTATATCTCAAGACGCTGTATCCGCTGGAAAATCCTATGCGGATACTGCATCTTAAGATAATTGAGATGTTTTTCTTGAAAAATCATCCTAATAGGCGAGATATGGTGAGTTGCTAAGCGAGATGTGTATATTTGGTATAATACCTGTACAAAATCTCAAAATTTAAAATTGCAGATTACTATAATATACAGTCCACTTACTTGAAGAGAATGAGGTGTTGGTTTTAGATAAGGAATCATTTCCTAGCTTTTTATTGGCTAAAGGGCAAGGCAACAACGTATCACACACTGTTATGTATTATCAGCAATTATCAAACTTAATATAGCAAGTGCCATGATTATTATCGATGATATTCATTATTTTATTCGATCATACATCATGCAACAGTACAAAACCATTTAAAAGACGAAATCTAAACTAACTTGACCTAACCTAAGCTAAATAAGAAGTACAAGTAGAAATTATGAATCAGGTTAGACTGTACGACAGTAGCTATAGTTTAGTAAACATTTGCCATTTTGGTGAATACCTCGTAGCTTCTACCGAAAATTATGATTCAGGGCTCATTCGATTCAGAATGACATCTAGAAACTTTTTAGAAAATTT
Source organism: Stenurella melanura (assembly GCA_963583905.1). Classification (NCBI taxonomy): domain Eukaryota; kingdom Metazoa; phylum Arthropoda; class Insecta; order Coleoptera; family Cerambycidae; genus Stenurella; species Stenurella melanura. Next base: position 109,003,681 of record OY757315.1, on the reverse strand, counting down.
GAAGTTGAACCGGTAAAAATTTCCTTGGCACTATTAATAGGCTTTTTTGTAATTTTTTTAAACCATTGACGACGTTCAGTTTGGCATTTAGCGTGCGCAATTCCATTGATGTTTTAGGTAATATAAGTTAGATCTAGAAAATCCTCTTTCGACGTTCGCACTTCCATGTGACAAGCTTTGACTACTCCTATCACTGTTGGATATTTTGGAGCACCACTTATAGGATATTTTTTAAATATACAGGAAATTATGCTTTTTAATGTTTCAAAAAGTTTTATTAAAACTCTACACGTGTTTCGGCTTATTAGGCCTTTATCAAGAGTACAAGATATTACTGTATCTTGTACTCTTGATAAAGGCCTATTAAGCCGAAACACGTGTAGAGTTTTAATAAAACTTTTTGAAACATCTAAAAGCATAATTTCCTGTATATTTAAAGTATTGAAGAATGTTTCACAAGGAACCAACCGTAGAATCAACCCAATGGATATTTTTTTATTGAAAACAGTATTCCAGAAAATGTCCACCGTTTCTCTTTCATCCACCTTTATTACACAAATTTCTACAATCAAAACTCGTCAGTCATCACGGAGTTCATTAGGTTTAAATCTAGTAATGGTTCTATTCCGGTCAAATATTGAATCCCATTCGACAAATCAAACTAAGATAATGTTCGGGTCATAAATTTTACTGAGTTTGACAACGTGTGATACCAACTGAAATCAACAGAATAATCGCGAAATTTATTTAATAATGTCTTTTACTTCCACATCCACGTAGTGGGTTGGTAGTAATCGTAAAAAAAAATTTCATTTTTTTTTTCTTGAAATGGGTTTAGAATGTCATGAAACATCGAGATTTTAAATTTGAGCGAAAAAAATTTTTCTGTCTGTCTGCCTGTCGGTCTGTCTGTCTGTCTGTCGGTCTGTCGGTCTGTTTGTAACTTTTTTTTGTCCGCACGTTTTCTCCGGAATGGTTTAAGATATTGACTTGAAATTTGGCACACGTATATATTATAACGAGATCTGGAACTGGATTGTTTTTTGAAGATATCCGGTGAAGGGTTCGTGGGTAAATAGGGGGAAATATGTAAAACAAGCTGGTACGAGTACAGAAACTTGAATTTTGATGTATGTACTACAAGCCAAGGCCTCTAAAAAGTTATGAATAATTTATTTAAAAAAAAGAGGGAGTTTGGTTTTTTACAAATATCTCGGAAATTATTAAAGATATCCGAAATAAAAAAAAGGTACTTAAAAACTAGGAAACCTCGTAAAAAAAAGTCCTGCTTCCCGGAATTGTGCCAACAATATTTACAATTTTAATTTAGAGGTGAACATAGGGCTAAAAACGGGTGATGTGCCTTCCGCACGCGCCTATCGATTTGGACACTTTAAAAATAAGTATTATTTAAACCCATTAAATATGAATATTAAGAAATAAAAAAATTCAAATACCTTTTGGATAATTGAATAAATAAAAATCCATTGGAAAAAATTTTTTCCATAATTTTTTTATTAGATATGCTTTTTTACAAGTTTTAAATTAACATAAAAACCCTGATAATTGTCCAACTAAAAACCTCAGATTATTTTCACTTCTTGGAGTTATTCTTGAAAGGCTTTAGAAACGATCCCCGTTGGAAAAATTCAAAAATTTTGATTTTACACTTTGTTATTAACAATCGAAGTCATTAAAAAATGAAAAACGTAAATAAAGCAATGAATTTTTTTTTCCAAATACTGATATTAGTTCATTTTCTTATTATTGAAAGCTACATAAAAATGATTTTTATAATTTTTTACTCCTATTGTTTAAATAATTGTTATAAACAAATGCATTGTTTATAAGATAATCCAATTTTTTTTGGATCCTAATCATCAATAAATATAATGATTTTTAAGACAAAAATCGTTGAAATGTTAAACTTTCCTAAGAGGAAATAAAACGAATCATTGAACTTAACTTACTTTAATAATTTACTAAAAAAATACACAAAGGCAAATGACATCAGGGTGTGAGTAAACTTTACAAAATCTTTCGTCAGAATAATCATATAAACAAACTATTAAAAGTCCATCTGACATATAACAAAAGACAAAGTAAAAATTGTACACATAATAAGAAGCCGTATACAGTAAATAATAAAACTAAACTAAACGCAGTCTGGCCAGGGCGTTGTAAACAAATAATTCTTACGATAAAATAATTAAGCTCAGCTGGATTACATATAGACACACAAAAGGAAGATATTACTAACTGTATTTAAAATTAATGACAAAAATGGCCCAACAATTAATAATTTCGACATAAACTGGTTCGGCAGTTGAACACTATTAGACCACAAGCCCATGCTACATTTTTAGGGGGTCATATGACACCGCTTGGAAAGGTATAATTTTTGTAGTCCTACAAAAATAAATCACTTTGAGCCCTATGCCGTACATTTTAGGTGGGATATGGGAAAGCCGCGGAAAAGTAAAAATCGTAACTGTACGGCTTACGTTTATTTGGACTGTATTTATACTTGTGACTCTTAAAAAGAAAATGCCGTACAAAAATAATGGGACAGAAGTACAGGAAAAATTTTCGTTTTCCGAAAAGATACCTCTATGTACTAAGGTGATAGATATGACACCGTACGGCTTTATTTGAAATTCGATTTTTATATTAACAAGGATGAATTTTTTTGCTATGCCGTACAAATCGGTTGGAACATGGGGTGACAAACGCGACATCAACCTCCGTCCTAGACCTCTATCAAGAGATTTGACACCACATAAATCTTGATTATTGTAATACTATTTTGTCACCCCATGTGCCAATCGATTTGTACGGCATAGCAAAAAAATTCATCCTTGTTAATATAAAAATCGAATTTCATAAAAGCCGTACGGTGTCATATCACCTTAGTACATAGAGGTCACTTTTCGGAAAACGAAAATTTTTCCTGTACTTCTGTCCCATTATTTTTGTACGGCATTTTCTTTTTAATAGTCACAGGTATAAATACAGTCCAAATAAACGTAAGCCGTACAGTGTCATTTGAAAAAAATGCACCTCCGCGGGTTACGATTTTCACTTTTCCGCGGCTTTCCCATGTCCCACCTAAAATGTACGGCATAGGGATCAAAGTGATTTATTTTTGTAGGACTACAAAAATTATACCTTTTCAAGCGGTGTCATATGACCCCCTAAAAATGTAGCATGGGCTTGTGAGCTATATGTGTTTATGCCCAATGCGCACGGAAGATGTCAAAATAACAGGACGGTATAGCTACACTACCAAAACGAGGTTATTCACGCACTGTTATCTTTTCATGGGGTATAAGAAGTCTTTATCGAACGGTAACAGTGGATACAATCAAGAATATTACTGGCCAAACGTGGAATGAGGTATTGAGGCCATCAATAATTCTGCATTGTCGCAATCGGCTTCAAACAGCAACATTAGCATCACGAGAGGCATACATAATATAAAATTCTTTTGTACTTACAGTTGATTCGACGAAAACATTGCCTTGCTGTAACTATGGGCAATGTTACACTATAACACAGAACATATAAACTAAAATAACTACTTTACTGATTCTATTCACAGTTATTATTCACTATACAGGGTGATTCACGTAGGCCATTCATTAGAAGTTTTTCAACTTGCAGTTGGATTAGAAACTTGAAATTTGGTATGCAGCCATAATCGATCATGCCCGTTCTATCTAAAATATTTTCAGTCCTCTAACTATACAGGGTGTGCCAAAAATTGGTACCAACTTTCTTATTTTAAATGGAAACCTATATTTTTCTTTACATGGTTCGATTGGTCTTCTAATTCTGAGTTTAGAGAACTTAAGTTATGTTAACTTATCTATTACAATTTTTGACATATGTCCAATTTTTTGAAAAATATTGCCGCTGTAGTAGTTTACGAACAAATTTGTATCTCGCAAACCTTTCAAAATTATGAATCCAAATTTGTGAAGCAGTTAGCTGGAAGTCCAGGCTAACTTTTGATGTCCCATCGGTGGTCCCATTTTGTACCATATGGGCGCAGTCGATTTTCAAATGTCGCAATCAAAAATTGTCAAAAAGTCAATTTTTTCAAATGGCACCTACTATTTTTTTTCACACCATTCGAAAGAAAATTGAATTTTAGGGTGAGTTACTTAAGCATTCCCTATACCTAACTTCACCCCATATCGAGTTATTCAATAAAAATCAAGAAATACCTTATCTTGCCGAGAGATTCCTTACTTCATCAAGTATGCCATGGAAACAAAAGACAGTTGTAATACTTTTTAAAGAAAAATATGGATTCTTATTTAATTACACACAACACCAACAAATTATTATTAACGAACAAGAACAATGTTGACGAAATTCTGTCAGTGAAAACGGTGCACACATTGAGCATTTGTATTGAAATAATTATTTTGTTAATCTGTTTATGTGTTGTTATTTTGTTGTTATTATTTATTATTGCAATACGATTTTTGAATAAAAATTAAAATGAAATGATTGTTTCCAAAGCCTACTACCCTTGAGGAAAAAAAACAATATTTTTTTCAAAAAATGCCAATAACTCAAAAACGACTGTAGATAGACATACACAATGTTAATAAAAGTGGCCCTAATTTTGCATTGATTTCTGCCGTCAGAAATGGTAGGCGCAAAGATGTGCTACGCAATCTGTTAAAAGTAGAATAATAGAATATTTGAACAAAAATATGGTAGTCACATTGAACATTTACGTCAGAATTTCGTCAACATTGTTCTTGTTCATTAATAATAATTTGTTGGTGTTGTGTGTAATTAAATAAGAATCCATATTTTTCTTTAAAAATGATTACAACTGTCTTTTGTTTCCATGGCATACTTGATGAAGTAAGGAATCTCTCGGCAAGATAAGGTATTTCTTGATTTTTATTGAATAACTCGATATGGGGTGAAGTTAGGTATAGGGAATGCTTAAGTAACTTACCCTAAAATTCAATTTTCTTTTGAATGGTGTGAAAAAAAATAGTAGGTGCCATTTGAAAAAATTGACTTTTTGACAATTTTTGATTGCGACATTTGAAAATCGACTGCGCCCATATGGTACAAAATGGGACCGCCGATGGGACATCAAAAGTTAGCCTGGACTTCCAGCTAACTGCTTCACAAATTTGGCTTCATAATTTTGAAAGGTTTGCGAGACACAAATTTGTTCGTAAACTACTACAGCGGCAATTTTTTTCAAAAAATTGGACATATGTCAAAAATTGTAATAGATAAGTTAATATAACTTAGGTTCTCTAAACTCAGAATTAGAAGACCAATCGAACCATGTAAAGAAAAATATAGGTTTCCATTTAAAATAAGAAAGTTGGTACCAATTTTTGGCACACCCTGTATAGTTGGAGGACTGAAAATATTTTAGATAGAACGGGCATGATCGATTATGGCTGCATAGCAAATTTCAAGTTTCTAATCAAACTGCAAGTTGAAAAACTTCTAATGAATGGCCTACGTGAATCACCCTGTATACGGATATTTACAAAACAAAAACTTTTAATTTAACTTCAGGGATGCAGTCACTGGGTTCAAAAAAGAAGACTCTTTTTGAAATTCAAGCTTTCGAAACTTTATTGTTTCTTCCTCAGGAATTCTACAAAAATGTTTATACATTGTAATTACATTATCTAAAAATGTGAAAAGTACTTACTAAATTGAGGTTAAAATAAATAAAATTGGCATGTCCTAAGGACCACAGAAAGCATTACTATTGCAATTTTAAAACACTACATTTTTATTCAATCTTAGTTAAAAACAAAATCCTTAATCGAGAAGTTGCATCAGCCACTTCGAAAACTGAACAGATACCAGTCAACTACGTTTTATGATAATTCGAAAAAAGCAGCGGAATGTTGACAAAAACCACGAAATATCAGGACTGAAGCAGAGAGTACAAATGTATGGCGGCTTTTTAATTCTTACGGCCTACCGGCCAACCGCATCTACGCCAGATTTTTCATTGTCCCCTTTTGAGTTGGCATATAAATATCTTCGTTTACTGTTGGCTAAACTGGTCGTACAAGTTACTTCGCTATTGGTCAAGCATTTGTCATGATTAGCCGATAAGATTTAAACTCGTATAATTTAAATTTAAATAATAATGGCGCGATTTATCGTATTGGCACACGTAATATTGAAATTTGCAAATTAACCTATACCTAATGTGTTTCAAAACGTGAGCGTTACATCGTTTCGTAAAGAAAATTGTTTTATTGCATCAAAGCGCATTTGTTAATTAACATTTCTTTTTGGTTGCTAAATACTAATATTAAGAAACCATGTTTTTAAATCGTCATTTCTATTGCTCTTCTATATTCTGGAAAAATAAAAAAAAATTGTTTATATTTTTGTTTATTTAATGTTTTCTCTATTACTTCCCTCGCATACCGAAGGGAAGTATTGTATTCGAGAAAAAATCACCCTCCGAGATTTTTTCGAATTCTGACGTTTCAGATCGCGTAGATTACCAAAATATAGGTTTTTCAATTCCGTCAGTCTGTCTCTGTCTGTCTGTCTGTCTGTGTGTTGGTGCATTAACTAAAAAGCTACTTGACGGAGAGCAGTCAAATTTGGTAGGTAGTCGACCCTACTATCAGCGAAAAAATGGTAAAACTTTCACTGGAAAATATACAGGGTGGACCGTCTAAACGGAATAAATAATGAAAAATAATTTTTTTGCTCAAATTTAAAATTTCCACGTTTCATGGCACGCTAAACCTATTTCAGAGCAAAAAAAATTAGAAAATTTTTTTCACCAACATTTTTGAAAAATTTTTTTAACACTAAAATAGACGAAAATATTTTTTTTTCTTTGTTCAAATTTAAAATTTCTATGTTTCATGATTTTCTAAACCTATTAAAAAAAAAAAAATTGGAAATTTTTGAAAAATTTTTACCACTAATAGATGGAATTTTTTTTTACTTTCTTCAAATTTAAAATTTCCACGTTTCATAGCGTTCTAAATCTACTTAAAAAAAAAAAAATTGAAATTTTTTTTACGATATTTGAAAAAATTTTACCACTAAAATAGATGGAAAATTTTCTTTCTTTGTTCAGATTGAACATTTCCACGTTTCCATGGCATTCTAAAACTATTCAAACAAATTTAAAAGTGTTTTTGAAAAATTTTAAAAATCTTTTGAAAATATTTAATCTATTTATCACTACTACAGAATAGACGAAATTTTTTTTTGCTCAAGTTTAAAAGTTCCACGTTTCATGGTATTCCAAAATTATTTCGGAAAAAAAAATTGCAACATTTTTTTTTACCATTTAAAAAAAAAAATTAACTAGAATAGATGGAAAAAGGTTTTTTTTTGCTCAAATTTAAAATTTTCACGTTTCATGACATTCTAAACCTATTTCAGAAAAAAACGTCTTGAAAATTTTTTTCACAAACATTTTTCAAAATTTTTTACCACTAAATTAGTTGGAATTTTTTTTTCATTTGCCCAAATTTAAAATATTCACGTTTCATGGCATTCTAAACCTATTAAAAAAATATGTCATTTTTAAATTTGTAAACTTTTTTTACCACTACTATAGAATAGAAGGAAACTTCCCTTTTTACTCAAATTTAAAATTTCTACGTTTCATGGCATTCAACCTATTTCAGAAGAAAAAAAAATGAAAATTTTTTTACCAACAGTTTCGAAAAATTAAAAAAAAAATGAAATTTTTTAACCACCACTATACTTTCACACTCCATTACGTGAATGTGGGATTGAAAATGTGACAGATGGCAATAATATTTGGCATATGCACCTATTATACTTTTATTGAAAAATGTACAGGGTGGTCATCCCAAGAAATAATTCAGTCATAGTGGACATATGTAAAGGTATTTGCGCAAGCCTTGCATATTTGGCACCTGTTCTTTAGTATTGAACTTTTGCTGTTGGATGAGCACTCTGTATATTTTTTTGACCAAAAGTTAACAGGTTTTTTTTGTAATAATAGCAATAACTATATTCCGATTATTATTCTCAATGTCATTTAGCAATTAATAATTTTTTAGAGTGACCGTCATGGACAAATAACGAGGGAAGTTCTGTGTAAATATCTTTACCGATTTTTTTTTTATATAATTTGAAGCATTTTTTATATTTGTTACTTTCTTTCAATTTTTCATCATTGTTATTAGAATAACTTATAAACTATTGGAGATTGGACAAAGACACTTCAAGTCGTTTTTATCCTCCGTTAAACAATAAACAAATTGAGCGTTAAACTGAAGCTCTAACTCAATTATTTATTTACTTTTTAAATTATTTATAAGAATATCTCGAAAAAAAATTTTTTTACGGCTTTAAAGTTTAAATAACTTATAAACTATTGGAGATAGGACAAAGACACTTTAAGTGCTTTTTATCCTCCGTCAAACAATAAACAAATTGAGCTTTTAACCGGAGCTCAATTTGTTCATTGCTTAACGGAGGACAAAAAAGACTAAAGTGTCTTTGTCCAATAGTTTATAAGTTATTCTAATAACAATGATGAAAAATGAAAAAAAGTGACAAATATAAAAACACAAAAATGATTAAAATTTAATAAAAAAATAGAGAAAAAATATTTCTCATAACATACGACACATGGTTGTTTTATTGAAACATATTCTTTATAGGATTTTGCAAAAGAGCAGAAAAAATTACTCTATAAGAATTAGAAAAAAAACTATGTGTAAAAATATTAATGAAATCTTTGCATTTTTTCGATAACCTGAATTCTGGTTATGCTGACAAATTAAAATCCTAAAATGAATTTGTTTAATTTCTTATTTGAAAATTCTCATTCTAACACTAGCATCCACACAGTCCCCTACGGCCATGTAGATTAAACTAGTATCTGCATAACCCCATACGGTCATGAAGATTCAGTTAAAAATGAGAACAAGGGCCTAAAATGAATTTATTTTTACACATAGTTTTTCTTTTAGATCTCTTTTAGATCTCATAGATTATTTTTTCTGCTGGTTGCAAAATCCTCTAAAGAATATGTCTCAATACATACAATTTTGTTGATTCCATTTAAAAAGCATGTTCCATAACTAATTAGATGTAAGTAGCCGACTCGGCGGTATAAAAACATCTAGATTGGATCCGGCAATGGCTAATCAGTCAATCAAGAAAGAAAAACAATTATATTTATTTGAAATCTATATTTATTTTCTACGGTGACAGTTTTTATAGTATCGAAATGTAAAAATAAGTCTAGATAGCAAAATAATATATCCAAGATTATGTTACTAGCAGAAATTCTTCAACGACTTCACCCACAAGTTTAATTCTTCTCTGGGCAACCTGGAATAGAAATACAGCATTAGTTGTGGTTTCAAATGATTCGCATACAAAATGTTCATTGTATAGGCTCCATGTGAATAATTCACATGCACAGAGAGAAATCGCTTTGGAACATTTTGCACATTTTAATTGTGTATAATTCTTGTGCGTTTTATTTATCCAATATAAAGATTTAGTTACGATGAATTTATTGAAAACTTCGACCAACAATTTGGCGAAATTTAGAGTTAAATTTATTTATTTTTTCTCAACAAATAGCAAATTTAACTTAATTAATTGTTAATAGTATCCTCAAACTATATATTTTGTTGCTATTCTATTTACATTAGTTTTAAGTAATGGTTTAAAGGATTTGCACAACTTGTGTAACATAAAAGTGTGATTTTATTTCATAAACGGTTGTTGACAAACTTGTGAAAGTAGGAGTCCCAATATATTTATTTCCGCTGAACAATAATAGTAATCTATGCCGCCAACACAAATTGCACAATTTAATGACATACTATTCACAATCAGTTTGGTGATATTGTTTTAAAATGTTGTATAATTGTTTCATTTGTTTCACTTGTTTATTGGTTAAAAATTGTACTGACTGCGCCGGCTATGCTACGCATATACGCGCAGGCAATTACGCATCAAATCCAGGTGATATTTCGTTAAGTGAAGACGTACACTTCCGAATTATACAAGTACTTACATTTGTGATGGAATTTGTTGAAAACTTATTAACCGAGTGGGGTTTCCTAGATCTAATTCCATGCAGCATTCGCAGAGGTAAGTACTTCACACAGAGTTACAGATTTGTATATATGTTCTCTTAAATTAACTTCGTCAACATATAAATATAAAGATGGTTTCTTGTTTATATACGAAGAATGCATGATACCTATCTTCTAATACTTGATTCCGTTTACAGCTTGAGAGTAATTTCGTTTTCTTATGCGAAGCGACAGAAAGCTGTTCCTAAACTACTAAACCCAAAAGGTAAACTTGTAAAGGAACTCAAAATGAAGATATTCTGACTACGACATAAGTTTTATTACTACAAATTGCGATAATAGAAGCTAAAAAGAAGAAGCACTGGAAGCCTTCCAAATTAGAATTATTAAATGGATTTATTTTAAGCATAAATGTAAGTCACCTACTTCTTTTCAACTAGAACTTTGTGCATATAAAATTTATTTGTATTTAAAAAAAATGAAATGTTTTCATTTACTATATGATAATATATAAATGCATGCTCTATTATGTATTGTTGTTCTGTTAAAATAAAATATTTATTCTTTAATTTTTTTTTTATTGAAATCCTATAGGAATACCTCCAATTTTGGAAATAATATTTCACAATTTGTGTTACAGAATAATACAATTAAAATGAAGTGGGTACATATAGTGTGTGAAATGAGTGCACAGTGAACCAAAAAATATATACATAATTTGGAGATTATAGAGTAATAAATTGTGCAAAACTAACCTCGGTTCATATATTACTGAACAGCTTCTTTGAATTAAGTGTATATATTGTGCAAAATTAATTACAAAGTTGACAAAATAAACATACAATTTGTGGATTTCTCATTTAGAAATTGTGGAAAACTAAAACATATTCTCTTAAAAAACTATAAACATTGTGTCACTTAAGAGCACAATTTTTTGTAAATATGTTTTTCAAATCAAGAGGTTTAGATGTGAATGTTTGGTTAGGAAACCTTCAGAGTATATTTAAAAATTTCACACAATTTGTAGAAACCAATTTCCACAAGTGGAATAAAATTATGTATTTTTATGCAACCATATTTCAAATTTGTAAAGAATTCAATTTATGTGATTTTTAAGTTTGTACAAAAATTTAAAACAATGTTAATGCATAAACTGTACAAAATCATTGCTCCAAAAATGTATTATTTATTTGCACAAATTGTTCCTGTCACCATTTTAAGACCAATTTGGAGTACAATTTTTTACAATTGTGGTAAAATATCACACATTTTTCTCTGTGTAGGCTTTCGCATGTGCGGCATCATTTTTTGCCGTTTTCTTTTTTCAAATAATCGACGGGAAGATAATACATAATATGACAAAGTAAAAATTATTATTATTTGTGCGATTGAAAATCAAACAAGTATACATCAAACAAGTATACATTTTTGACGTAAAAAGGGCTCAAAAAGTTGAAAATGACCTTAGAAATAAAACAAAATATACTGAAATTTATTTTACAACTTATTAAGGCAATGCCCCCGAGCCCCGAAGAATGTTATCCAAGATTCTACTACACTGATCTAACTGGATTGAAATAATATTATAGTTACCCAAAATTTATTAAAATCGATTGAAAAAGTTACCGCGAAAAATCGATTTCTAACCCTCAACTTCAAGAGCGAATATCTTCGTAGGGGTACCTCGGGGGAAAGAAAAACATACGAACCTGTGACCTTATTTTCACTAGTTCTACCAAAATCCGAAACATTGCCCACCATTTTCGAGACACCCTGTATACCATGAGATTTTAGATACAGAAATTTAAGAAAATGGCGTTGCACATTTTCTAAATTTAAGACATTAATGTTATAGCAGGGCTGCCAAACAAAAGACGCATACTCTAGTTTATATCGCAAGAAAGAAAAATATAATAGTTTTAACGTTGAGAAATGAGGCCCATTGCGTGTAATAAAACCAAGTGTTCTATTTACGTCGCAATTTAACTTGTCCATATGTTAATAAAATCATAATAAAACATATTGGCTGTGTAATTAATATCAACGACATCACATAAGATTGCATTGTGTTGTATTTGAGAAACATGTTAGACAAAGAGATATTCGCAATTGGCCACGCCCGACTACAGCTTGCACTCGTTTACGATTGTCCAATTATCCATAGACACGTAAGTTTTGCTCAGGGCGGAAGTCTCCTCTTTAATTTTATCGTCTACAGATACAACTCCTCGAAAGGAATATTTTCATATCTAAAGTGTGAAATTAACAACTTTAAGAGTGCCTATATAATACAAGTAGAAGTTACTAAGATTGGGTGGTCAATAATCTGACAAAGTTAGTTACTTAGAATGCAGCGTGTACTAAGCTTTCTTGTTCTCATACTGCTCGTAAGTGCCAACGCAGAAACATGCAGTAAGTACACTGTTTAACTGTATTTTCAGTTCAGCCCAATGACTTCATCATAGAAAGAAAAATGAAAAAATAATGACCAAGAAATACGAAATAAGATATTAGCTTTGTTGTTCGGTTCAAAGTTCAATATTAATTTATTATGGTCTATTATTATAGGGCTCAAAAACGGCTGCTCGCTTTGATGTTTTGCTAAGTTTTAAGATGCTTTACTTTATGAACATATAGGCCAACGGGATCACCAAATGCCACGTTGGAGTTTCTGAAAATTGATTTTTCTCCAGTAATCCACAATTCAAGATGGCGACTGGGCCGATTTTTGAAAAAAATTAGACCTTCGGTAATAATTGACCGATTTTCAATTTCTAAAAAAGAAAGTGAAAGTGAAAATTTTGCCTTATGAAAAAAATGCTATATTTAAAAATATTTAATATCTAAAAAAAGACTAAAATTTCTATTTCTCAAATTTAATTCTACATTTTTTATCTTGAAAAAAATCGTTAAAGGTGTTTTACACAGAACTTCCCTCTTTATTTGTGCATGGCGGTCACTGTAAAAAAATGATAATTACGAAATGACACTAAAAATAATAATCGGAATATAGTTATTACTATTATTACAAAGAAAACCTGAAAAGTTTTGGTCAAAAAAATATACAGAGTGCTCATCCACCAACAAAAGATCAATACTAAATGACAGGTGCCAAATATGGAAGGGTTGCGCAAATACATTTACAAATGTCCACCATAACTGTAATATATCTTGGGGTGACCACCCTGTACATTTTTCAATAAAAGTGTAATAGGTGCATATGCCAAATATTATTGCCATCTGTCACATTTTCAATTCCTCATTCACGTGGAGTGGAAGTATAGTGGTGGTAAAAAAATTTCATATTTTTTTTAATTTTCAAAAATACTGGTAAAAAAAAATTCATAATTTTTTTCTTCTGAAATATGTTTAGAATGTCATGAACCGTGGACATACTAAATTTGTGCAAAAAGAAATATTTTCCATCTATTATAGTGGTAAAAGATGGTTAAAAAATGTCATGAAACGTGGAAATTTAAATTTTAAGCAAAAACTAATTTTTCATCTATTCTATAGTGGTGATAAATAAATTAAAACTTTTTTCAAAAAAATGTTTATATTTTTCAAAAATATTTTGAAATTTGTTTTTGTTGAAATAGGTTTAGAATGCCATGGAAACGTGAAAATTTTAAGTTTGAAAAAAGAAAAATTTTTTTTCATCTATTTTAGTGTTTAAAAATTTTTCAAAAAGTTGGTAAAAAAAATTCAAAAATTTTTTTTTTAAATAGGTTCAGAATGCCATGAAACGAGGAAATTTTAAATTTGAACAAAGAAAAGATTTTTCAAAAATGGTGAAAAAAATTTCCAACTTTTTTTTCTGAAATAGGTTTAGCGTGTCATGAAACGTGGAAATTTTAAATTTGAGCAAAAAAATTTTTTTCTCATTATTTATTCCCTTTAGACGGTCCACCATGTATATTTTCCAGTGAAATTTTAACCATTTCTTCGCTGACAGTAGCATCAACTACCTACCAAATTTGACTGCTCTCCGTCAAGTAGTTTTTTAGTTAATGCACCAGACAGACAGACAGACAGACGGAATTGAAAAACCTAGATTTTCATAATCTACGTGTTCTGAAACGTCAAAATCCGAAAAAATCTCAGAGGGTGATTTTTTCTCGAATACAATACTTCCCTTCGGTATGCGAGGGAAGTAAAAATAGGTCAGATAAAAAAAAATCTAACCAAAAATGTGCATAATATTATGCTGAATCCAACGGTATACAAATTTATAGGCCGAAAAACAAACCCATAGCAGTGCAAATACATGACGCGCACCATTCTGTCAACCCATCTCAATATAAAAACTACACGGCTAGTGACCAATTAGTAAACTTCCTGCAATCCATGCGTAAGGGTGAAGGATCGAGTTTTTCTTCTATTATTACTCACGCTGTGTTTACGTTTTGTGTATCAAGAACACGTTGTATCAAGTGGGGACTTGCTAGCAATAAAATGCTCGTTGTCTAAGATTTAATCTGAGACAACGAGTCTCTTGTTTTTAGCATGTAGGACAGGACAAGTAAGACTCGCTAAAATACAGCACAGGTAAGGAAGTCAAAAATACTCTGGCGCATCTTATCGTCAAGAAATTTCGAGATTGTGAAAGATATAAACATACTGTAACTTCATATAATAACAAAATAATTTCAAATATCCCGCTGTCAAAGATAGAAGACAACAATCATGAAGAAGCTGATACTATTCTAATACATAATATAACTCATCAATATTTAACAGAAAAATTTCTGTTCACACTCCTAATACAGGTGTGTTTGTGCTTCTGGTTAGTTTTTATGATCAATCATCAAAGAAAGTCGTAGTGGTAACCAGTCGATGAAAACCCGAGAAAGAAATAGATACGGACACAGACAATCATTAATTGGTTTCCATGCCTTTACTGCCAGATTTTCAAGAATTAGCAAAGAATTTTGCACTATAATATTTTTGGAACAGTATAAAAATGAACTGCTCTACCTAACGAACTCGAGCTAACTGGCTTGCATTGGTATTTGTTCTCCACCAAAAGTTAAGATGGAGAAAACCTACCACCCACAGTTGATAAGTTTGGGGTTGATTGTTATTTTATTTTAGGGTCCATTATATTGCAACAATATGGATAAGTGCGAATGAAAATATCCAAAATTGAACAGATATCAGTCTCTGAGGGTGGAGAATGTACCATACTTAACCTACCCGCTCCAAGAGTTATAATGAAACTTGTCAAATGTAGCTACAAAAAGGGGTGTGGAACTAATATAACTGATAAAAAATGGAATAGTTTGCACAGTAGCCTGTCTTCTGTGCAAATACAGATTTAGTAACCCCATCGAGCATGAAAGAATATGAAGACAAATCAGGTAAATTATGGTATCATTACATTAAACATATTATGAAAAAACAAACATATTTTATGATGACATGGAGATAACTTTTTTAAGTCGAAGATGACAATTATTGTTACATTATATAAGTTTATGTTTACCATAGATGATACGATTTATTTCCTTTTATTACTATTATTTCATTTGTTTTATTAGATTATCTTTTTTGTTTATGTCAAACTATTACTCTACGTTATGATATTAATAATAAAAACACGTTTATTTAATCCGCCATTTCGAAATAGCTGTAATGCTTTGCTACTAAAAAAATAAAAACATTTCTAACATGGCCTGATGCAATTTTTAACTTTGAGAAACCATATGATCAAGTAAAGGCGCGTCTCCATTTTGCCGGCATGGCCGCTCGGCATTTGTTAGCAAGTGGGTACGTACAATTCGGCTTATGCCGGTTGGCATGAAAAGCCGATCGGCATGCCGAAACATTTACCGCATGTTGTCGGAAACTGCAAAAGAATCCAAGCTGAATACACTAGTAGGGACGCAAGCCGGCCGGCTTTGTAAATAGTTCAGTTGTTTTTAATTTTATAAAATAAAATTTAGTTGATTTCTTACATTGAAATGGAGTGGACATCTGAAAACGTTATATCGCTTATTGATATGTATCGTGAGCGGCCGGTTTTATGGGATAGCAAAGATGTGACTTATAAGGATCGCAATAAACGAAATGAAATATCGCTTTTGCTTGATGAATCGAAAGATGAAATAGTTAGAAAAATAAGAAATCTTCAGAGTCATTTTGCTAGGGAGTTAGAAAAAGAAAAAGATACTATGCGCTCGGGAAGTCGAAGTGATGCTATATATTCCAATGATTCAATTAACGCATCACATACTTCTGGAATGATTTTGGAAATTGTTTGCTTTGAAATTTTGAACAAATACATGAGAGAATGATACGAATCACCCGTCGCAAAGAATCTGAGTGTTAAAGCAAGTCTCTCTTTGGCAGTAATCTCTTTTCTAAAGGTGGTATTTTGCTTACAAATTTTTGGACCAATCAGATTTAATAAATACTCGAATTCACTAATGGACATTCTAAAAAAATTCATGAATCCACCGTTACATCTATATTTCAAGCTTAGAATATCAGCATCATCTTGAAGCAAGTCATTCATTAAATCAATTCCACTATATATATTTCTACTACGCAGACTCGGCCGCACCCAAAACCTATTTGATTTCCTTTCTTTCTTTTTATTATTTGCGATTACTATAAAAGCTGCTATTGTAATAAGAACATCGTCACTGTCAAGCATTATGTTCGCGACTAACTGAACTATATCAATAGATGATGCCTTGATGCCGATTTATGTGGACGTGTTGCCGAATTCGGCAAAGCCGAGCAACAAAACCAAGCGGCAATTCCGATCGGCAAAGCCGACCATAATGGAGACGCGCCTTAAGTATGTAATTAACTGTGTGTCCGACCAAACTCACCTTGCGCACCACAAGATTCTTTCACAATACCTGTAGCGCGCCATGAATTTAAAATGTCGTTGCATTTCGAATTATATTTTTCACATTTTTATTTCGACTCTTTTTACATCTAGCTCATTGTTTAAAAATGAATTATTATTTGTATGCTTATAATTATATTGAAACATATTCTTTCTAGGATTTTGCAAACAGCAGAAAAAATAACTATCTGTAACTAAAAGAAAAACTTTGTGTAAAAATATTAATGAAATCTTTGCATTCTTTCGATGACCTGAATTCTGGTTATGGTAGCAAATTAAAATTCTAAAATGAATTTGTCTAATTTCTTACTTGACAATTCATATTCTAACACTGGTATCCACACAGTCCCCTACGGCCATGCAGATTACACTAGTATCTACATAACCCCCTACGATCATGAAGATTCAGTTAAAAATGAGAACAAAGACCTAAAATGAATTCTTTTAGTTATAGATAGTTATTTTTTGTGCTGTTTGCAAAATCCTATAAAGAATATGTTTCAATATAACTTATTGTTTTTCATATAAAAATATTTCAAAAATTTAGAGAACCAACATTTTATTTTTTTGCCAATTTTTTAGTTAGATATTAAATATTTATAGATCTTATATTTTTTATAGAAAAATATATACTTCATAAAATATCGGACAACTGCCATCCGTGATACGATTTTTTTCAAAGCGCTCTATCCGCCATTTTGATATGTATAATACTCGAGAAAAACTCATTTCCAACATGTCATTCGGCGATCCAGTAGACCTTAATATTCATGAAATAAAGAGTTTTCAAACTTGGCACGATATTGAAGTAAACGAACCCTATGATACTAAGCCATGTCTAATATAGATATTGACAACGATTAAACGTACGACTTTGTCATTTGTTCGTTTTCCTAACCCTTCGTCTATTTTACCATATATTTTACTAAATTTTCATTAACATGTGTGCGAGTAATATCTACAAAACTGACAACTCCGTCGCTACAAAATATTTCATTACATACGATGGAAAGAACGAATATTTATCTTTCGTTCACCGAGGTCAGAATTGAAAAGAATGTGAGTATTCAATACTGAAAATACATTTATAGTAGTCACTTGGTGTCAAAACGTACCCAAATTTCGGACTAATTATACAGCAGCTTGGAATATTTTTGACGGATTCTTAAACTTTATAGTATTAACTTCAAATATTAAAAAGAAACAGATGTGCTTTTACTCATAAGAAGGTGAAAACGACCCCTAAATTTAAAAATTTAATATTGACCCAAGTATTAAGATTTAGCTATTGAAAAAATTCATGTATAAGTTTGTGAGGTCGCTGACTACGAATTTGAAGTCAGAATTTTAAAATTCGCGATTGCAAACTTAATATGACCGATATAATAGAGGTAGAATGAAAAAATCTTCATGGCCGTAGGGGGTTATGTAGATACTAGTTTAATCTGCATGGCCACTGTGTGGATGCTAGATAGTTATTTTTTCTGCTGTTTGCAAAATTCTATAAAAAACATGCTTCAATACAATATTTAGTATTTTCCAATTTAATAGAGGTGATTTTATAAGCATATTTGTGCATCTTATTGAAAGTTGTACATCACCTGTATTTTATTATCAGTGTAACATAAGCTTGTAATATACGACTTACAAAAATGTGAGTTAATGTCAAAAAAGTATAAAAATTATGATTATTCATTCCTTTATAATTGAAAATATTATTTTACCGCTAAACGAGCAATATCGTAATTTGCTAAATAGAGGTGCACTTCTTATTTCGCTCATATCTTTTTTGCAACTAAAGCTGAAAATCATAAAAAAAGCAATTTGTTTGAAGTAAAAGACCTTTTTAGGGCCAGGTAGGTCAAAACAGTACAGAGGTTGTCAGTTTTTCTATATTTGTTTTAAATGCGTGAATTTATAAGGAAAACGTTAAGAGTTAACTTAAAATACTTCTATCTCCTAAGGTATTGTCTTTATTAAAAAATTAGAAAGAACAAAACTTTCCTTAATTTATTGCCATAAGTTTTGTCTTCAGTGAAATTAAACTAAGATTCTTCCCTGCTAAGTTATTTAACCTTGAAGGCAAGAAAATAAATTATTTCATAAATTTTCAAAATACATTAAGTGTAACACCTTTTAGATAATGCATCCATTACGGACAAAAAAAAATGAGCATATACGCAATAGTTAGGACTAACAAGAAACACAATTTGAATTTTTTTTTCAATCTGTAACTTACTAGAACCAAAAAATGGGCCCTTTTGTGTAAGAAATCAAAATTTTGCTATTATTTCCCATGTATCATTTTTAACTTTGCAGATATCAAAATTTGTTAAAAGACAATTTTAAGCTACTGTAATAAGCTTCCAACATACATGCTAAGAATGTTTTTTAAACCAGAGTTATGACTGTTCGAAGAGCCGGACCTTTTCAGACCTACACTTAAATGCTCCTATCATTAACTCTATCTCGGCAACCACTGTACGACTGTAATTCGATACCCTACATACTCTACTAGGTTAGAAATGCTTTACTTACTTTAGAAATGCTATACTGTATGTTTTATAGATTGGAAAATAAGTGATATTAAAACGTTATAATTTCTTGCAAATAATGATGTCTAGGAGCATTTTCCTTCGCACATGCAACTAGTTACGCATCGTAGTTTTACATTTACAAAATTAACATAAATTGAATCTTTTAGGCTTTGATTATTTGGTCATCATTATTGGAACCATACCCTTGTCTAATTTACACTAACCAAAATTAAAAATATTAGACAGATATGGATGAATCTCACGGGATGTTTTATAAATTGCAATCTGCAGGAAATCTCTTTTCGCATGATATAAGAAGGAAATCCTAAATTGTGCGTGAAACACGGGTTTTTTATTGTCTAAATGTTATTTGTGGCATTATCTTAATTTTTTTCCTTCTTCAATTCTTTGGGACTTCTTGCCACATGCATGTTTTCTTTCTAAGCGGTGCTAGGGGAATCTACAAAATATATCACAATTAACCAGTATGTTACTGGTAAAAAACCTCTACGCCTGTGACGTTTACGTCAAAGGATCAGTTAAAGGTTGGTTTTTATAAATAAACAACACAAATAAGTATAAAAACTTGAAATTAAATATTTCGCCGACGTTTCGGAAATCTAATCTGTTTCCTTTTTCAAGGCTATTTTGAAAGATCTTTTTTGCTGTGTATGACAAATACACAGCTCTAAGAATGTTTGTTATATTCAATATCCATAGATACTTACTATTTACATAGAACTGTTGATATAGTTAACAGTTTTTTAGTTTCTATACAATGTTAAGTTTGTGAAGTTCTTCTTTTAACATTGGCAGCCAAGTTGTACAGACATCTACGGAACAATTCGACACGCAATTATCCTCATTCAATAATATTATCGCGGATTCTTTAATTTTTCTTTTTTGCTATCTGCCTGTTTTGTTAAAATTTTTGCCGAGTCCCAGTTTATTCTATGTCCGTTCTCCCACGCGTGTTCACAGATCTTGGACCTCTGAATTTCATTTTTTCTTATATAATTTTGATGTTCGCCCAATCTTACACTAAAAGGTCTGGATGACTCACCCACGTATTGTTTGTTGCACTCACACGGAATACTATAAAGGAAGTCCCAAAGAATTTAAGAAGGGAAAAAAAAACGGGTTTTTTACTTGAAAATAAGTATTTGTTTTGTGGTTATGTGCCCAGTGATATGGAATACAAATCCGTTTTACTTCCACATCCACGTAGTGGATTGGAAGTATAGTAATTTAAATTAAAATATCAAAAATTTTTTGTCTTGAAACAGGTTTAGAAAGTCATGAAACGTCGATTTTAAATTTGAGCGAAAAAAATTTCTGTCTGCCTGTCTGTCCGTCTGTCTGTAACTGTTTTTCTCCGCATGTTTTCTCCAGAACGGTTTAAGATATTGACTTGAAATTTTGTACACGTATATATTATAAAGAGATCTGGGACTGGATTGTTTTTTTAAGATATCCGGTGAAGAGTTGGGGTAAGTAAGGGTAAAGGGGAAATATGTATAGCAAGCTGGTAAGAGTACAGAAACCTGAAATTTGATGTATGTACTACAAGCTACGCCTCAAAATTTTTAATAATATTTTTCATCCTTTCACCACATCCCACTCCATTATTAAAAGGGTTGATAAAACAAAATTAAGATATTCACTTGAAATCTGGTACGCGTATATATTGTAATGACATCATGAACTAAATTATATTTTGGGATTATTCTGATGAAGGGTTGGGGGTTAAATAGGGGTAAATAGGGGAAAATAAGTAAAGCAAGCTGGTAAGAGTATAGAAACATGAAATTCTGTGTATGAACTAGAAGCCAAGGCCTCAGATTTTTTATAATATTTTCCAACCCCTACCACCATTATTGAAGGGGTTGATAAAATAAAATTGGGATATTCACTTGTAATTTCGGACTCGTATGTACTATAACGAAATCTGGAACTAGATTATATTTTAAGATGATTCCATTGAAGGGTTGGGGGTTAAATAGGGATAAATAGGGAATATAAGTAAAGCAAGTTGGTAAGAGTACAGAAACTTGAAATTCGGTGTATATCCTAGAAGCTAAGGCCTCAGATTTTTTAATAATGTTTTTCAACCCCCCACCACCCTTACTCCATTATTAAAAGGGTTGATAAAATAAAATTGAGATATACACTTGAAATTTAGTACACGTATGTCTTATGACGACATCTGGAAGTAGATTATATTTTGAGATGATTTCGTTGAAGGGTTAGGTTAAATAAGGTAAAATAAATAAAGCAAGCTGGTGTGAGTACAGAAACTTGAAATTCGGCGTATATACTAGATACCAAGGCCTCAGATTTTTTTATAATATTTTTTAGCCCCCCAATATACTACTCCATTATTAAAGGGGTTGATAAAGTAAAATTGAGATATTCACTTGAAAGTTAGAACACATATGTATTGTAATGACATCTGATTGAGATGATTCCATTGAAGGGGAGGAAGGTGGTAGGTTGTGAATAGCGGAAAATAAGTAGGGTAAACTAGAAACTTCATTATTAACGCACATGGTAGAAACCAACGCCTCAAACTTTTTTATGACATCTGCCCCAAATATTATTAAAATTCTATGATCAATAATTTCCACATACTAGAGTGCAAATTTAGTCAAGATGTTTCCCTTAAAATGACGAATGAAAAATCTGGATGTGGAAGTAGTGATTCTTTAGGCAGCAGTTTTTATATTTACCCCCTCTTTTAATGAATCAAAAACCTCACTCGTTACATTTTGTAATGTTTTGGCACTATCTTTTTGAGAGATAAATCATTGCCTTATAATCCATTTTTCAAGTATTTATTTGAATCAAATTATAAGTAGTACAATTAGATTAATTATTTCAAAAACTTACGCTCATGTTTCATGATTCAAGCGATTCCAAATATTTGCTGTAAAACACTGTGTGAAGTAAATTTCCAAGATAACTATAACAAAAACTGAAGAAAACACTACTTGTTGATTGTCTACACTAGCCTGCAAGATAAGCTGCTATATCAGTGTTACAGGGTGCGCTCTGTTACTAGCTCTAGTATGGAAAAACTATCAGTCACATAAATAAATATTTCAAGCAAAGAAGTTTCTTTGAACTTTAAACAAAGGTTCACCACCCATCTAACTTTAATAATAAAAAAGTTTGTCACATGTTATATTTGACGATGCATTTTACAATTTTTGGTCAACATGTATGGGTGTTAATATTTTTTATAAACATTATATCATAGGAAAAGAACTTTTAGTTCCACAAGGGTTGAAGGAATATTTGGTTACATTTTAAGTTCGATATCTCTAATAGAAAGCGTGGTATAGATTGAGAAATATTAAAATACATATTTTCATATTCTCTGTCCTTTTTACAATTTCGCAATTCCAAATGAGTTGACGAACTCGAAATTCGAACCCAGCAGGAAATTTTATACACGAATCTAGTTTTCGTTTTGTATTCCTATTAATTACTTATGTAATATTTCCATTTTAGTTCCGGATGGCGTTGGAGAAGTAACACTAAATGTAGATTATGAGTTACGTTGGTCTCCCAGCAGAAATTGTGACTCTACGTACTACATAATTTTCGTCTACGTCGAAAACAGTATGCATGATCTATTTGTTAAGGAGGTTACCGCTCTGGATATCTCCTTCCTTCCTGAATGCAAGTGGTTTTACGTTGAAGTTATACCACTATCACATAATGACATGGGTGACAAGTCCACTCTTGAGTCCTACATTCCAGCACCTTCAGGTAAGTTTGTATCTATTTATCTAAAAATCTGGTACATATAAATTTTCAATTTGAAGGTCAGAAAATACCACAAGGGTCAAGTAATAAAATGTTGTTGGATATCGGTTAGTCCCGCATGATTGGTAGGCCCCTAGTGGGGCCGAGATTATTTAACATTTCAGCACAATCATATTAGGCACCTTCAGGTTCTCTATATTAAGGCTTTGGGATTTTATTCTATATGTAATAGCTCTCCTGGTGGTTTCTGACGTGTAATGCTTGACGTTGGCTACTAGTCTGTGTTGTTGAAGCCAGTCTTGTGCCCTGTAGTACATGCTATACCAGTGACGATGTTGTCTCCTCATTTCGTAGTGTATTGCAACATGCTTTCATTCTCACATTTAATCATTTGTTGGTCTCTCCTAAATATGGTTTAAAACTTCATATACTCCTTTGTGTTTGTGACCGTTTCTATTTTATAAATATTGCTTTAGGTCAAAGTCAAGGTAGCTTACTCATATTCCTGCAACTTTTGTTCTAGTCAATTCCTCTGAATTCTCAACACTGTGTTACTATAGCCCTCGGAAAGTTAGAAACCTGCAAGTACATGAATAATCATTATTTGACCTTCAAATACATGACAGCTGGTTTTAGCTCAAACAACTGTATAACTTTTACGTGTACTTTGTGCTGGGTCCTTTATTTAATCTATATTTTTGGATGCTCTCCTGGATTCAGTAATAGTGTCACTTTGCGTTCAGATATCTGTTCGTAGGACTAAGTTTTATATGTACATTGGATTTAAAAAGAAACTGGTACAACTATTGTACTCGAAAATCTTAATAGTTTAGTTGTGTGCATATGTCTGTAAATAGGGCTGGCCAGGCATGTCGTGAGGGGGGTGAAGAAGAAGTGATTTACCCCGGATCTGGGTTTTTTGGAGGATACCGATTTTCTTAGTGTTTTTAAACTTATTAAACCTTTCTTTTTTATTTTATTCAAACGAAATTTTAAAAAATAACTAGAAAATAACTTTTTCAAAACATTTTCGAGTCTGCCATATTATTGTTTAAAAAAACTAATATATGTTACGGATAATTCTACTAATGGTTGTAATTAAAATACTAACTGAAAAATGATAATTCTATTTTTAAAATAAAAACACAAAAATACCACTTGAGATTAAAAAAAAGTAAACAATGCAAACTGACCATAAAAATACAATAAAAAAAAACAAAATAAATGAACTTCAACTATGTAATACGTGGACAAAATCAGATTTCTTGCAAGGTCAACTTCTTGCGACAAGTTCTTCCAAGCGTCTTCAATTATCCCTTCCAATTCTTGGGCATTGTTTGGATGGTTATTTAATTTTCTTTTATGTTTCACCATTAGTCTCCAAACATTTTCAATTGGATTTAAATCCGGACTTTTAGATGGCCACGGTAACAACTCTATGTTTTTATTAAGAAACCGTTGCCTGACACGATGGGCCGTATGCATGGATCAGTTGTCTTGTTGGAAAATAAAATTATTTTCCGGAAACACCTCTATTACTGACGGCAACATAATATTGTCTAATATTTCAATATATTTAATGGAATTGAGATGACCACCACTGTTCCAACACACACCTAACCCATTTAGGCTCATCCAAGCCCAGACATTGACTGAAAACTTTCCTGATATTTGTGGATCGAAAGTATATTTTTCGTCTTATCTAGTGGAAGGAGGCCTATATACGCGAACATGTCCATCGTTACAGGATTTAAAAACCTTTTCGTCAGAAAAGACAACTCGTCCCCAGAAGTTTTCATCATTGACTATATAATTGAATGCAAAAATAATCCTACCCTGCTTCTTTTCCTCTGAAAGTTTGTATTTTTTAGCCGCTGAACAACTCTTCAAGTCGCTTTGTAGTTTTATTCTTCTGCAAGCAGTAGGTACCGAAGCAGGGAAATTTGTCTCTAAAATTGCATTTACTGGAGTCTCAAAAGTCTCTTAGATAATTTATAACATTTTCATCTTCTTGATTATTGCTCTTTCTGGACCTACCGGAACCAACTTTACGGGATACCGTTTGGTTGGTTTCCCAATGTTTTTTAACACTCATTATTGTGGTTTTACTCACATTGTATTCAGCAGAAAGTCTTCTTATGAACCAACCATCTTCAATTTTAGAAACAATTCGAAATTTTTGAATATCTGTTAGATGTTGAACTATTTTTAATAAGGACGCCACTGATTTACGTCAAAGTGGCATTTGTAAGATTATTAATATCAATCAAAGAACGAATGATTTGCATAGCTAATAGAAAGTGTGCCAGTTTTTTTTTAAATCAAGTCTACAGTATAGCCTACTTAGGGTTTTATCTGATTTCTTTTTCATTAATACATCCAGAGATGGAACCATGTGTTTCTAAATGCATAGTGAATTTGAGTTCATCGTGAATGCTATTCAGGTGGTCTAAAACACTATTTAAATGTTCCCTTCCATGAATCCAGATTACAAATCCGTCACTGACATATTTTAAACAGAGTATTAGTATGGATGGCGTCGTTTCTATTCCTTGAATTTCTAAGTTCTCCATGAGGAAATTGGCGATGACTGAAGGTAAAGTTAAACTCATCGCACTCCTCAGTTTGTTTGTACTGTTGATCATCATATGTTCATAAAAAATTAGTTGTAACTCAAACCATGAAACGCCACTACGTGGATGTGGAAGTAAAATGAGAATTGAAAGACTATATCTAGTAAACGCAGAAAATTTATATTAAAATATTATGCTAAAATTAGAATAAAGTATATTAGTTCATATATGCAGAATGGCTGAAACAGGACATCATCATTTATTATGAATTTTGAGTAATGATAACTCGATCTGTTTTACCGAATGAAAGTACGTCTTTTTCGGAAACCGCTGATTTCATCGAACTCGAACAACATCCTTCTCAAAATGTAGGATATCATCCCTTAAGATCATCCATACGTTTCTGAATTATTGATATGAATTACTGTTGTACAACAAATATTTGGCATGCGAAATATTTAATACCGCTAATACTGATGTACTTCTCTTGCAGGTTGCCAATAATTAAAACTGTTGATCTAATCCCCTCTCGAGGAAAATCACTTCAGAACTTCAGGGTTGTACTTCTTGTGTTTGGTCTGTGAATTCCTTATGGAAATACTTCTACTATTATTTTGTTATGTATATTAATTTATTTTATTGTGCTTATTTAATACCATACAAAACTGTAACAGTAAAAATAAATAAAAATTTGAAAGATGATACTTTAATCTTTGAGTTAATAAATGTTAAATCCTTATCTGTTCTGAAGCTTACTAATTACTACGAGTCCTATTTAAAGCTAGATTGGAACAGATTTAGAAAGGGGCTGATTGGCCTTGACCACCGCGAGCCCTGTGGTCTCTTGTGGTACTCTTGTTTGTTTTCCTTAGAGCTCCTCATCCATCCAGCTTTGTATTCGATTCCACAGTCTTGATAATGGCCCTTTAGTATAGTATCAGCTCTGAATTTTCTCTCGCCAAGTACTTGGAATCTCAGTGGATGTGCTAATATTATTGTCATCTGTCACCTTTTATTTAATGTTGAATTTTTGCTGTCGGTTGACCACTCTGTATATTTTTTTGACTAAAAGTTATCAGGTATTCTTTGTAATAATAGTGATAACTGCATTCCGACTATTATTCTCATATATCGTTTCATAATTAATAATTTTTTAGACTGACCGCTCTGTGTAAATAAAGTTAAGTGTAACTTTGTGAAGTACTTTCTACCAGTTGCCTAGCGCATAGACAAGGGAAATCGTTACTTTAGAGCTCTATTTCGGTTATATTCGGTTTTCTCGAGCGCCACCTTTACAATTTTTATGTGGGGTAAAGGTTCTACACTAGTCTCTTATAGTGTTTACAAAGTCAATTGAAACTGATCAGCGTTAAAGCACAGGACCGTGCACACTTACTTTGATATTTTGTCCTATGTATTTAACAATGGTATCGAGAATCGAATAGTAGTTGAAACTGTGCAGGCGAATCCGAGACTGGCAATATAATCAGCCTGAATGAACCATCTACAACTGCACTGGTTTAAAGATAATAAAACCAACGAAGTGGAAGGGAAGACTGGAACGCTGACATCGTTACGTGAAAATGACACCCTGTGTTAGAGCGGTGCGGATGCTGCGGAGGGGTCAGCTAGCCTTGTCTAACGCATAAGGGCCTTATTTGCAAATGCGACTGTGTTCGCTAAAATGAATATTATACGTAATATTCATAATAGTAATATTATGACTCAATTAAATTAAACTGAAAATAATGCAAGGTTAATTTTAAGTACCATATACTTACAATAAAAGTACTTAATACTTGCCGAATGCCGAGTCGATAGTCGGTTAAAGTAAACTTAAAATATTGTAAATTCGTTTTTAAGTATAAGTAGGTAGTATATTTATAATAAAAGTAATACCTGTTGAATGCCAGGTCAATTAAAGTAAACTTAAAATAATGAAATATCGCGGTTTTTGGTAGGTTTATATTATTTGAATATAAATAAGCAATAAAGAAATGTATAATAACAATAATAATAATGTTTATTACTCCTCTTAAATGTTACAATATACCAACAAGTATTTCAACATTATGGGATCGTCAGGTAAGATAAGTAAAATATAGTACTTAATTAGTAATTGAAACAAATAAAGTATAAACAATTATATAAGTCACAGAGTGATACAAACATACAACAATAAATATACATACAATAAAGACATACAAACATATCAAACATTATGACGTGGTATTATCATTAAAAAAATCGTCTATTGAATAATAGGATTTACATATTAAATTTTTTTTTAACTCGGCCTTAAATCTGGACATTTTTAAATTACAATCGATTTTTTATACATTTAACACCGAATTTTAATTTGTACGTATTACATATAGTACTTATTAAAATTTTAATGTCTACCTATACATACATATTATTACAATGATAAATATACATTAAATGAATCTAAACTTGATAAAATATCAGTTTTGTGCAGTTTTTGTCTTACTGATAATTTTTCAGCTCCTACAACTTGCATTGTTGTCTTTTGCATGTGTTTACTATTCTTATATCAGCATAATAATATGCATTTGCAATATATTTAATAATTTGCACTTCATGTGGGTCTTCCGAAATGCTAACTGGGTGGGATGGTAGAAACCAACATTGTTTTTATCTTATTTAAAACATGTTGCAAACCACCTTTAGGTTACATTTTTTAAATCCACTTTTTCCATATACCCCATTAGAATTTCCGCTCTGAAAGCTTTTTCGCAATATTTTATAATTTCAGACACTACTGGATAAGGAAAACATAATTTACTTCTCGATACAAATTTAGTAAAACTTGCATAATCGTCCATATTTACTTTACCGAATACTTATGATCGTCATATGCCCATTTGTTATTAAAATTTTTTGTCAATGTGGGCACGAATTCTTAGCCAACATTTTTTTGAGGATAAAACCAGCAATGTAATATAAAATATTTTCCTGGAAAACTGATAGTGAAATTTTATCCAATACCTCCTAACTTAATATTCGATTCAATGTATGGACCCCTCACTTTAACCGCGAATATTTCAGAAACGGAGGATCGGAAGAAATTCGAAAAATTACGTGTTCATTATGTCTCTATTCTAAATCATTAACTGAAATTTGAATAATGTACATTAGACGGTTTTAAAGTTCTGCTAATTATATTGAAAACGCGCCCGTTTTCCAGCAGTTACTACGTATGTGGGACAGAGACAGATACCCACCCCACAGCATCCGTACTGCTCCAACACCTGGTGTCACTTTAGAGTTATATTTGTCTATGGTGTAAGCGTTCCAGTCTTCCCTTCACTTCGTTGAATAAAACGGATAATTCCACTAGCATAATCGTTTCTCAGCAATCAACGGGGACTTGTCACATGTGCTGCTATTGGCCTGGGTTTGAGGACGGGTGGCGACGATTGGCTGGCACCCAATCTGTCCGATTGGTCGGTCGGTGTTTGAGTTACATCAGTCATTAGTCAACGTGGACTCGATATTTCTCTAGTGCAGTGCGAAAAATGGTTTTCAGAACAGTTTTGTACCAAATATTCCGCCTAATTCGGTAATTGTATTAGATAATGCTTTTTATCACTCGCGAATATTACATAAAATACCAAACACCAGTACAAGGAAGACAATGTAAAATTCATGAGAGAAAAAAAAATGGAAATTCCTGTAAAAGTTCCAATAAAGCGCGAATTAATGAAATGATTAAAAGAACAGAATTTCAAAAGGGAATATGTTATTGATAACTTATCCAATATACACGTTCATACACTTTTGCGGTTACCTCCGTACTATGCATATTTAATCCTATCGAGATGGTTTGAGCAACTTTTAAAGATCGTTTGTGAATATGTAATGACTCTCCAACGTTAAGCGCGGTAGTAGTTGATCATATAAAAGAAGTAATAAATGACCTCGACAATACTGATTTATGGAAAAATTGTGTTAAGCATGTAATTAAAAAAGAAAATCAATACCCAACACTACCCCCATTGCGCCGACTATAATTCAACCGGATAATGATTCTTCTTCAGAAAGTGAAGATTCGGACGCGTCAACTTTTAGCATTTAACTTTTTTAATATATATTTTCAGAACAAAATATTTAGCTATTATATTAGGTACGAAGTTTACGTTTTATTGCTACATTTCTTGCAATATATTTTATTTAGTTGACAAGAAATTTTAATTTAAGTTACTTTATTCTAGAGAAATATTTTAATTTTGTTTATACAAGTATTAATTTTTGTTGTAGTAATTCTTTGCTTTGGTTAAGAAACTTTTTTTATTTTTATTTTAGAAGAAATTTTATTTTTACTATTCAACATCTTTGCCCCTCGCCAATCTAGCCTGTCCCATTCCCTCATCCCGGCAAGGATATGTCCTCGTTGTTCCTTGCTGAGCAATAACATATTTTAATATAGTATGGGATAACTTTAAAACTAAACTCAATAAAATTAAATATTTAGACTTTATATCTAAAACTGACATAATACTTCAAAAATATGTTATTGGATAAATGAGCAAAAATAGCCTATCTAATAAACAAAAGATAATAAAAATTAATACAATTTTCAAAAAATTATAACATTTTTTTATGACAAGCATTTCTATTTACCTCCGCCCATGTACAATAAAGAGTTGCTGACTGCTTTTGCCGGCCTTCAGTTTTTATACGATTTCAATTGTCCTCGTATACACTTTAACACAGTCTGTTTCAGTAGAGCTGGGATAGCTACTGTGAACAAACGGTTGTGTCCAGGGGTGCTGGACGGCAGATTAGATTTTCACTCACATTCAACAGTAATACGCACATGTCGATAAATAACCAAGGTGACTAAATATAATAAAATTCACAAAAACAATAAAAACGGTCAGGTACCAAAAATGCTCTGGAGTTCAATGTAAATAATATCAAAACTTAGGATATGTCATTTCAATTTATTTTACATGATAAACTATGAAAACTACGAAAACAACGAAGCAGGCGATAAAAAGATGGTTGACTACTAATTACTATTATTATTTCGGAGACTAGTAGTGGTAAGCAATCAGTTTACAAACCGTGAGCTGTGCGGGCGTTGAAGCGGTAAAGCGGTAAAGCGGTAAAACAGTAAGCAATGAGTAGTGGGCGGTAAAACTTAATAACGAGTATTACTTCCCTCGCATACCGAAGGGAAGTATTGTATTCGAGAAAAAATCACCCTCCGAGATTTTTTCGGATTCTGACGTTTCAGAACACGTAGATTCCGAAAATATAGGTTTTTCAATTCCGTCAGTCTGTCTGTCTGTCTGTCTGTCTGTCTGTCTGTCTGTCTGTCTGTCTGTCTGTCTGTTGGTGTATTTACTAAAAAACTACTTGACGGAAAGCAGTCAAATTTGGTAGGTAGTTAACCCTACTGTCAGCGAAGAACTGGTAGAATTTTCACTGAAAAATATACAGGGCGGACCGTGTAAACGGAATAAATAGTGAAAAAAAATTTTTTTTGCTCAAATTTAAAATTTCCACGTTTCATGACGCGCTAAACCTGTTTCAGGAAAAAAAATTTTTGAAAATTTTTTTCAAACATTTTTGAAAAAATTTTTACCAAGATGAAAAAAATTTTTTTTTGCTCAAATTTAAAATTTCCACGTTTCATGACGCGCTAAACCTATTTCAGGAAAAAAAATTTTTTGAAAATTTTTTTCAAACATTTTTGAAAAAATTTTTACCAAGATGAAAACATTTTTTTTTTGCTCAAATTTAAAATTTCCACGTTTCATGACGCGCTAAACCTGTTTCAGGAAAAAAAAATTTTTGAAATTTTTTTTCAAACATTTTTGAAAAAATTTTTACCAAGATGAAAAAAATGTTTTTTTGCTCAAATTTAAAATTTCCACGTTTCATGACGCGCTAAACCTATTTCAGGAAAAAAAATTTTTTGAAAATTTTTTTCAAACATTTTTGAAAAAATTTTTACCAAGTTGAAAAAATTTTTTTTTTGCTCAAATTTAAAATTTCCACGTTTCATGACGCGCTAAACCTATTTCAGAAAAAAAAAATTTTTGAAAAAATTTTTACCACGATGAAAAAAATTAGTTTTTGCTCAAATTTAAAATTTCTACGTTTCATGACACGCTTAACCTATTTCAGGAAAATTTTTTTCACCAATATTTTTGAAAAAATTTTTACTACTAAAATGAATTTTTTTTTCTTTCTTCAAATTTAAAATTTTCACGTTTCATGGCATTGTAAGCCTGATTAAAAAAAAAGTTTTTTGTAATTTTATCACTAAGATAGAATTTTTCTTTCTTTGTTCAGATTTTAACTATCCACGTTTCCATGACATTCTAAAACTATTCAAACAAATTTAAAAATGTTTTTGAAGAATTTTTTTAAAAATTTGAAAACATTTTTAATCCATTTATGTATCACTACTATAGAACAGACGAAAACATTTTTTTTGCTCAAATTTAAAATTTCCACGTTTCATGATATTCCAAACCAATTTCGGAAAAAAAAATTGCAACATTTTGTTACCAGTTTGGAAAAAAATTTAACACCAGAATGCTCAAATTTAAATGACATTCTAAACCTAGGTATTTCAGAAAAAAAATTTTGAAAATTTTTTTCACCAACATTTTTCAAAAAGTTTTTACCACTAAAATAGATCGAATTTTTTTTTATTTGCTCAAATTTAAAATTTTCACGTTTCATAGCATTCTAAACCTATTTTAAAAATACATCATTTTTAATTTTTAAACTTTTTTTGGCACTACTATAGAACAGAAGGAAACTTTCCTTTTTGCTCTAATTTAAAATTTCTACGTTTGACGTTTTAAACCTTTTTCAGAAGAAAAAATTTCGAAAATTATTTTACCAACATCTTTTGATAAATTTAAAAAAAAATTTTTTAACCACCACTATACTTCCACTCCATTACGTGAATGTTGGATTGAAAATGTGACAGATGGCAATAATATCTGGCATATGCACCTATTATACTTTTATTGAAAAATGTACAGGGTGGTCATCCCAAGAAATAATTCAGTCATGGTGGACATTTGTAAAGGTATTTGCGCAAGCCTGCCATATGTGGCACCTGCTATTTAGTATTGAACTTTTGCTGTTGGATGAGCAATCTGTATATTTTTTTGACCAAAACTTATCAAGTTTTCCTTGTAATAATAGCAATAACTCTACTCCGATTATTATTCTCAATGTCATTTCGTAATTATTATTTTTATAGAGAGACTGCCATGAACGAGGGAAGTTCTGTGTAAATACCTTTACCGATTTTTTTTTTAAAATTATCCCCTTCGGTTGCGAAACAAATGCTCTAAATAATTTGAAACGAAAAAGTTGCAATTCGTGCCACTGTGCGGCGGTCGGATCGGTAATGCCTCTGATCTCGGTCTAACAAGAGCTGTCTGAAATGAAGTCGGTTTTGATATGGAAAATTTTCTAGATATCAAAATATTACAATAACACAGCCCTACAAAAAAAAGTTCTGTGCAGCGAGCTTGAGGGTATGGAATCGACAGGTTTTTTAACGCTGATTACGAATCGGAAGACGAAAAATTGATCTATCGTGTCAATTCTTCAAGGCCGGCCCGTTAAGGGGTCCCGCGGAGGGATTTTCCTAAGTCCGGACCTTTTGACACCGGTGACCAGAGAAGTGAGTTGGTACACTCCGGTAGCACCGAAAAGTTGGTAGAGATCACGGACTAGGTCATTCACCCATCTTCATGAACTCAGCAATCATTGAACATCTCAATTTTATACCATGGAACATATCTTTATGGTAAGGGTGAATACATCGTGATATGTCACCCAGAAGGGGTGGACAACGGAGCCAATTCCAGTATGGAGGTCAAGTTCTTTTCGCTTAGTGAATACACTGTGTGATCCAAATTTCTAGAACCGTTTGGTATTCGTTTGTTTACTGCTTACTAACTGGATTGTTTTTTGAACACAATCGATGAAGGGGTGGGTGGTAAATAGGGAGAAATAAGTAAAGCAAAAGGGTAAGAGTACAGAAACTTAAAATTTGGTGTATATACTAGAAGTCAAGGCCCCAAAATTTGTTGTAATATTTTCCATCCCCCCACCACCCCTACTTCATTATTAAAGGGGTTGGTAAATTAAAATTGATACACTCACTTGAAAATTGGTACACGTATGTATTATAACGACATCTGGATCTAGATTATATTTTGAGATGATTCCGTTGAAAGGTTGGGGGTTAAATAGAGGTAAATAGGGGAAAATAAGTAAAGCAAGCTGGTGAGAGCACGGAAATTTGGGATTTGGTGTATATATAAGAAGCGAAGGCCTCAGGTTTTTTTCATAATATTTTCCATCCCCCACCAGCCCCACTCCCTTATTAAAAGAGTTGATAAAATTAAATTTAGATTTCCACTTGAAATTTGGTAGACGTATATAATATAAGGACATCACGAACTAGATTATGTTTTGAGATGGTTCCGTTGAAGGGTTAAATAGGAGTAAATAGGGGAAAATAAGTAAATCAAGCTGGTAAGAGTACAGACATTTGTATTGTAATGACGATTGAGATGATGTCATTGAAGGGGTGGGAGGTGGTAGGTTACGAATAGGGGAAAATAAGTAGGGTAAACTAGAAACGTCATTTGTCACGTGTATGGTAGAAACCAACGCCTCAAACTTATTTATGACATCTGCCCCAAATATTATTAAAATTCTATGACCAATAATTTCCACATACTAGAGTGCAAATCTATTCAAGATGTTTCGTTTAAAGTGATTTGGATGCAGAATCTGTATTTGGTAGTGATTCCTCAGGCAGCGGTTTTTTAATCCTTATGTAACAATTGTGCCAATTTTTGTGAAATCTACTGATATACAAAAAAGTACTAAAAACTGCATTTCTGGGCAGGGAGCAATGACTTGATTGATTCTTATGTTTTTTTGCTGTGTACTTATTTTTACTTCCCTCGCATACCGAAGGGAAGTATTGTATTCGAGAAAAAATCACCCTCCGAGATTTTTTACGGATTCTGACGTTTCAGATCACGGAGATTACGAAAATATAGGTTTTTCAATTCCGTCAGTCTGTCTGTCTGTCTGTCGGTCTGTCTGTCTGTCTGTCTGTCTGTCTGTTGGTGCATTTACTAAAAAACTACTTGACGGAGAGTACTCAAATTTGGTAGGTAGTTGACGCTACTGTCAGCGCAGAAATGGTAGAAATTTCACTGGAAAATATACAGGGTGGACCGTCTAAACGGAATAAATAGTGAAAAAAATTTTTTTTCGCTCAAATTTAAAATTTCCACGTTTCATGATGCGCTAATCCCATTTCGGGAAAAAAAAAATTTGAAAATTTTTTTCACCAACATTTTTGAAAAAGTTTTTACCAAGATGAAAATATTTTTTTTGCTCAACTTTAAAATTTCTACGTTTCATGGCATTCTAAAACTATTAAAAAAAAAAAAAAATTACCAACATTTTTGAAAAAATGTTTTTTCTTCAAATTCAACATTTCCACGTTTCATGGCATTCTAATCTTGATTCAGAAAAGAAAAATTTGAAAATTTTTTGAAATTTTTTGTACCACTAAAATAGATGGATTTTTTTTATTTCTCCAAATTTAAAATTTCCACGTTTCATAGCGTTCTAAATCTATTTAAAAGAAAAATTAGAAATTTTGTTTACTATTTAAAAAAAAAATACTAAGATAGAATTTTTTTTCTTTGTTCAGATTTAAACTATCCACGTTTCCATGGCATTCTAAAACTATTCAAACAAATTTAAAAATGTTTTTGAAAATTTTTTTAAAAAATTTGAAAACATTTTTGATCTATTTATCACCAATATAGAATAGACGAAAAATTTGGTTTGCTCAAATTTAAAATTTCCACGTTTCATGACATTCCAAACCAATTTCGGAAAAAAAATTTTTGCAACATTTTGTTACCAGTTTGGAAAAAAAATTAACACTAGAATAGATGGAAACTTTTTTTACTCAAATTTAAAAGTTTCACGTTTCATGACATTCTAAACCTATTTATAAAAAATATGTAATTTTTAAATCTTAAACTTCTTTTACCACTATTATAGAATAGACGGAAACTTTCCTTTTTGCTCAAATTTAAAATTTCTACGTTTGACATTTTAAACCTATTTCAGAAGAAAAAATTAAATTTTTTTTTTTAACATTTTTGAAAAATTAAAATAAAAATGAAATTTTTTAACCACCACTATACTTCCACTCCATTACGCGAATGTTGGATTGATGTGACGGATGGCAATTATATCTGACATACACCTATTATACTTTTATTGAAAAATGTACAGGGTGGTCATCCCAAGAAATAATTCAGTCATGGTGGACATTTGTAAAGGTATTTGCGCAAGCCTGCCATATGTGGCACCTGTTATTTAGTATTGAGCTTTTGCTGTTGGATGAGCAATCTGTATATTTTTTTGGCCAAAACTTATCAAGTTTTCTTTGTAATAATAGCAATAACTATATTCCGATTATTATTTTCAATGTCATTTCGTAATTATTAATTTTTTAGAGTGACCGCCATGCACAAATAACGAGGGAAGTTCTGTGTAAAGACCTTTACCGATTTTTTTAAATTAACAATTAAAAAAAAAAACGACTGCGCATTTTTCGCCATATGCACCTTTTTAGATTTTTGTTCCTTACTGAATTATCTAATAGATGCGATTGGTTTGAAGTCGCTAAGTTTTTTTTTTCTTATTTGCCAATAGGGTACAAAGATGAAAAAGTGCCTTTTTTTCGACATTAGATAATTCGGAAACAAAAACACCTAGAAGCCTGAAACTTTCAGAAATTGTTGCTTATAATGGTATTAACAAAATTTTTCTTATTTCAGCAAGATCGGTTTTAAAATTTTTAAATAATAAACGATCGATATGTTTGCGTTTCGTATTAAACGTAAATATGTTATTTTAAAAACAACTAAGTGCTTACATGTTGGGTCAAAGTCCAAGTTTGTTTGCAAAATAATGCCAATTAATTATATTTTAGATCATTACCTATCGAATTATATTTTATTTCATACGAATTTAATTAAGTGACAGATCTGAAGAGCATAACAGATGTTTCTCGTTGACTTTTAAGTTATCAGTAGTATATATCTCAACTTAATGAACATTCTGAAATTGCAGCGTCGTTAAAATTGGACTTTGATATACATATCCTAACATGAATCATTTTTAATAGATCAATTGTTGACATTTAACTGTTATATTTTTTACTAGAAAATGAAAATTAGAACAGATATCGTATTGGGAGCAGGTGTGGGTATGTTTTGAAGATCGACAAATATAATTAAGATATTTCTATGAATTGTGACGTTGCAGGCGCCACATATTCAATTTTCCCAGAGTCTAGCTGATAAAATTCCTTTTTAATTAATTCTGGAAGAAATCGATTTCAATTACAGCTTTTTGAAAAAGACAACTCTAAAAAATGCCATCGTGCTTATATTGATTTGGGCTCATTAATATTCCAGTGTTTGATGGTTTTTCGTTCAGAATTATTTCGGGAAAAACCGATTGACGTGAAATTTTGAGAGTAAGTAGGGAATGGCTCAAGGAACAAAAGCTATACCGGGTGGCCATGAGTCAATGTACGCCCCCAATATTTTGGTTGTTTTTGTATTTAAAAATTTGGTTTTTGGTACAAATAAATTAGACAATAATAGGCTACTTTTACACTAACAGGAATGACAATATCAAGTGACATCAACTTTTTTTCTTAAATGGAATGACTATACTTTTTTGATGGTCTCTTATTAAGCATAAACTTATAAGTGCAACAGTTTTTACTTCCCTCGCATACCGAAGGGAAGTATTGTATTCGAGAAAAAATCACGCTCCGAAATTTTTTCGGATTCTGACGTTTCAGAACACGTAGATTCCGAAAATATAGGTTTTTCAATTCCGTCAGTCAGTCTGTCTGTCTGTCTGTCTGTCTGTCTGTCTGTTGGTGCATTAACTAAAAAACTACTTGACGGAGAGCAGTCAAATTTGGTAGGTAGTTAACCCTACTGTCAGCGAAGAACTGGTAGAATTTTCACTGAAAAATATACAGGGTGGACCGTATAAACGGAATAAATAGTGAAAAAAATTTTTTTTTGCTCAAATTTAAAATTTCCACGTTTCATGACGCGCTAAACCTATTTCAGGAAAAAACATTTTTTTGAAAATTTTTTTCAATCATTTTTGAAAAAATTTTTACCACTAAAAAAAATTTAAAATTTCCACGTTTCATGGCATTCTAAACCTATTTAAAAGAAAAAAAAATTTTGAAAATTTTTTACCAACATTTTTGAAAAAATTTTTACCACCAAAATAGATGAATTTTTTTTCCTCAAAATTTAAAATTTCCACGTTTCATAGCGTTCTAAATCTATTTAAAGAAAAATTAAAAAAAAAT
The DNA here is from genome assembly GCA_963583905.1 of Stenurella melanura. Classification (NCBI taxonomy): domain Eukaryota; kingdom Metazoa; phylum Arthropoda; class Insecta; order Coleoptera; family Cerambycidae; genus Stenurella; species Stenurella melanura. Next base: position 108,965,411 of record OY757315.1, on the reverse strand, counting down.
AAAAATGTTTGAAAAAATTTTACCACAAATAGATGGAATTTTTTTTCAGATTTAAAATTTCCACGTTTCCATGGCATTCCAAATTTATTAAAACAAATTTAAAAATGTTTTAGAAAAATTAAAAAAAAATGAAAACATGTTTATGTAATCTATTTATCACCATTATAGAATAGACGAACTATTTTTTTTGCTCAAATTTAAAATTTCCACGTTTCATAACATTCAAAACCTATTTCGGAAAAAAAAATTTGCAACATATTTTCACCAATTTGGAAAAAAATTTAACACTAGAATAGACAGCAAACATTTTTGAAAATTTGTTCTATATTTTAATCACCACTATACTTCCACTCCATTACGTGAATGTGGGATTGAAAATGTGAGAGATGGCAATAATATTTGGCATATCCTATTATATACTTTTATTGAATAATGGCATCCCAAGAAATAATTGAGTCATGGTGGACATTTATAAAGGTATTTGCGCGAGCCTTCCATATTTGGCACCTGTTATTTAGTATATTGAACTTTTGCTGTTGGATGAACACTCTGTATATTTTTTTGACCAAAAGTTATCAGGTTTTCTTTGTAATAATACCAATAATTATATTCCGATTATTATTCCCAATGTCATTTCGTAATTAATAATTTTTTGAGTGACTGTCATGCACAAATAATGAGGGAAGTTCTGTGTAAATAACTTTACCGATTTTTTCAGATGTAAAAAATTACAAGAAATAAGTGAGACACGAACAATTTTTTAATTTTTTCAAAATGGCCGCGTTAGATGAATGCGATGTAAGAAAATTACTAAGTAGCCTATGGAAATTATTAGTAAGGTTGTAGACTTGTCTGTAAAGAAGAAAATAGTTGTTTGAATTATTGATAGGTACCAGTATTTTTAGTTTTTTTTCAAAAAAACGGAATTTCATTTTCATTTTCATTTCCGTAGGGGTCCTATGAATTTTTTTTTAATGGAACTGTGCTATTTCTTTTATTAATCGGAAATGATGATTCATAAAATATAATTTTTTCGCCATTAATCATTTCTTAACGATATCCTTCGCAATAATAGAAGTATTTTTAAAAAGTAAACGCCAACAAATATTTTAATAAGGTACCTATCTACATTTAAATCCAAAATTGCAGATAGCCATGAAAATGACACATTCATAACAATTGAATTAGTCTTGACTTACTCACTAATTTTCTGAAGCAAGTGTATTGAAGTTGTTATAAACAAGAAAATTAATATAAAACGACTAAAAATTATTCAAGAGATGAAGAAGTTGACATGATCATTATTTATGGAGAGACTCGACGTAATGCAACTAGAGCATAGTTTGTATGGACGGAGATATCCAGAAAGAAGACAACCTCCGAGAAACTATTTCGCCCGGTTGGAGCAACAATTTGGAACTGAACCTAACGTAGAAATTGAAAACAGATTTATTGCGGATGAAGAAACGGAAATTAATGTATTAGCTTTAGTGCATGTTGACCCAACCATTTCGATAAGACAAATTGAACATGAATTACGAGTTTCCAAAGAATCAGCCAGAAAAATTTTAAAGAAACACGGCTATCGTTCTTATAAGTATCAATTGCATCAATTTTTGTATGAGAATGATTTTATCAATAATACAGTTACGCCAATTAAGAAATGAGAATTTTATCAAAAACATTTTGTTCACTGAAGAAACGAGATTTACAAACCTTGGGTTATTTAATCGAAACAACTCTCGATATTGGGCAATTGATAATCCTCATATTATGAGACAGGGGCGGTTTCAGGAGCGGTTTGGCTTCAATGCTTGGTTAGGCGTACTGGGCGACCATATCACAGGTCCAATAATTCCTAGCGAAACTCTAACTGGACCAAGATATCTAGACTTTCACCAAAATATAATAGTTCCACAGATTAATCAAATTCCCAATACCAATATTGACGAGGTCTACTTCCAACAAGATGGGGCTGGACCACACAATGCTATTATCAATAGGGTTTACTTAAATCAATTATTTCCAGATCGTTGGATTGGGAATCACGGTCCAGTCAGATGGCCTGCAAGGTCGCCTGACTTAACCACACTCGATTTTTTTATTTGGGCGCATTTGAAAAATAGAGTCTACATGACTGCTCCAACCACAAGGCAAGATCTGGAAGAAAGTGTTTGACACGAAATTGCACAAATAACACCTCAACAATTACGGAATGTTAAACGTGCAACGATAAGTCGCGCTACTCTGTGTATTAATCATACATTTTCATTCCTGTTAGTCTAAAAGTAGCTTATTATTGTCTAATTTATGTGTACTAAAAACCAAATCTTTAAATACAAAAACAACCAAAATATTGGGGGCGTACATTGACTCGTGGCCACCCGGTATAGTGCCGATGTGTGCATTTTTCAGCGATGTTTCACGAATAACTCGAAAACCTTACGTTTTATCAAAAACATCATCAGAAGCAGAAATGAAGATTATAAAATAACAAATCAATTGTATTACTTTCGTCGCATACCGAAGGGAAGTATTGTATTCGAGAAAAAATCACCCTTCCGTCAGTCTGCTTGTCTGTTGGTGCATTAACTAAAAAAATACTTGACGGAGAGCAGTCAAATTTGGTAAGTAGTTGACGCTACTGTCAGCGATTAAATTTTCAGTGGAAAATATATAGGGTGGACCGTCTAAAGGGAATAAATAATGAACATTTTTTTTTTGCTCAAATTTCAAATTTTCACGTTTCATGACACGCCAAACCTATTTCAGAAAAAAAAAATTAATTCTTTTCACCAACATTTTTTAAAAATTTTTTACCACTAAAATAGATGAAAAATTTTGTTTCTTTGTTCAAATTTAAAATTTCTACGTTTCATGGCATTCTAAACCTATTTCAATTTTTTTATTTTTGAAAAATTTCTTACCACTAAAATACATGAATTTTTTTTTCTTAGTTCAAATTTAAGATTTTCACGTTTCATGGAATTCTACTAAACCTTTAAAAAAAAAATTTAGAAATTTTTTTTACCATATTTTTGAAAAATTTCTTACCACTAAATTAGATGTAATTTTTTTTTTCTTAGTTAAAATTTAAAATTTCCACGTTTTATGGAATTCTACTAAACCTATCAAAAAAAAATTTTGGACATTTTTTTACCATTTTTGAAAATTTTCTTACCACTAAAACAGATAAAAAAATCGGTAAAGTTATTTACACAGAACTTCCCTCGTTATTTGTGCATGGCGGTCACTCTAAAAAATTATTAATTACGAAATGACATTGAGAATACAGATCGGAATATAGTTATTGCTATTATTACAAAAGAACCTGATAACTTTTGGTCAAAAAAATATACAGAGTGCTCATCCAACAGCAAAAGTTCAATACTAAATAACAGGTGCCATATATGGAAGGCTTGCGCAAATACCTTTACAAATGTCCACCATGACTGAATTATTTCTTGGGATGCCATTATTCAATAAAAGTATATAATAGGTGCATATGCCAAATATTATTGCCATCTGTCACATTTTCAATTCCACATTCACGTAATGGAGTGGAAGTATAGTGGTGGCTAAAAAATATAAAAAATTTTCAAAACTTTTTTTTTTGAATAGGTTTAGAATGTCACGAAACGCGAAAATTTTAAATTGGAGCAAAAAAAATTTTTCGCTCTATTCCAGTTTTAAATTTTTTTCCAAAATGGTGAAACGATGTGGCAATTTTTTTTTTCCGAAATAGGTTTAAATGTCATGAAACAAGGAAATTTTAAATTTGAAAAAAAAAAAATATTTCGTCTATTCTATAATAGTGATACATAGATTACCTAAACATGTTTTCAAATTTCTTTAAAAATTTTTCAAAAACATTTTTAAATTTGTTTGAACAATTTTAGAATGCCATGGAAACGTGGAAATTTGAAATCTGAACAAAGAAAAAAAATTCCATCTATTTTGGTGCTAATTTTTTTTTCGAAATTTTTAAAAAATTTTCAATTTTTTTTTTAAATAGATTTAGAGCGCTATGAAACGTGGAAATTTAAAATTTAAAGTAAAAAATTCCATCTATTTTAGTGGTAAAAATTTTTTTAAAAATGGTAAAAAATTTTCAAACATTTTTTTCTCTTAAATAGGTTTAGAATGCCGTGAAACGTGGAAATTTTAAATTTGAACAAAAAAAAAAATTTTTTAGTGCTAAAAATTTTTACTTCCCTCGCATACCGAAGGGAAGTATTGTATTCCAGAAAAAATCACCCTCCGAGATTTTTTCGGATTCTGACGTTTCAGAACACGTAGATTCCGAAAATATAGGTTTTTCAATTCCGTCAGTCTGTCTGTCTGTCTGTCTGTCGGTCTGTCGGTCTGTCTGTCTGTCTGTCTGTCTGTCTGTCTGTCTGTCTGTCTGTTGGTGTATTTACTAAAAAACTACTTGACGGAGAGCAGTCAAATTTGGTAGGTAGTTAACCCTACTGTCAGCGAAGAACTGGTAGAATTTTCACTGAAAAATATACAGGGTGGACCGTCTAAACGGAATAAATAGTGAAAAAAAATTTTTTTTGCTCAAATTTAAAATTTCCACGTTTCATGACGCGCTAAACCTGTTTCAGGAAAAAAAATTTTTTGAAAATTTTTTTCAAACATTTTTGAAAAAATTTTTACCAAGTTGAAAAAATTTTTTTTTTGCTCAAATTTAAAATTTCCACGTTTCATGACGCGCTAAACCTGTTTCAGGAAAAAAAATTTTTGAAAATTTTTTTCAAACATTTTTGAAAAAATTTTTACCAAGATGAAAAAAAATTTTTTTTGCTCAAATTTAAAATTTCTACGTTTCATGACATGCTTAACCTATTCCGAGGGAAAAAAAAATTGAAAATTTATTTCACCAATATTTTTGAAAAATTTTTTACTATTAAAATGAAATAATTTTTTTTTCTTTCTTCAAATTTAAAATTTCCACGTTTCATGGCATTCTAAGCTTGATTAAAAAAAAAAATGCTTTGAAACTTTTTTTACCATGTTACCACTAAAATAGATGGATTTTTTTTTATTTCTTCAAATTTAAAATTTCCACGTTTCATAGCATTCTAAATCTATTTAAAAGAAAAATTAGATTTTTTTTTTACTATTTAAAAAAAAAATTACCACTAAGATAGATTTCTTTTTCTTTGTTCAGATTTAAACTATCCATGTTTCCATGGCATCCTAAAACTATTCAATCAAATTTGAAAATGTTTTTGGAAAATGAAAAAAAAAATTGAAAACATTTTTAATCTATTTATCATTACTACAGAATAGACGAAAGCATTTTTTTGCTCAAATTTAAAATTTTCACGTTTCATGACATTCCAAACCAATTTCGGAAATAAATGTTTGCAATATTTACCAGTTTGGAAAAAAATTTAACACTAGAATAGATGGAAACTTTTTTTGCTCAAATTTAAAAATTTCACGTTTCATAGCATTCTAAACCTATTTTTAAAAAAATATGCAATTTTTAAATTTTAAACTTCTTTACCACTACTATAGAATAGAAGGAAACTTTCCTTTTTGCTCAAATTTAAAATTTCTACGTTTGACATTTTAAACCTATTTCAGAAGAAAAAATTTTGAAATTTTTTTTTTCCCAAAATTTTTAAAAAATTAAAAAAAAAATGAAATTTTTTAACCACCACTACACTTCCACTCTATTACGTGAATGTTGGATTGAAAATATGACAGATGGCAATAATATCTGGCATATGCACCTATTATACTTTTATTGAAAAATGTACAGGGTGGTCATCCCAAGAAATAATTCAGTCATGGTGGACATTTGTAAAGGTATTTGCGCAGCCTGCCATATGTGGCACCTGCTATTTAGTATTGAACTTTTGCTGTTGGATGAGCAATCTGTATGTTGTTTTGACCAAAACTTATCAAGTTTTCTTCGTAATAATAGCAATAACTATATTCCGATTATTATTCTCAATGTCTTTTCGTAATTATTAATTTTTTAGAGTGACCGCCATGCACACATAACGAGGGAAGTTCTGTGTAAATACCTTTACCGATTTTTTTAAAAATGATGGTGAAAAAAATTTTCAAAAATTTTTTTTTTCAGAAATAGGTTTAGCGTGTCATGAAACGTGGAAATTTTAAATTTGAGCAAAAAAAATTTTTTTCGATCTTGGTAAAAATTTTTTCAAAAATGTTGGTAAAAAAAATTTTCAAAAATTTTTTTTCCCGAAATAGGACTAGCGCTTCATGAAACGTGGAAATTTTAAATTTGAGCGAAAAAAAATTTTTCTCACTATTTATTCCTTTTAGACGGTCAACCCTGTATATTTTCTAGTGAAATTTCTACCATTTCTGCGCTGACAGTAGCGTCAACTACCTACCAAATTTGACTGCTCTCCGTCAAGTAGTTTTTTAGTAAATACACCAACAGACAGACAGACAGACAGACAGACAGACAGACAGACAGACAGACAGACAGACCGACAGGCAGACAGGCAGACTGACGGAATTGAAAAACCTATATTTTCGGAATCTCCGTATTCTGAAACGTCAGAATCCGAAAAAATCTCGGAGGGTGATTTTTTCTCGAATACAATACTTCCCTTCGGTATGCGAGGGAAGTAAAAATTGTTCCTTAGTTCAAATTTAAAATTTCCACGTTTCATATAATTCTACTAAACCGTTAAAAAAAAATTTAGAATCTTTTTTTACCATTTAAGTTATGAATTTAAGTGTTATGAATTACACCCCCTTGAAACTGGAGACTGATACGCCTGTGATAGTAATAGCTGAAATTAATTAAGTACGAATGGTTAGGCAACCAAGAATACATGCCATCATTTCTTCTGGAAACTTGTAGATGCTCTAGTGTTCTATATTGTTCTGGAATTGGAAATCTCTGGATGGAACTAGAGGCAATTTTGTGATATACAAGGCGAAATCGACGGCGGAGAAGGAGAAGTTCTATAAAAGTGAAGAAGCTGAAAAGTAAAAAGTGAGGTTAAATTGGTTTATTAAGAAGTATCAGTAAATTATTAAAAAAAGTGTTAGTGGTTTACCCCTTGTTAAAATTATTTAGAACCCACGGATTCATACAGCATGTTTCCTAAGAGGCGAAAACAAGTAACAATAGTTTCAATACTCTATTCACTAAATTCCCATCATGTTGCAATTTATTTTTAATTATTATTGTTTTATCTACAGGAACAGTTGTATATATGCTTACTATATCAAAACTAACCATTAGATGATTATTGTTAAAATGATTTTCGGACAGGGTTTTCAAAAAATGTGTGCTATTTCTAATATAGTGAGCTTTAGTAAAACTCGTTAGCATAAAAACTTATGATGAAAATAAAATATTTATCTGTTTTTTCGGAGAAAAAGTCAGCAATTTCCCATCTAATATGTGGCGCAATCGATAGGTATACTCTTGTAACTTTTGAATGGGAAAATGTATTTCTTATCTTTCTTATCTTTTCAAATTCGGTATGACGATACGGGATAAAATTTCCAATTATGAGATGTAAAAACCAAAATGGCTGACTTCCAGTCTCGATGCAATTTACATGAAAATCAAACTTTTAAATGGGACAACCTGTATATTTCTTGCATATTTGGATCCTACTGACCAAAATATTTGTGATCTGAATATTATTTTTACTTAAAAAAAATACAGATTTTTTAATTTTTAGTTTTAATCATAGTAGGCCACGGTTTAGCCAAAACAGTTAAAAATCGGTCAGAAGCACCGTTAAAATATTATCTCTGCAGATACTGACATTATACACGATTTATCCTTCAATAAGTTCACGATATTGGTTTTAGAACGAAAACTATTTTTTTAAATGGAACTCCTATGGAACTACCTGTTATTTAATTATATCTTTAAATTACAAAGAAAAAAATTATATGCATAATGTCTACCATCTCCTATGTACCAAATTTATAATTAAAAAAGAAATGTTTTGAAAATCGATTTCTTGCAATAATTATTTTGAAAGAGTTAGCCCTTAGTGGATTTTATAAATAATATGAAATAGGTAAAATCATAAAAGTACTAACTTATTAGTCTCTGGATACCAAAACCTAAGTTCCTCTTTTGAGTAACTATGTGTAGTTAAAAAAATACAACGAAGAAATTCGGTGCAAATAGTAGGCGCGGAAAACAAAATATTTAGTTGTCAAATTTATCGTTCATTTAAAATAATTTTAAGTGTTCGATTACTACTGTCAAATCCATTGCATTTACATTAAGAATAAATACCTAGGTATAAGTGTTTAAAATATAAAAAAATAAAAAATCAACAAAATTACAGATTTACAAGGAGTGAGCAAGTAGATATGCTGCTAATTGTTGGGGAGGAAAAAAAAATGCACGATCAACTTCTGGTTTATACACCGAAACATATCAGAGAGAAGGCAGCCTGCAAGATGTTACTTTTATAAGGTTGAATCGAAATTTAGAGAAGAACCCGAACAAAATGGTGATACGTTATAGTAAGTAAGGAAGCAGCGATAAATGTGTTGCCGTATGTTGAACTTGACCCAAGTGTTTCAATCCGAGAGCTTGAACAGCAAGTAAATGTGAATAAGGGAAGTTGTAGAAGGATTAAAAAAATACAAATACCGTTGTAACGTGCGGAATGCGCAAAAGCATCCTGCGTTACATTTTCTAACATTTATTAGAAAAATTTTAATAATCGAACATTTTATTCTCCTGTGCTCTGGTACTACAACGAACTATTCCTAGGCAGATTTAAAATTGTCAGTAGCTTATGCTTACGCATCAGTATATTAAACGGCGCCCGCTCGATAATATTCAAATTAAATTAAATAAATAAATCAAACTAACTGAAAAATGAAGTTGTGTCGAGTATTTATAATAAAGTCGGTTAGTCATATGAAACGTAGAACTATCAAAATCAATACAGATCCTTTATTTAATTTAATATTTCCTTGATAAAAGAGAACTACTTTTTGGGCGGAGCCACGTGACTGCCGGTCTGGGACATATCGAACAATACGCTGCGCTAGACTAAATTCCTTCTCTTTCACTCGAGTGGTCCTTTGATATGGACGTAATTGAAATTTTGTTAGACCCTAAAGGAGATATTAAAATGGAGGAACCTTATAGACGTATAAGGTAATAGTTAAATAATTATATATCGTTAAATACCACCTAACGTTTAAAATTATTGTTTTAAGTTTTTCCTATACCAAATTTACCTTTAACGTCGAAGTGACCTCAATGCTACACTTTTGCTTCATGAAAAATTACCCATGTTCAGCTTTTCTTAATAATTAGTAATTAAACTTTACACATTACAATACTACGTTTCTCTTTATTACGGAATTCTTCGACACGATGCATCTTTAAGATTTTACTACTAAGCAAATAATGTTCATGTGAAGTCAAGATTTTGATAATACGTTTTGCATTATCGTTTTGTATATACGAAAACCTACTGGGCGAAGAGATTTCCTTAATTTTGTCTTGGTGACAAACTATTTTCTGCATAGCACAGTTGAATTAACTGAGTCTAATTTAAAGTTAAATAGCTTCATAATTTAATACGAATATTTAAATGTTTCGTGTTTAAACAACGATTCTTAAACAAATTGTAAAAAAGTAGCAATTTTTCATAGAAAGAGTGACATTTTTTTTAATTGAGACTAATTCCCTAATAAAGATAACTACACATATAATTAAACACTTTTCTTAAATGACCAGGAATAGATTTTTAAATTTTACAATCTATAAAATATGTTCCTCTCTTATTATTTTGTGTTCATAGTTAAAATGTTTTTTAGGTAATCTGGAACTATGCCTTTATTAATATTATGTATAAAAATTAAAACGTTATACTTAAGAAAATGTTCTATATTCATCTAATTTAAACATTTTAGCATATCATACCCCTTCAACCAAATGTGAACCAAAAATTAGGAAAGAAATATTTTTTACCAATTTATTAAATTTTAAGTCGATATAGGGGTGGTTTTAAGTCTCTGATTATCCCTAATCATAAAAATTGGATATATTTGGTATAAGTCCTTTTCAAGACCTTTGCAAATTAATGTTAAAAAAGGAGGGACTTCGTAAGATTCTCTATACTATGGAGTTTTATTAAAATTATCGCGAGAAACCCCCAAAAGGGATATTTTTTTGCATTTTAAGGGGTGTTCCCCAATTTTTAGGATTGCGGGACCCCGACTTTCGTAATCAGCCATCCAAAGAACGTATAGTCAAAGTAGTTTCAAACCCTTGTTCATTCCTGCACCCGTTGAAAATTCTGTAGAGGAAATTGTTCGCAATAAAATGATCTACAAAAAACATCTGATGTGTTTTTTCAATAACACCAACAGAAAATATGTTATAAGCCTTATATGATGTTTTTCTTGAAAATGTTAGTCTATTAGTAATTATATTATAAGTTTTTAATTTTCAATTTTACGGTAAGAAATACCTAGTCCAAGATTGTAGCGAATTCAATTCTTTACAAAAAAAGCTTTAAACATTTTTTGTGAAACTTACGGTTCTCAAGGTATGGCGGAGAAACTGTTTATACCTTCATTTTTCAAGATAGCGGCCAAATGGGGGACTTTCAGCCCCGAAAATCGAGTATTATACTAACGCTGGGCCTCCCTATAAATAACCAAAATCTTGTCCTGACCAAAATGCAAGGTCAATGTATCATTTCAATTGATACTACTAGGATTGGTGCCTCGATTCTGTTATTTTATCGAATATGGGAATATGATAGCTATAATCAATGGAATGTCAAGCTAGTTATGTAGTTTGGTTTGAGACATATACGGGACATCTGCTATCATTCTCAGAGCTTTTGATTGGGATGAGCTATATAATTGTATGTAATTGAAAATTATTTTCTCTGTATTGCTATTGGACAAAACAACTTGAGGGTTGCGCGCTTTGGTTTTACCAACCGTGTCTTTCTATCTATATTAATGATTTTTATTTGGTACTACTTCAACTATAGTTTGAACCTTGTATGTTATTGTCAATACAATTAGGTTTGTACGTGTTGGGTGAATTCCAAGTGGTTAGTGTCAAAGGCCAAGTTTGTTCGCAAAACCATACCAATTAATTATACTTTTGATAATTATCGAATCACTTATACTTGATTTCAATTCAATCTATTTAGTGACAGATCTGAAGAGCATAGCGGATCTATCGTATTAAGTTTTAAGTTATTATCAGTAGCATACATCTCAACTGAATGAGAGTTCTAGATTTGTAAACTAGTAAAAACTTGTACTTTAATGAACGTATATCCTACCATGAATAATTATTGAGAGGCTGATTTTCGATAATTAGCATTTTCATATATATTGTTATTACAAAATCAAAGCAAGAACACATATCAGACTGAAATCAGTGTCAGGTACATCATTAACATCGACAAATATAATTAATATTGTCACGAGTCACTACCCTTAGGAAACCACGCTTTAAAATCCATGGATTCAAAAAATATAGCACGAAATAAACACGCATCAGTGGCGGCTCGTCAGGGGAGGCAGGGGAGGCTGAGCCCCCCCTTGGAAGAACCACCACATCTTCAAAAGTAATATCTTAAAAAATTTCTATTAGGTATATCTCAATTTTCAATATTTTTTATTGTTTATTATTCATTAATTAATTTTCAGTTTATATATAACATTTTTGCATTTCCTTTCCACAAACATACCTATAACGTTACAGTCCGGATAGTCTTTGTATGCACATTTCCCGGTCGGCCGGTCTTTTACTGAATGAACACTGCGGTTCGCTGGTATGGAGGCTAATACGAAATAGCTTCCAACTTTACCGCATTTACTTATAACATGAATGACCTTGAATTTACTTGCGCTGTGTAAAATAGCAACACTTGGAATAACCAAGTATGAGGTTAGCCTCAGATCTCAGTTCTTTATAGCGCATGTGCACAGGTCATTCAAGAGTCAGGTGATTCACAAAGAAAACGAACTGACGTCTGACAGTTGCGTTTAGCCGGTTAAGAACAACTTGACGTATAAATACATAAAACATTTGATATGCGGGCTAGAAATAAGTGCTCTAGGTGAAAATATTCCCAACAACATGTCTTGTTGTCCAGACGTGGTGGATTATTTGTTATTAAATGGATTTACTACTCTTATTTATGACGAAAAGGTAAGAATTAAAAGAAATGCCAGGCCTACACCAGCAATGCTGTCGTTAGTTTTTAAAAGTGGTAAACAAAACAGAGGGTTTTGTGATAACAATTATAAAAAAGTCGAGTGGTTAATGGCATCAACAGTTAGAAACAAATTATATTGTTGGAGATGTTTATTATTTACTAATGATCAATCCTCAATTTGGGGCAGGGCCGGGTTTAATAATTTGCAAAATTTGTCGCGAGGTTTAGAAAGGCACGAAAAATATTGTAAATTTCTTGGATTTTGCACATAAGAGAGAAATAGAAAATGTTAACGAAAAGGTCCGTGAGAATAGGGAAATATTAAAGAGGTTAATAGATGCCGTTATATGTTATCTTCACAAGAAAATTCTTTCCGAGGACATGACGAAAAACGAGAATCGTGCAATAAAGGAAATTTCAAAGAGCTGGTAGATTTTTAAAAAATGTATGACCCAAAATTAGAGAACTTTTTGAATAACGCCACTATTTTTTGAGACAATTCCGGTAAGCTTCTGTAGAATGATCGTTTTCAATACTTAAATGCATAAAAACATTTTTACTAGAAACAAAATGAGTCAAGACCGCCTTTCAAATGTATCGCTTATTTCAATAGAAAAACGTTTTTTGTCAGAATTGAGGAAACGCGATTCATTTTATGATGAAATAATCAACCATTTTGCTAGTTCCAAAAATCGCAGGTTACCACTCATTTATAAAAATATTCAGGCTTTAAAGCAGAGATTAATATAGGTAGTTGTTATTTTAGAAAAAATATTTATTTGTGTTATTTATTTTTTAGGAAATATTTTTTATAATTCTCCATTATATAGAGTTCCGCGGTTATATTTTTTTTATATAACTTCTTTCTCAAAACTATTTTAATTTCTATTAAAACTTATAATTTTACACGCCTGGCAGTAATAATGAATACAACTTTTTGTTTGTAGAAAAACACTTTAATTTTTTTACCAAAACTATTTTTATTTTTATTAAAAGTTATATAATTTAATTACAAGTGGGATAGTAGGACTCCTTTGGATACCGATACTCGAATCGTAGAAACGAGAATTTCATGAGAATGATTTTTTTATCTCATCATATTTTCTATTTCCTTTTCATTCTATTCTTTTATTAGTTCTATTCTCTCAAGTCGTGAATTGGTATCCTGGCGAACAACCCACGGCAAAAAAATGTAACGCGCCGTTGTAATACCTCAGGGGTGGTGGGGAAATGTCATATTGCACATCAGTTGTCTTTCAGAATATCAAGCCTCCTCTGCAGACAATATCACGAGCCGCCACTGACACGAATACATTATTTATTGTATAACTTACTAAAAACTTGAACTCACAATAGTTTTATTATTTACAACACGAGTTTACAAACTGAAATAAACTTTAACAATGTTTATTATTTGATATTTTCACTCCACTCTTCACTTTGTATCACTTCAGATTTACCTAATCTAAATTCATTTAAAAATGACTTCTTCCCTTCCCGCCGCGAATCTCGCCTTACGTTCTGTACAAAATACTTCTAGAACCATCTAGCAAAAACTGGGCCCTTTGGCACAAGTTTCTAGACTAGCCTACAAGTCATCCTACTTTAGTATCTCAGAGATGACGTGCAGAGGCAGCACATTACAGACATGCTGGTATTGCAGTTGCCTATCCCCTAATACCGACTAATACTCATGCTGTTAGCCTCCAGGGGGCGGAAACGGGTAACACTGCCCCCTCATTAAGCCTGAGTGTCACGGCCAGGCAATTCCTCAATGTATTTCGCCAGTCTATCCAAATACACAATCTTCATCTTGGAGTTTTTGTTTCGTTGATTCCGACAAACATCATTGGTTCGGGTAGTAACAGTATGCGGTCCGTCCCAAGGTGGTTGAAGTTTCGGTGGCTTTCCTTTCTTTCCCTGTGGGTTGTACAGCCAAACCAGATTTCCCGCCTTGAACCCTTCTGAACTACCCTTACGGCAATATTGAGCGTTTATTCGATCATTTGCTGGTGATGGATCCGCTGTATCGTTAGCCAACCACTCGAATTGAGCTCTGGCGTTTAACTGCTTCATTTTACCCGCACTTCCTTATTGGTCGCGCAAATCTTGCATTTACAACACGAAGCCTCCACATCCTGACGATTTTTTATCCAATAAAATGGTTCTCGTTTTTTCTTCAGGGTTTCGTTAACGCTGTCCACCGGATGTCCCACTGTGCACTTCCTGAAGCACTTCGCTACTCGACACCTGGAAATCATAACCGTTTGCTTTCCATACGGACTGTCCCATGCTCTCCTCAACAACCAATTCATGGCTTTCAGTGAGTCCCACTGCACCTATAACGCCTTGAGTCCCACTCCTTTGTCTGAAACATCAGTCTGTTTTGGACGAGATTTGGTTTATGATCCGCAACCTCTACCTTAACAGTGTTGACTGCTCCCGTGACCTGCAGTTTCTCCTTCTGGTGGCAGTACTTGCAATTTTATTTGCGCATTCTTCTGGATAAAATGTGTGCAACTTTCTGAGATTCTGTTTTGTTCTCATATATCCTTGTAGTGGTAGATTTCTCGGAACGCTTCAAAGCTGGGAAATTTTTACTTCTCTAGGGGTAGTATATTCCCTATCTAGTACAGCCTTCCTGGTACGGACCTCCTCAGGCCTTTACTTGCTCCAAGTTCTTATGGGACATTCCAGTTGTAATATTTATTACCCTCACTTGGCTTCTCACGGTTTTGTTATTCTTCTTGTCTTCTAAAAAGATTCGATTTAGCCAGTAGTTGACTGATCATTTCTTGAATCTCAATCACCATAGGGTCCTGGCTCTTTTTTTCCGGCTGCGGTTCTTCAAAAGTCACAGCTCTCACTCTTGCACTTGGGGAATCCTTAAGGACAGCTTCCACCTCGAGTGTACGCACCAATGCTTGATTGTTCTGATATCGAGATATCGTGAGGACTCGCCTCATCTCATCATTCTGGGTATAATCCAGCAAAGCCTCTACTGCCAATTGGTCTTGGAAATGTTTCGGTGTATCCGAGTAGGCTAGGTGTGCCAATCTCCACTCGGCAACTTTGCGCTCACGTAAACTTTCTCCAGCTTCTTGAACACGTGATTTCAGCTGGAACTTATGCACTTAGGCAAGGCGTTGGTCACCACATAGTAAGTATAGGGCAGCTTCTAAAACTCTAAAATTCTGTTTTTGCTCTACCAGGATTTCCTGAAGTAACACCAATGCTTGGCCCCTTAATGCCAGGACTAACGCCATAACGTTAATCCAATTTTTTGCACATGCTGCTGCGTCAAACTGTCTCTTATAAGTGGTCCATGACATTTGGCGGGTAAGGTAGGCGTCAAAGGAGAGAAGTTTTAATCGCTGACCCGATGATACCACTTGCTGGCTGCCACTATCCCTCAATTGTTGTTTAAGTGTCTCTATAACTCTCCTTAATTCGTAATTTTCCTTTTGCCGTTGTTTCTTTTGCTCTTCTTTTTCCTGTTGATGTTTTTGTTTGTTTTCTTGTAGTCTTCTTTCATCTCCCTCTTTCTCTTTTTGGTGTCTTATGAAATTATGAAAAATTATGGAGAATGAGAAAGAGGAACAAGAAGTTCCTCTTTCTCTTTCTCCATAATTTTTCATAATTTCGCCAATAAATCCAACGTTTGTTTTTCGAATGCCATACTTCTGGTCTTTATGAGCATATGACTCAGTTAAAATCAACTAAATTTAACTTTCGGCAATGAAAATATCCCATTCAGAGCCTTTCTTACTAACCAGTTGAAATAATTTAATAATCTCCACTACTGCCCGAATAGAAAAGTTCTAGAAATTTCACGAAAATGCACTTAACACACTTTAGAATCTTTATCGCTTCTCAGTTCAAAGGATTTAATTATTATCACTAATGTCGTAGTAAAATGTTCTACAAATGTCTAGAATACACTAGTAAATTTCAAAAATTTTCAAATTTCTTTTTTTTGAAATAGGTTTAGAATGTCCGGAAACGTCTAGATCTTAAATTTGAGCAAACAAAAATTTCCGTCTATCTGTCTGTCTCTCGGTCTGTCGATCTGTCGGTTTGTCTGTAACTTTTTTGTCCGCACGTTTTCTCCCGAACGGTTTAAGATATTGAGTTGAAATTTTGTACACGTATATATCATAACGAGATCTGGAACTGGATTGTTCTTTGAAGATATCCGATGAAGGGTTGGGGGTAAATAAGGGGAAATATGTAAAGCAAGCTGGAGTACAGAAACTTGAAATTTGATGTATGTACTACAAGCCAAGGCCTCAAAATTTTTTATAATAATAATAATACATTTTATTCAAGGAAGCTGTACAAAACAGATATGAAGCGTCATAGGTATGCATAAAAATATATATATCGTATTTTAATAAAAGTACCTTAAATGTGGTATAAATACAATAAAATTACAAATACAAAGCTTGCAATTAGACAAACATACAATAATCACACAGATATGTACGCATGCGTATTCACCTGCAGGAGACTTACATTACGTTAATATGGACAGAGGTCGATATTACTCCAGACTATAAAATTCTTGTATTGAGTACAGACATTTTTCATTTAGGAATTCTTTTGTTACTGTTTTGAACTTATGTAGGTTATTATTTTTAATACTTTAGGGCAACTTGTTGTAAATATTTGCAGCGCAGTAATAGGGACTTTTTTGGAAGTTTGACAGATTATAATTGTTTATCAGGATATCATTTGAATTTCGAGTGTTATGACTGTGAACGGTGTGGTTGCGATTGAATTTGCTTGAGTGTTGGTGAGCGAACAAAGCTGCCTCGTATATGAATATCGAGATTAAGGTCAATATTTTGAATTGTCTAAATGTTCCTCTACAGGATTCTAGCGGCCCTAGTGAGACCATTAGCCTTATAATTCTCTTTTGGAGTATGAATATCCTTTGAGCGGATGTGCCTGAGCCCCACAATAAAACCATATATTTTAGTTGTGGGTAGACAATACCGTAGAAGATATTTATTAGTTCTGTTCTCGATATAATATGTTTCATCCCCCTAATACCCCTACTCCATTATTAAAGGGGTTGATAAAATAAAATTGTGATATTCACTAGAAATTTGGTACACGTATGTATTATAACAACATCTTGAACTACATTATGTTTTGAGATGGTTCCGTTGAAGGGTTGAGGGTTAAATAATAGTAGATAGGGGAAAATAAGTAAAGCAAGCTAGCAAGAGTACAGAAATTTGGGATTTAGTGTATATACTAAAAGCGAGGGCCTCACGTTTTTTTAATAATATATATCTGTCCCATATATTTAAATTCTATGATAATAGTTTCCACTTACTAAAGTGCAAATATAATTAAGATGTTTCCTTTAAAGCTGACTTGGATAAAAAATCTGGATATGGAAGTAGTGATTTCTAGGGCAGCGGTTTTTAATTTTTACACGCAAAAATTATGTTTACTTTATACAAAAATTATTTTTTATCAAAGATGTAATGACAAAAGTATTTGTTTAAAATTTTGATATTCATATGACCTTAGACCCAAAAAAAGTTAATATGAGAAATAATAATGCAAGTCCTGAAGATATCGCATCTGATCATATCATAATTTCTCTCAGTTATATCTATGGTAGTGTTTATCAACAGTAATTTAACTGCCAGCTACGTATTCATGAGTTGAATTATTTCTTAGCTATGTTGGCACTACTGATTCTACCTGAAGTGTCTTTCAATTGGTTTAATTCAAATTGCGCGCGTGTTTTAGTGACAGTTTATCTAATTTAACCTCAAAATTCATTGC
This sequence comes from Stenurella melanura, assembly GCA_963583905.1. Taxonomy (NCBI): domain Eukaryota; kingdom Metazoa; phylum Arthropoda; class Insecta; order Coleoptera; family Cerambycidae; genus Stenurella; species Stenurella melanura. The sequence continues at coordinate 108,947,421 of OY757315.1, read as the reverse complement.
GTTGTCTGGCGTGTTTATTGATGTTCTGTTCTTAATTTTGTGCATTTGTGTATCAGCAATAATTGCAATAGAGAGCGTAAAAAGGAAAAAAGGTGTTAACTACACTTTAAGTGATTAGAGAAACAGAATTATTCTTGCAACTTCCTTTATCATCTCAACGATATGTAAAACAGTTTCTTTACTCAGTCGAAATTTTATTAAAAAATCTTTGTCATCATAGTTCTCAAAATTATTTTCTCGTTCCCTTATGGCATAGGGTCTCCTTTCATACTTTATAAATTGTATAATAATCATTCATATCCAGAATATTATTATTATTATTATTATTCATTATTGGCAATAATATATTTAATATAAATTGCAAATTAAAAACGAACATATCAATCAATCACATTGGCTTTTAGGTTAGAATGTTTTAGAATTGTCAGAAATTGAACCAAATGCGCATGTGCAAATCCACTAACAGAATAAATCCTTAACTGGCACTTTCAACTCTCTGCTAAATTTACTTTCAAATAGTGAGCTTTAACCCTCCGGTAAATTTTACCTGCACATTGAAAAACAATTTATCTGTCAGATAAATTTTATCTGACAGTTAAGCTATTTAACTGGACATTGAAAAACCGGCCCTTAAGACAAACAGTTTAAGTAGCTGTTGCTTACAAGTTTTCCAAAGATTATCAAAGAGCACAACATTTCTCTAGCCCATTTGCGAAGAACTCTTGATGCCACTAAACAGCACGGCTTAAGGACGCACTACCAAATTCAACACTGAAAAGGAAATATTTTAAATTCTTTCGAGTGGAGTTGGAAAAAAATCTAAAAATGGATGAATGCCAATTAGCACAACTAAACCTCCTGCATCGCAGACTTTACTGGAGGAAATAGCTTGTGGGTGCGTAAAAGGTTGTCACGGAAATTGTGGCTGCAGAAAATTAGAAATTAGCTACTCCATTTTGCACAAATAACTAAATAAGACACACTACTATGTTTTCTACCACTATGTATTTATAAAAATTGCGACTGCAGTTTCGACTTACAAAGCCATTGTCAAGCAGTGAATCAAAAAGGACTGATTTACAATTACACAGAAATGTTATATATATAGACAATTTTGGTTGGATAGATAGGTACAATAAGGGCTTAGGCAGGTAGATGACAATAATAAACTTAATTATGAATATTAAATTATGGGTCTGCCGGCTGTAAATAAAGGTGAATATATCAGATCTAATTGATCATTTAACAAATTATAATCCTTGATATTATTGTGTTTATTATGAATTTCCAGAGATTCTAAAATGTTTAATTTAAAGCCTTTTGTTGAGAAATGTAAAATTTCATTGTCGTCTAATTTTGGGAAACTATGGTTGTATTCGAGGCAGTGGTTCGCGAAAGATGAATCAATTTTCTGTAACCTATATGATCTAAGATGTTCTTGATACCGTATTCTGAAATTTCTACCGCTTTGCCCTATATAGATACTATTACCCTCTGTACATTTTAAATTATAAACTCCAGATTTGTTAATTTAGGTGTTGGGTCTTTTGCATTGTATATGTTTGATAATTTACTCTGTGATTTAAAAGCTATTAGATTATGTTTATAGAGAACATTAGCTACTTTTTCGGATAAATGGCCACAATAGGTAATTGTTGTGTAAGTAAATTTTGTGGTTTCTTTTATTTTTGGATATATTGAAAAGTGATTTTTTTCAGGATTTTGTTAATTAACTTTCTAATGACATCTTTACCAAAATTATTTTTAACTCCAATGTCCTCGATTATGTGTAGCTCTTCATTCAGATCCGCGTCAGACAGAGGTGGTGAAAATGCTCTGTGTATCATCGAATTGTATGCTGCCATTTTTTGCTGATGTGGGTGTAATGAGTCGTAAGGAATTGTGGTTCCTGTAAATGTTGGTTTTCGGAAAATTTTAAAAGTATATTGATTATTTAAGCGTGACACTGTAAGGTCTAGGAAATTAATTTTATTATCTGACTATTTCTAATGTAAATTGTATCTTCGGGTGTATATTATTAATATAATTTAAAAAATTGTTCAATTGCCTGGTAGTACCGTTGAAACCAGCTAAAGCATCATCAACATATCTATACCAAAAATTAATATGTTTCTTGCCTAACGTAGAATTTAGAATTTCTTTTTCTAAGTGTGTCATAAAAATATCCGTTAAGAGAGGACTAAGTGGAGAGCCCATGTGTAAGCATGAGTTTTGTAAGTAGAATTTTTCCCCGAATTGAAAGTATGTTTGTGACAGGTAGATCTCGAAGGCTGATAAGATTTCGAAAGAAATTATATGGTTAATTTTGCATGTAACTAAAAGGTTTTTAATGAGGTGTAGACATTCATCCGTCGGGATATTAGAGAACATTTTTTTTACATCGAATGAGACTAAAACAGAATTTTGTGGAGTTTTAATGTTTTTTAATTTTTCAACTAATTTCGTCGAATTTTTTAGGCTATTGTCTGATGAGAATTTAGTTATGTTCTTGAATATATCATTCAGGGAGATACTAAGATCTCTGGTTGGACTGTTAATGTACGAAACAACCGGTCGAATGGGGTTTCCTGGTTTGTGATTTTTAATAAGAACATATAGTTACCCTATGTTATATCATTGATAAACCGAACATAATTTTTCCATAGAATAAAAATAATTTTTGCGTGTAAAAATTAAAAATACCATGGCATAAAGGTAAAAAGTGGTATTATCGTAAAATAGTAGGTAACTTTGACCGACTGTATCTCAGACAATATTATCAAAAATACTTTTATTGTCACCATTTTGACAGGAATCACGTCAGCTTTCTTTTTTGTGAACCGATGCTTATACGTAATACACTCAGAATGAAGTTGTACACGATAAAAAAAAATTGAAATTTTTCGTTTCTTTAGCTTTTTACTTCCCTCGCATACCGAAGGGAAGTATTGTATTAGAGAAAAAATCACCCTCCGAGATTTTTTCGGATTCTGACGTTTCAGATCACGGAGATTATGAAAATATAGGTTTTTCAATTCCGTCAGTCTGTCTGTCTGTCTGTCTGTTGGTTACTAGAAAACTGCTTGACGGAGAGCAGTCAAATTTGGTAGGTAGTTGACCCTAGTGTCAGCGAAGAAATCGTAGAACTTTCACTGGAAAATATAAAGGATGGATCGTCTAAAGGGAAAAAAACATTTTTTTGCTCAAATTTAAAATTTCCATGTTTCATGACACGCTAAACCTATTTCAGAAAAAAAAAATGAAAACTTTTTTCACCAACATTTTTGAAAAATTTTTTACCACAAAAAATTTTTTTGTCTTCGTTCAAATTTAAAATTTCCCGGTTTCATGGCATTCTAAACCTATAAAAAAAATATTTTAATTTTTGAAAAATTTTTTACGACTAAAATAGATGGAATTTTTTTTCTTTGTTCAAATTTAAAATTTCCACGTTTCATGGCGTTCTAAACTTATTTTAAAAAAATTTTCAGAATTTTTTTTTACTATTTTTGAAAAAATTTTACCACTAATACAGACTGAATTTTTTTTCTTTGTTCAAATTTAAAATTCTCACGTTTTCATGGCATTTTAAACCTATTCAAACAAATTTAAAAATTATTTTGATTAAACATTTTTTTGAAAAAAATTTTTTTTGCAAAAAATTATAATCTATTTATCACTGGGTATAGAATAGATGAAAAAAAAATTGTTTTGCTCATATTTAAAATTTCCACGTTTCATGACACTCCAAACCTATTTCGGAAAAGAAAGTTTGCAACATTTTTTTACCATTTTGGACAAAAATTTACCACTAGAATAGATGGAATTTTGTTTCCGCAAATTCAAAATTTTGACATGACTGACATTCTAAACCTATTTGAGAAAAAAAAAATTTGAAAATTATTTTCACCAACATTTTTGAAAAAATTTTTACCACTAAAAGATGGAAAATTTTTTCTTTTCTCAAATTTAATATTTTCACGTTTCATGGCATTCTAAACCAATTTTTAAAAAATACCACTGTAGAATAGAAGGAAACTTTCCTTTTTGCTCAAATTTAAAATTTCCACGTGTCATGGCATACTAAAAATATTTCAGAAGAAAAAAATTTTGAAAACTTTTTTAAAAACATTTATGAAAAAATGAAAAATAAAAGACATTTTTTAATCACCACTGTACTTCCACTCCACTACGTGTATGTGGAATTGAAAATGTGACAGATGGCAATAATATTAGGTATATGCACCTATTATACTATTATTGAAAAATGTACAGGGTGGTCATTCCAAGAAATAATTCAGTCATGGTGGACATTTATAAAGGTATTTGCCCAAACCTTCCATATTTGGCACCTGTTATTTAGTATTGAACTTTTGCTGTTGGATGAGCACTCTGTATATTTTTTTAACCAAAACTTATCAGTTGTTCTTTGTAATAATAGTGATAACTATATTCCGATTATTATTTTCAATGTTACTTCGTAATTATTAATTTTTTAGAGTGACCGCCATGCACAAATAAAGAGGGAAGTTCTGTGTAAATACCTTTACCGATTTTTTATATACAGGGTGCGCCAAAGTTCTGATTTTGGTCGATTACGGCTGTATTTGAAATGGTGGAAATATATTGTCTATAGATTATTGTCTTGATTTTCAATTCTGAATAACCAGAAAATATGTACAATTATACAGGGTACTCCGTTTTCGTTGTCCGAGCAACAACTTCGTTATTTTAAATGGAACACCCTATATTTTTTTCCTTTATCGAGTTACCCATCTAATTATATTCATAATTCTATTAAGGTGGTAGGTACTTAAAATGAACCGTTTACGATATAAAAAAGATTTTTTGACAAAAAGTGAGGTTTGCGGATAAGTTTTTGAGTACCTCTGATTTCATAGACAAGAGAGTTTTCAAAATTCTGCTTATACTGTTATGTTGAGCATATTAAGGGCTAGTAGGGCAGAAACATTATTAATATTAATCTTATACAGAGTGCTGAAAAAAATTGAGTTTAATGTTTCGCTAATAAAAAAGGCCGTAATTCAATTTTTTCAAATGGGACGTACTATTTTCAGTTCTGTCATCTAATGAAGTGTTAAATTATCTTTCCATTGATATATCATAGTAGGTATTTATCTTTAGGAGTTGCATAGATATTAAGGTTAATTGTCTGGATCAGTCATTTTTCTTGCTGGAACTTCATGAGGTTTGTACTGCACTTCACCAGTTTCGATAAATCTGTCTCTAAGATTACTAAATGCAGGTTCTAAAGGGTGTCTCCTTTCAGGATATCTGGTTTTATAGACTCGGGATGCTAAGAGGCTGTTCCTTGAGCACTCCCCCAGAATAAAAATCATGTCAACCATTTCTTCCCGCGAATAATTCATATTTAATATAATTATATGCAAATGCAACTTCCTGGAACTGTAAAAGCTACTAGTATTTTATTAAAGACAATCAAAACAAAAGCACTTACCGATATAGCAGTAACACAAAACTTTAGAACATCCACAGACACGTGTTTTGACATCTATGTCTCTTCGGTGCGGCTTTTTCTAAAGTTCACAATCAACTGAAATATGTAAGCAAATACTCGTGTTATAACTATCAAAGGATTACCAGAACAGGATATTAAAAATTAAAATTAGATTATAGGAAATTCCCCGTAAAGGGATAATTATCAATATAATTATATGCAAATGCAACTTCCTGGAACTGTAAAAGCTACTAGTATTTTATTAGCTAATAAAATACTAGTAGCTTTTACAGTTCCAGGAAGTTGCATTTGCATATAATTATATTGATAATAAAATATAAAAATAATTAATAAAATACTAGTAGCTTTTACAGTTCCAGGAAGTTGCATTTGCATATAATTATATTGATAATTATCCCTTTACGGGGAATTTCCTATAATCTAATTTTAATTTTTAATATCCTGTTCTGGTAATCCTTTGATAGTTATAACACGAGTATTTGCTTACATATTTCAGTTGATTGTGAACTTTAGAAAAAGCCGCACCGAAGAGACATAGATGTCAAAACACGTGTCTGTGGATGTTCTAAAGTTTTGTGTTACTGCTATATCGGTAAGTGCTTTTGTTTTGATTGTCTTTAATAAAATACTAGTAGCTTTTACAGTTCCAGGAAGTTGCATTTGCATATAATTATATTAAATATGAATTATTCGCGGGAAGAAATGGTTGACATGATTTTTATTCTGGGGGAGTGCTCAAGGAACAGCCTCTTAGCATCCCGAGTCTATAAAACCAGATATCCTGAAAGGAGACACCCTTTAGAACCTGCATTTAGTAATCTTAGAGACAGATTTATCGAAACTGGTGAAGTGCAGTACAAACCTCATGAAGTTCCAGCAAGAAAAATGACCGATCCAGACAATTAACCTTAATATCTATGCAACTCCTAAAGATAAATACCTACTATGATATATCAATGGAAAGATAATTTAACACTTCATTAGATGACAGAACTGAAAATAGTACGTCCCATTTGAAAAAATTGAATTACGGCCTTTTTTATTAGCGAAACATTAAACTCAATTTTTTTCAGCACTCTGTATAAGATTAATATTAATAATGTTTCTGCCCTACTAGCCCTTAATATGCTCAACATAACAGTATAAGCAGAATTTTGAAAACTCTCTTGTCTATGAAATCAGAGGTACTCAAAAACTTATCCGCAAACCTCACTTTTTGTCAAAAAATCTTTTTTATATCGTAAACGGTTCATTTTAAGTACCTACCACCTTAATAGAATTATGAATATAATTAGATGGGTAACTCGATAAAGGAAAAAAATATAGGGTGTTCCATTTAAAATAACGAAGTTGTTGCTCGGACAACGAAAACGGAGTACCCTGTATAATTGTACATATTTTCTGGTTATTCAGAATTGAAAATCAAGAAAATAATCTATAGACAATATATTTCCACCATTTCAAATACAGCCGTAATCGACCAAAATCAGAACTTTGGCGCACCCTGTATTTTGTTGAAAAAAAAAATGTTTTTACTCTATAAAGTGCCTCTTCGATAGGAAATTCGATTCTCTACTACAAAAAATCGCTGTATGTGTATATACGAAAAAATAACATAGTTTTTGAGTTATATTTAACAATCTTAAGAGAGGACAAATTCACTCCGTTCTCAAAAACCCAAGCCTAAAATTAATGGCACTTTTGGATTTATCATTGTTCGGGTGCAATTGAACATATGAAGTAATAAAATACCTTTAACGAATCCTTATTCATTTACATAGTCAATAGCCTACAAATGCAATTAAAGAAACAATTACTTGCATAGGTCACCTGATATAACAATGAAGGTTGTTCTTTAAATGGAAAACACTTTATATTTCTTTTCTTTTAGATCCATTTTCCTTGACTTCAAATATATCAACAACATTATATTTCGAGCTTATTTTGTTCAACAGTTGGGGGTAAATACGGACAAATAAGTAAAGTAAGCTACTAACAATCAAGAAATTTGGAATTTGACGTATGTACTAGAAGCCAACGTCGTAATTTCTTTTATGACATCTACGTCTTGGAGGTATTCGTAGATGGCAATATCTAACTGAACTTTGAACTTCATCCTCCGATGATAAAGAATCTTGAGAGTACCACTGTCATATCTAAAGCTTAACTAATCGACGATAACAAGGAGTTATATAAGTAGCCGTTGATCGGATTGGATAGTTAGTAGTCTGACCTAAAAGTTGTTAATTCACAATGAGCTGTATACTAATCTTTCTTGTCTTCCTAGCGATTTATGGTGCCAACGCACAATCCTGCAGTAAGTACACAACTGTATTTTTAGTCCTATGACTCGGAAACAATTTTTACTGGTAGTCGTAAATCTTACAATTATTTATTCTGTGAAAATCATACATAGTGGAAATGAAACTAAGGGTCTGAGTTGCCTAAGAACGAATTGTCTTATAACAGCAATTTTTTGCTGGATGTAAGAAAAAAAATGTAAGAAAAAGTTTTGATTTAATTCAGCGTTGTGGATTGTTTGTTTAAATAACAGATAAATAAATTGCGTTTTTCTCAAACTTTATTAAATATCTGGTTGTATCACCCGTATCGGAATAAAGTGTCGGAATAAAAAAGTGGGGCACATTGTTCATAACGAAATTGCGAACAAGACTAGATTTGTCAGAATATTTTTGGTCAATTTGTCAAGTTGCAAAATAGAAACATTTGAGGAAGCTCATTCTTAAACAATTGATGATGCTTAACTTATACAATAATGCACATATTTTAACAAAATTTTAGATGAATATAGCGCTCTTGTGGGGTGTGGCGTTGTTTTGTAAGGTTTTATTATGCCCGTTATTCAAAGGTGGGCCACTCTACGAGCGACGTGATTAGCGTCATTGGTTTAGCCTGACTAACACAGCAAAGATACAGGGAGCAAATAGAGCAGTGAGTTCAAGGCTTGGGCGCCATGATTAACTAGTATAATCAAGGAAAAAAAGCTAAGGATAAACAAAAGACACATGTTATATATATACAATAGTACTATATTACAAATTATTATATGCAAATGCAACTTCCTGGAACTGTAAAAGCTCTATAACAATAGAAACAAATGAAAATATATTACCAGAAAATACTAGTAATTATTCAAACTTTTACAAAATACGTATCACAGATAAGTTTAAAACATATATCCTTCTTATAACAATTATAAGTATGAACACTACAACTGTTATCATAATGTTATTCTCAATTTAAATTATCCTGCTCAATGAAACCCAAAGATAATCAAAACAAAAGCACTCACCGATATGGCAGTAACACAAAACTTTAGAACATTCGATGTTCTATGTTCATTTGTTTCTATTGTTATAGAGCTTTTGCAGTTCCAGGAAGTTGCATTTGCATATAATTATATTGATAATTATCCCTTTACAGGGAATTTCCTATAATCTAATTTTAATTTTTAATATCCTGTTTTGGTAATCCATTGATAGTTATAACACGAGTATTTGCTTACATATTTCAATTGATTGTGAACTTTAGAAAAAACCACACCGAAGAGACATAGATGTCGAAACACGTGTCTGTGGATGTTCTAAAGTTTTGTGTTACTGCCATATCTGTTACTGCCGTAATTGCTTTTGTTTTGATTATCTTTGAGTTTCATTCAGCAGGATAATTTAAATTAAAAGTAACATTATGATAACAGTTGTACTGTTCATAATGGGCATATTTTCTTTCTTATAATTGTTATAAAAAGGACATATGGACATCTGTGATAAGTATTTTGTAAAAGTTTGAATAATTACTAGTATTTTCTAGTAATATATTTTCATTTGTTTATATTATTATATTACAAAAAATGAAACTATCACAGCATTAATAATATTGCATAGCAGTACTCGATATTAAATAGAAAGAAATATTTACAAAATATAATATATTACAAATAAGTTTGAGCCTTTACGAGATTTAAACCGAAATATAATACAAAGGTATCTCGCAACGATCAAACGATCAAAATATTTACAGCATTAGATATCCTAAAATGGCAACACAAAATATATTACAACGACAAGATAATAAAACTTGACATAAGAAAAGATATGCAGTTTCGCTCGAACGTGATATTTCTTTGAGCCTACCAGTATATAACCTCGACGCTGCGTAATGCCAAATACTTATAAACGGCACATCCCAAGTTAAATAACTACAAAAAAACTAACATTAGAATTTACTTCTAGTAGATAAAATACGGGACATCCCAAAGTTATATAACCACAAAAAGATAATACTAGAATTCAATTCCTAGAAAATAGATATACATTACACCACGTCCCGAACATCCGAATTCCTTTTAAATAAATAATTCACATAAGTGATATGATTTGACGGGTCAAATCTTGGAAATTTCAGATTACACAACGCGTATCATGTGCAGATAATTGCCGATATGTCTAATCACTGAGACATATCCAAAACAAATGTACTTTGACAAATCGAATCTGCAATACTGGTTAAATTCAAATAATATCATATTATCAAATAACTACGATTACGTTAAGCTTTATACATAACGACAAAAAATTGACAAAAAGGTGACGATACTATGACAAAATATTTGCAGCAGCTAATTTAAGATATAAGTAACTACTAATTAATGCATTACAATGGATATGTGAAAATAATCCTTTTACATGTAATAATCTTAATAATATCTTTGTTGTAATATCCTGATGATAGATATTCCTAAATACGCTGATGTTTTCCGATGATAACAGATTTTAACTGTTCTGTAGTTAGATGGTTGAGGGCCTCCATTGTGCTCCTCTAGCTCGATGTCACATAGTACCATTCTATTTTGGAGGTTATGAAATGATAGAAGACGTGCACGTACATAAATAATTTGTCGCCGAGATAATATTAAGGAAATTTCTTCACCCAGGTTTTCGTTTACTTGGTAGAAAATCTTAAATATGCGTTGTAGCGAAAAATTTCATGAAAAAGACAAACGCAGTATTCTTATCCAAAAAGTAATACTCAAGAAGACGTACACAAAAACGTAGTATCAAAATTGAACTTATATAATCTTGCTTAAAGCAAAAGTGTAACGTAGAGATACTTAAACTACGTCAAAAGGAAACTTATAATTTTAAAGAAAAATCTAAAATAATATTTTTAAACGTTAGATGGTATTTAACGAAATATAATTATTTAAAACTATTACCTTATACGTCTATAAGGTTTTTTCATCTTAATATCCCCCTTAGAGGTTTAACAAAATATCAGATACGTTCATCTCGATTGACGGTTCGAGTGAAAGAGAAAAAGTTTAACCTAGCGTGGCGTATTGTTACACATTTCCCGGACCGGTAGTCGCGTTGCCCCGCCCAAAAAGTACTTAGTTCCCTTTCATTAGGGGAATATTAAATTAAATAAAAGGTCTATATTTGTGTCGATAATTCTACATCTTCATGTGGCTAACAGACTTTATTATAATTATAGTTTAATATACTCAGATTCATTTTAAAGTTTGATTTATTTATTTCATTTAATTTGAATATTATCAAGCGTGCGCAATCCATTAACCTGAGGCGTAAGCATAAGCTACTGACAATTTCTCATCTGCCATATGAATAGTTCATAATAGTATCAGAGCATAGGAGAATAAAATTTCCGATAATTAATTTTTTTTCTAATAAATGTTAGAAAATGTAACGAAGGATGCTTTCGTTCATTCCGCACGTTACAGGGGGCTCAAAACTCAAAACGAGTTTCAAGTGGCAATGCCTATGATAGTTAACGCCTCAAAGACAATTGCAAATTCGAAAATTGTATTGTCGATTGTTTGGGAGCATCAAGTTGTACAACAAAAATGTTTATTTCAGATTATAGTTTTTTATACATAGGTATTCATCGGCGATATTAACAAAAATAAATTTTAAAGATAAATTTGCTAAGTTCAATTTTTTTTAAAGAAGAAATTCATTCTTCCATTGTGTTTCCTTTTCAAGGCCCTTTTGAGAAATCTTCATACACACCACAAAAGATTTCCCAAAAAATCCTTAAAAAATTAAACAGAAGTTCTGAAACATCGACGAAATATTTCATTTTTATGTTAAACAAGTAAAATACAATAAACTACATGACGTCACTCAATATTATCTTTCTCTTCACAACACCCTCGATATGGGTATCAAATGGATGTAACAAGTAAAATACGATAAAATATGTGACAGCATTATAAAATGTTGCTGATACTCATTACACTTTACTATTGCTATTAATCTAAGATCCGCCGGCACAGCAACAAAGTTGCACTGACAAGGAGTCTGATGAATAAAAGGTAGCAAATGCATGTACTACATATTTTTGAAGCAAAACCTTCTATAAACATGATTAATATTTTCCTAGCATTTACTTCATCCTTAAAGTAAAAGCATTTGCTTTGTTAAAAGCAAGAGCTACAGCAAATATGAATAAAACCACCGTGTTTACCATTAGTTTAGTATTTGCTTTAATAAAACTGAAGGTACCTCAATAGTAGACTTCGTTTGTGCGTTGAAGCAGCATCTAAATTGTGAATTATGTTTTTAAATCAAATTGGAGCAGAAAAATATCACAAAAAACGAGTAGAAACATTATCAGATGATTATAGAAAGCTCTTCCATTTTAATGAAGACAGTATGAAATACGATGAGGTGCTCTGACACCCGCCCAAAAAATGAAGGTTTTCTTAAGGTACATTTCTGATCCTGGTTTCCAAAACAGTGTTGGTGAAGTGATTGGAATAAGACAAAGCACTGTGTCAAAACAATTACTGAAGTGAGAAATAAAACAATGGCCTAGTCAGAACGGATTAAATTTCCTTGTTCCGCGGGAGAAATTAGAAAAGCGAAGCAACTTTGGCAAGAAAAATATTTTCCTACTGCAATTAGTCCAGTCAATGAACTCTCAAAAGTGGGGTGTAGAGGACATGGTCGGGAACAGAATTTTTGACTTCGGGGCTGTGTTTGGAGTAGTTAGGAGGTAAACATACTAAAAGTCCCCGAATCTACGAGGTGAGCGGGGTGAAGGGGGGGCCATTGAAGGTCACTTTTTTTGGCTTTTCGCTAATATCTCGAAAACAGTGCATCGTAGCTAAAATATTAATCTATTCAAAATTAAAGCTGACAAAATTTCCTACAATATTGTTATTATTCATTATTCTTCTATTCCCAATGGCTTTCGAGATATGCGCTGGCGAAAATTACCAATTTTCAAAATATGCATTTATGCCTCACGCTTCTTGACAAACTTTGCCTTCTAGCGCCTCAGCCTTTAGTTTCACGATAATATCTTCACAGTAGAGCATTAGTTGTAGAGCATTCAATTTTTTTTAAAGTGCGTTGGTATTAACACTCTTCTATTAGCTTGACCTGTAACATTTTAAGCAAATTTTACAACTCACTTTTCACACACTTCCAGGTGAAGGATTGACTTGAAATTTGGGACATGTATATGGTTCACGTAACAATACAATTTGGCAACTTTTATAAAAAATCCAAGATGGCGTTTCGAAGATGGCGGGTAGTCTATTGTCATTTAATATCCGATTGTACTGAAAATTGGTATCCGGGGTTTCTAGAGATCGCAGATTACACACACCTGATCAAAACTCAAAATTTCAAAATGGCGGCGTCAATATGGCGGATGAGTTTTGTCATTTATTATCTGATTCGATTAAACATCGATGTCTGAGCATTATCGAGGTTGCAGAGGACAACTGTATATTCTCAATTTAATAATTCAAAATGGCGGAGTCAAGATGGCGGTTAAGTATTGTAATTTATAGTTTGATTCGCATGAAAATCGATATCTGCGGATTTTCAAGGTCGTAGATTATAAATATTTACTCGAAATTTAAAAATTCAAAATGGCGGCTTTAAAATGACGAATAGGTTTTGTCATTTATAGAGAAGGAATTATATCGAATAGATACACTATTTCAATTGGAACAGAACTAAAAAGAAGAATAAATAAATAATTTTAAAAAAAATCAAAAACACGTTTTTAAACAGAAACTGTTAAAAAATGCACCAAACAGAAGAAACTAATGCCAATAATAATAATAATAATCATGTTAATAAACGTAAAGGCGTGGGGAACTCAAAGCATCTGAATGAACAGAGAATTTTAGCCAACAGGCGTCCTACGCATTTGCATTTATTAACATAGTTATTTTTATTATTAACATTATTTTCTTCCTTTTATGGCATTTTTTAACAGTTTCAAGGGTTTTATATACGTGTTTTTGAAATTATTAATTAATTTTTTTCCTTCTTCAATTCTTTCCTGCCACATGTATGTTTTCTTTTTAAGCGGTGCTCGGGGAATCTACAAAATATCACAATTAACCAGTATGTTGCTGGTAAATAACTTCTACGTCTGTGACTTTTACGTCAAAGGATCAGTTAAATGTTGCTTTTTTTAACTAAACAACACAAATAAGTATAAAAACTTGAAATTAAATATTTCGCCGACGTTTCGGAAATTTATTCTGTTTCCTTTTTCAAGGCCTTTTTTTGAAAAATCTTTTTTGCTGTGTATGATAAATACACAGCTCTAAGAATGTTTGTTATATTCAATATCCGTAGATACTTACTATTTGCATAGAACTGTTGATATAATTAACAATTTTTTTAGTTTTTATACAAGGTTAAGTTTGTGAAGTTCTTCTTTTAACATTGGCCTGGGGTCTGCATGTGGAATTCTGACCGGAATTATTTATTTTTTCTGTTATTGTTTAAAAATTGGTCGTGATAAATATCTATAACAACAGTGATTTTCTTTAAAATATATATTTAAGAAAAAAGAATGGATCATCAATATTCTCTAGGTGATTTTTTCTACGGCTTTTGGAAATACTGGGAATACAAAATAATGTTTTTTGTTATTGTTTAAAAGCTAGTGTAACAAACTGACTGGAATCTTGAGTCTATTAAGATGAAAAAATAATTAGGTCAGTAAAACCGCGGATTTGGCGAATCGGGAAGACCGCGGATTTGGCGGTCCACATGTTTTTTTAACGGCTGTGGAGAAGGCCCAACGACTGTGAAAATGTAATGGGTAAAACTCCAACGAGCCTCAGCGGCTTTTGGATGATTTAATATGAGAAAAAACAAAATACTTGGGTATTCAGATTATATTTTAAGAAAATTAATGTTTTTAAGTAGGGTCATCCCTGGTGGGGTTTTTGGGAATATAATTTACCATATTTTCTACTATTGTTTGAAAATGGTTGTAATGAACATGTATAGCAACAGTGATTTCTGTAAAATAAATATATTTAAGAAAAAAATAGAGTATTCTGACAGACCTTTTGTTTTAAATTATGTTTTTATGAAAGTGCACTTCATAACACACCCTTGATTTTAGCTTTTAAAAAAAAGCTTCTGCAACCAGATTATGATAAAAGCTACAAAATCATACCTTTTGCAAAATAAAATTGAAAAAGTGACATATTGGAAGCTTGTGTAAATAAAAATACACACAAGCTTTAGCTCGTACAATAAAACCCACCTGATCAAAACTCAAAAATTCAAAATGGCGGCGTCAATATGGCGGATGAGTTTTGTTATTTAATATCTGATTCGATTAAACATCGATATCTGAGCATTATCGAGGTTGCAGAGGACAATTGTATATTCTGAATTTAATAATTCAAAATGGCGGAGTCAAGATGGCGGTTAAGTATTGTAATTTATAGTTTGATTCGCATGAAAATCGATATCTGCGGATTTTCAAGGTCGTAGATTATAAATATTTAGTCGAAATTTAAAAATTCAAAATGGCGGCTTCAGGATAACGAATAGGTGCTGTCATTTATATCTCGCAAACAGTGCATCGTCGTGAAAAGGTTATTCTATTCAAAATTAAAGGTGACAAAATTTCCTACAATATTCAATATTCGTCTATTCCCAATAGCTTTCGAGATATCAGCTGGCGAGAATCACAAGACTTCGAAAAACGTTTTTTTTGCCTCACGCTTCTCGACCAACTTTGCTTACTAGCGCCTCAGCCTTTAGTTTTACATCAATGTCCTCACAGTAGAACATTAGTTGTAGAGCATTAAATTGTCGAATTGTTCCGTGGATGTCTGTACAACTTGGCCAATATTAAAAGAAGAACTTCACAAACTTAACCTTGTATAAAAACTAAAAAAAATGTTAATTATATCAACAGTTCTATGCAAATAGTAAGTATCTACGGATATTGAATATAACAAACATTCTTAGAGCTGCGTATTTATCATACACAGCAAAAAAGATTTTTCAAAAAAAGGCCTTGAAAAAGGAAACAGAATAGATTTCCGAAACGTCGGCGAAATATTTAATTTCAAGTTTTTATACTTATTTGTGTTGTTTATTTAAAAAAAGCAACATTTAACTGATCCTTTGACGTAAAAGTCACAGACGTAGAAGTTATTTACCAGCAACATACTGGTTAATTGTGATATTTTGTAGATTCCCCGAGCACCGCTTAAAAAGAAAACATACATGTGGCAGGAAAGAATTGAAGAAGGAAAAAAATTAATTAATAATTTCAAAAACACGTATATAAAACCCTTGAAACTGTTAAAAAATGCCATAAAAGGAAGAAAATAATGTTAATAATAAAAATAACTATGTTAATAAATGCAAATGCGTAGGACGCCTGTTGGCTAAAATTCTCTGTTCATCCAGATGCTTTGAGTTCCCCACGCCTTTACGTTTATTAACATAATTATTATTATTATTGGCATTAGTTTCTTCTGTTTGGTGCATTTTTTAACAGTTTCTGTTTAAAAACGTGTTTTTGATTTTTTTTTAATTATTTATTTATTCTTCTTTTTAGTTCTGTTCCAATTGGAATAGTGTATCTATTCGATATAATTCCTTCTCTATAAATGACAAAACCTATTCGTCATTTTAATGCCGCCATTTTGAATTTTTAAATTTCGAGTAAATATTTATAATCTACGACCTTGAAAATCCGCAGATATCGATTTTCATGCGAATCAAACTATAAATTACAATACTTAACCACCATCTTGACTCCGCCATTTTGAATTATTAAATTCAGAATATACAGTTGTCCTCTGCAACCTCGATAATGCTCAGATATCGATGTTTAATCGAATCAGATAATAAATGACAAAACTCATCCGCCATATTGACACCGCCATTTTGAATTTTTGAGTTTTGATCAGGTATGTGTAATCTGCGATCTCTAGAAACCCCGGATACCAATTTTCAGTACAATCGGATATTAAATGACAATAGACTACCCTCCATCTTCGAAACGCCATCTTGGATTTTTTATAAAAGTTGCCAAATTGTATTGTTACGTGAACCATATACACGTCCCAAATTTCAAGTCAATCCTTCACCTGGAAGTGTGTGAAAAGTGAGTTGTAAAATTTGCTTAAAATGTTACAGGTCAAGCTAATAGAAGAGTGTTAATACCAACTCACTTTAAAAAAAATTGAATGCTCTACAACTAATGCTCTACTGTGAAGATATTACCGTGAAACTAAAGGCTGAGGCGCTAGAAGGCAAAGTTTGTCAAGAAGCGTGAGGCAAAAATGCGTATTTCGAAAATTGGTGATTTTCGCCAGCGGATATCTCGAAAGCCATTAGGAATAGAAGAATAATGAATAATAACAATCTTGTAGGAAATTTTGTCAGCTTTAATTTTGAATAGATTAATATTTTAGCTATAATGCACTGTTTTCGAGATATTAGCGAAAATCCAAAAAAAGTGACCTTCAATGGCCCCCCCTGCACTCCGCTCACCTCGTAGATTCGGGGACTTTTAGTATGTTTACCTCCTAAGCATTCCAAACACAGCCCTGAAGTCAAAAATTCTGTTCCCGACCATGTCCTCTACAACCAGTTCATTGACTGGACTAAATAGGAGCACTGGACTGTATACATGTGCGATGTCCGAAACCTTTAGGCTATGAAGACGAATATATAAACAGAACAGGCTTTGCAAGCTTAAATGTCCAGGCAACTTGTAATGCATTGGATAGATTTACAAGTGTAGATGTGCAGTGGCCTGGATCATGACAGCAGAATATGGAAAAATTTCAACATATGTTCAATCATGCGCCGCAATACACAAAATGCTGTAGCAGATGGGGATACGGCATAGAACCATGTTTAATGACTATTTACAAAAATCCCAACACACCACAAGAAATTCGATACAATAATTTATTAAAGAAAGAACGTGTACGTATTGAATACCGTTTTGGGCAATTAAAACAATTTCCAATGTTACAGTACAAAGTTCATCTAAGAGTTGAGAAAGTCCCCGAAACAATAGTCTGTTGTATTGTTCTACATAATACAGCTAAATTTTTGTAAGATCCCGATATTGATTTATGAATTACAAGTATGAAATGGTGGATGAAAATATAATTAACAATAGAAATAACTACAAAAGACTAGGCATCTGGAGGAGAGACGAGATTTCTCAATTAATTTTTGAACGGACTTTATAAGATCTTTCTAATTCTGTTATTTTTTCCATGGCAGTATGAAAAAATTATCAATATATTTCAAATCTGATGAAAAAATATAGTTACGTAATAAATTTTTATTTCAGATCCCTCCCCCTAACAGTATCACAAATAATCGGTAGTAAAAATTTCGATTAATTATTTTAAATTGCAAGCAACCTTTTTAAAGAACAAAGATTTCTTTGTTTCTAGAACTATATCTAAAATTCACTGTGTATAAATATACGCAAAAGTCAACGGTAAACTTTCAATACAAAATAAACTTTTATTAAACCAAAAACATTATTAAATTAAATTAAACTCTACATAAAATATTTCAACGAAACAGTCTAACTTAATAAATATTGACAGAGATACTTTCTGGTTGAACTACCTACATAATAACATAACTTTGCCCGTTATTGGTATAAACAATATTTTCTAGATTTTCAAGATTTCTTAATAATTTACGTTTTTTCGATCTTATTACTTCTAATTGCTCCAGTAATGTGTAATTCATCTATACTCAATCTCCTTGTTCCTGATTTCTTACAGACGAACCAGAAGGAGAAGGAGCTTCTCGTGTAGAAGAAGCAGGCTCTACCGACATCTGCACCCCAACATGAAGGGCTCCTAATAATTTACATAGTTTTATTTTTTCGTTACAATAAATAAATAAATAAATGTTTGCTTGGAATTTTGCGCATGTTGGATTTGTATCTCCCTCCATTAGCTGAAAGAAAGCTTCCTCCCACTTATTTAATATCTAATTTTCTTATTTCCAGTTTTATGCATATCGGTTTTCTTTTTAATTTTTGTTTTCATTGTAGCATTTGAAAAATCTACATTAATAATTTCAGTTTCAATGCAGTAAATTAACCCATTAGTTCATTTGTTTGATAGGCAACCACTCGTACTTCAAAGGGCATAGCTGGTTGCATATCTGAAATTCTCAAGAATGAAAGAAAGCGTGTTTTCTTTTATGTATTATTTTTGAGTCGGAAGTGTTATTCACGTATTCTTGTTGTTGGGATATTACACAATGGTGTAATACAGTCTTTAAATTACAAGCCCTTTTGTTGGCGCATTTTGATTGGCTAGAGAAAGTGTTCTCTAGATGTTCAAGTTGGCAACGCGGAGAACTGGCAAGCAGATTTCCGTCGAGGATGGGTCGTGGAGACAGCGAGGAGTCGACAGCGACGAGGTAGCTAAATGGCGGCGGTCCTGGTTTTGTAGTGAAGAATTTGGGTTTTACATCGCTGACACTGAGAAGGGATTTGATTTGATGTACCCAGTGTTTCTTTACCGTCCTGCCAGAAGCATTTTGTAAGTTCCAGGAAGGAATTCTGTTGCTTGTCGTAATCCGATCGCCACGTGTTTCGTGAAGGTTATACAATACTCTCCATAGGAGAGTGCTTGGTATAAGCATATCTTTGGTACAAGTGTATGTTTGGAGGGACTGGCCCTTTGAGAATAAGTTATGTTTGGAGAGGCTTACATTTGGGATGAGCACAGGTTTGGTGCTGTAATTTTGGTTGTGTAAGGGGACCCAGTAGTTGGAGGAGTAATGGGAGGAAGTCTATTACTCAGATATTTGGTTTTGGGTTAAGCTGACACTTTGAGAAGTTTAGGACTGGCAGAGTCGCTCGCAGCAGTCTCCCGGAGATTCAAGTAGCAATTTGATGCAACACGGAACTGCAGTCACAGCCAACGTCGAGAGAAATGGTGACAAGTCACACTGCAGTCGTCACAGGAAATGCCAAGGCCTAAACCAGGTTTTTTTGTTCATTTTAGTTAAATATTTTAAAGAAAATATTATAGTTTAATTCACTGATTTTTGTTCGTACATTGAAGTAAGTTATAACACAATCTTGCAACTATAAATCAAGCTCTAAGTCATGTGTATAGAATGATAATATATTTAAGAGTTTTACTGTAAAACACCCATGGTACCGTGAGATGTTAATTCACCTACTATTATGACACACATATAATATTTAATTCATGGTAAATCTTTAATCCGTGGTTGTAAGTTATAACTCATAGTTGTTGTAGATTGATAAACTCGTAGTTGCAAGAAAGTCTCAGTCAAAAATTTGAGCTTGAATTCAAATCAAGTTTTTTATCAACGGCTCAGAATATTTTTAATACGCATGAAACACAATTAGGTGAAGTTTTTTTATTTATTCTTTTTATTGTTGTATATCTCACGTGTGTTGTAATAAATGTCTAATGTCTACATGTTCTTATCATTTGCACAGACACTCCTGATATTTGCTTGAATTTCGAGATTTGAGAGTAAAGTAGAGTTTAGATATCACAGATATATTTTGAGTATTCCATCGCATGGTTGCTAATAACTTAATTTTGTTCCGAGCTGGCAAAATTATTTAAATCTTATTACGTAACATACAGCCGGTGGCGCCCTCTTGAGTGTCCACACACAATCCTAACCCACGGCCTATGCTCTCCAACAAAAATCGGCTGCCGTACGCACCGGAATAACATGTTTTAATATTTAGGTATCAAAATATGTTACACCAAAAGTGACGCAACAACGTGGAGGCTCGATTGTTACACCAAAAATACACCTAGAGTAACAAAGTTTCATATTTTAATAAGAGCGAGTGTGGACACAAATTTTTGGTTTTTGTTTGAGTAATTTAGTAGTAATTAATTTAATTTTAATCAAATATCAGGAACGGTGTAGACATTAGCATTTCTATTTTATTTCATGCAGGAATACGGTTCCTATTGATAAAGTTTTTGTGAGATGTACAATAAAACACTGGCATTTCTTTAGACTCCAGCGATAGATTTGCGACGTTGCCACTTTTAAAAAATAGACTACATTTTCCGAAGAAGTACTGGTTACGAAATTAAAACTGCATATGGTTAGAAAATATTTCAGATTTTGAGGGGAATTATTAAATCGATATACAGGGTGGAAAAGAATATCTCCAAAATTTGTGATTGAATTTATTGATGATAATTCTTGCTGCAGTTTTAAGTTTGGTGTTTGCTGCATTTAATAGCAATTGTATATTTTACTATACAGGGTGTAGTAAGTAAGTAAGTGTTGGGACTTAGAATTTTTGGAACATTTTGCTATTTTAAGCAGCGGACTTGTGTGTTGTTTACTGCCTGCATTTGTGATTGTTATTGCTCTTTACATTAACGTTTAATTTAGTTTGAAATTTGCACTTTTAAAATTCTTTTTGATCATGGAAGATACTTTTAAATCTAATCATTTATTGCTTGAAGAGTTGGAATATGAGTTGAACATCAGAAATGTTTATTCCAATAGAAATCAACAAGATAAGAGGAAAATTTTAAATAGATTGTTGGAAAAAGAACGTGATAGGCCGGGTCGTCTTATCAATTTAGATACTTATAAACCTGATTTCAATGCTGAGCAGCAAGCTGTGAATGCTACATTAGATTCGATCAAAAGTTTAATTGCTGATTTCGAAGGCACTTCCTCTGATTCTTTGTTTAAGAGAATAAAGTCTCGTATTGCTCATGTTACCGGTCGTGTTCAACGCATTATTGTAGAAGGTGATGACGCGGAAACCGCAAATACTTTTAGAAATGAATCCTATGCAACGTGTATAGAATTAGAGGCTGATTTACATGAACGAGTAACAGCTATGGCTCCGAATGATGACTTGAATCAAACTGTGCACAGTCAGGTTGTTCACGTGCCCACTCCGATAGTGACGTGCGCGAGCAGAACAATTCCAATTTCTCAGTGGGGAGTAAAATTTAATGGGGACCCAAAAACAGTTTATTCTTTCATTGAGCGTGTTAATGAGTTCGCGCAGGCGCGTAAGGTTGATGAACAAGAATTATTCAATGCCGCGGTAGAACTTTTTGTGGGAGATGCTTTTGTTTGGTATCGCAGCATTAAGAACAGTGTAGATAGTTGGGCCTCTTTGGTTTCTTTGATAAAGAAAGACTTTTTACCACCTAACGCGGAGGATGAAATTTGGGAACAAATTAAAAATCGTAAGCAAAAGAAGCATGAAAAGGTAACCATATTCTTTGCGCAAATGGAAAATTTGTATAGTCGACTTAGTCATGCTCGTAGTGAAGTCACGAAAGTTAAGCACATTCGGAATAATTTATTGCCGGAATATTTAAGTCAGTTAGCTTTATGTGAGGCAGATACAGTTGCTAAATTGTTTAGTTTATGTAAAAAATTAGAGGAAGCTGCTTACTTAATATCTAGACGTAGTTATGTACCGCAAGTTTCTAACGTATCAGTTGAAGAGTCACATTCAACTAGTCAATGTTGCTGTTCGTGTCATAGTAAAGAAAATGTAGAGAGTAATAATCACCTTGGTCATGTAGAGAGTATAACTCCTAATGTTGATCTGGTAAGTACTAAGGTAGATCAGGTAGTCGCAAGTACTTCAGGAAACGGGAATAGCGTTAGTAATCCCAGTACTTCAGCACAGGCTCAGAGTAGAAAAATTTGTTGGAATTGTGGTAAGTCGAACCACACTTTTTCGTCTTGCAAGGCTAAAAGGAAAATATTTTGTTTTCGTTGTGGTATGCCTAATGTTAGGTTAGCTACTTGTAAGAAGTGTTCCAAAAAACCAGTAAGGGAGGTGTGTTCTGGCCGCCACACTGTTCCCAGTAAGTTGGCCAAACGAAAATTTTCGTATTTTAGTAAGAGAGAGTGGCAGTCCTGGCTCTCACATGTTAGGAATTTTTATAAGTTTTCGGGTAAGACAGACTTGCATGAGCAAGCTGCTCCATTATTTGTTAAGAAAGGTACTGATAACAGGCCTTACGTTTCTGTAAAATTATATGGTAGAGATGTAGTAGCTCTGCTTGATTCGGGAGCAAATGCTTCTATTATTGGTTCAGGTGGCCTTGAGTTGTTGAGACAATTGAACTTAGAGATCAATCCGTCTCATGCTCAAAGTGTGTTTGTTGCGAATGGGAATCAGCAAACAGTAACGGGTTTGGTTGATTTGCCCATATGTATAGGAAATGTCTGTCAAATTGTGAAAGCTTTAGTAGTGCCTTCTTTGCCTCAGTCTTTTATTTTTGGTAGCGACTTTGCGAAGCAGTTTGAAATTATGGTAGATTTCAAAGCAGACCACTGGTATGTGCAAAGCACATTGGGTCATGCTAATGTTGAGTTGACTCAAAGTTCGGGAAATGTTGACAAGGTTTATGATTTGATGACACTTGAGGAGCTTAGTGTTCATCAGCGGAGAGAAGCTGATGAAGTTATTAAATCTTTTGAGGAAGTTAGTAGTGAGACCACATTGGGGCGCACTAACAAAATAACTTTGACAATTGACACTGGAGATGCTAAGCCATTTAAGAAGAAACAGTATCACATGTCTCCGTACATGATGAAAATATTAAATTCTGAGTTAGATGACATGCTTAAGTTAGGTGTTGTGGAACCTTCTCACAGCCCTTGGAGCTCTCCTGTGCTCCTGGTCAAAAAGAGTTGTGGAGAGTATCGTTTTTGTTTTGATGGTCGTCCTCTCAACGAGATAACCAAGCATGATTCCTACCCTCTGCCGAATATCGACAGAATACTGAATCTGCTGCGTGATGCTAAGTACATCTCGTCAATAGACTTGAGGAAAGCTTTTTGGCAAATTCCATTGGATGAGTCATCCAAGGAAAAGACGGCATTTAGTGTAGCTGGTAGAGGTCTATTTCATTTTACGGTCATGCCATTTGGTTTGTGTAATGCTAGTCAAACACAGCAAAGATTGGTTGACGCAATCTTCGGTCCCAAGTATGAGCCTAAGATCTTTGCATACTTGGATGATGTGATCATTACGAGTTCCACCTTTGAGGAACATGTTCAGTTGCTTTCAGAAGTGAGAAACCTTTTGAAAGAGGCCAATCTCACTATTAATCTGAAAAAGTGCGAATTTTTCAAGACGTCCTTGAAATTTCTAGGTTTTGTCGTGGGTTCAAATGGTCTAAGTACAGATCCTGATAAGGTTTCTTCTATGGTGAACTACCCTCGTCCTACGAATGTAACAGAAGTCAAAAGATTTCTTGGTCTTTGTTCATGGTACAGGAGATTCATAAGCAACTTTTCTACCTTGGTAGCTCCCTTGAGTGATCTCACGAAGGGAAAGAAGAAGAAACAGCCTATCTCATGGTCCGCAGAAGCAGAAACATCTTTTCTAAAAATCAAGGAAGCATTGGTTTCCGCCCCCATATTGTCGCAACCTGATTTCTCTAAACCTTTCACGATTCAGAGTGATGCGAGTGATACGGGGATAGGTGGTGTTCTGACACAATTTTTGGATGGTGAGGAAAGAGTTATTGCTTATGCAAGCAGATCGTTGTCTCGAGCGGAGAGAAACTATTCAGTGACACAGCGAGAATGTTTGAGTGTTTTGTTTTGTACCGAAAAATTCAGGCCTTATGTCGAAGGAACTCGATTCACAGTGGTCACTGATCATCATTCGCTGCTATGGTTGAACAACTTAAAGAATCCGACGGGAAAATTGGCACGTTGGGCAGTTCGACTGCGCCAACATACTTTTGATATGGTTCATCGAAAAGGTTCTTGCAATGTAGTTCCAGATGCACTGTCTCGCATTCCTCCGGCCGAACCGGAAGTTCTTTTGTTAGAAATTTCTTTGGAAAATTTGGATGATTGGTACCTATCCATGCGTGAAAATGTTTCCTCTTTTCCAAAACGTTATCCTCAATGGAAAGTGGTAAATGGTTTAGTCTATAAGCTCATTCCATCTCGTGTATCGGTGCAGACAAATCTTACAGAGTGGAAGTTACTTGTTCCGAAGGGACAAAGGCAGCAAATCATGAGTTCATGCCATGATCCTGCAGTTTGTGCACATTTTGGGTTCTTCAAGACATTGGCTCGTCTGCAAGAACATTATTACTGGCCAAAAATGCGCCAGGACGTCATGAAGTATGTTCGGAAGTGTCAAGTTTGTGCTTCTCAGAAGATAGCAAACACGGCTAGAATGGGACTTATGGGTGGCGAGAAATCTGCAAGTTATCCTTGGCAGATAGTGTCTGTTGATATTATGGGCCCATTCCCACGATCTTCGAAGGGAAACACTCATTTACTTGTGGTAGGTGACTGGTTCACCAAGTACACCTTAGTTTGTCCTATGCGTAAGGCTACCGCTCAAAATGTGGTTAAGTTTATGGAGAATGAAGTTTTTCTTGTCTTTGGTGTACCTCAGTTCATTTTGTGTGATAATGGAAAACAGTTTGCAGGCTCTGAGTTTAAGAAACTGGCAAAAGAGTATCAGGTACAAAAGATTTGGTTCAGTGCACGTTATTCTCCGCAGTGCAATTTTGTTGAGCGCAATAATAAGACAGTTGGTACTGCCATTAGGTGCTACATAAAAGAGCACAAGAATTGGGACAAAGAAATTCATAAAATTAGGCAGGCTATCAACACTGCAAAGCATGAGGTGACAGGGTTCACCCCGTCTTTTTTGAATTTTGGTAGACATGTTCCTATTTCGGGAAATTATTATGGAGAAGTAGTCTCCACTGACGATGTTGAGATATCGCCAGGTGATAGGCAAGGCTATGCTTCAGAGTTGAAGTGCCTTGTAGATGTTTTTAAGGAAGTTCGTAAAAGACTTCATGTTGCGTATCAGCGCAATAGTAGAGTTTACAATCTCCGGAAGAGAGACGTTTCGTTTAAGGAAGGCGACCTTGTTTGGCGCAAAAATAAAGTTCTCTCGGACGCGGCGATTGGGTTTTCTAGGAAGTTAGCTCCTAAGTATGTACTGTGTACGGTACGTAAGAAAGTTTCGCGTGTAGTGTATGCCCTCACCAATGTTGATGGAACTGACGCTGGTGAATGGCACGTTAAGGACCTAAAGGCTCACTTTGGTTCGAATTCTGAAATTTCGGTGGGCTAAGATGTCTCACATCAGGCTTCAAATTGGGAGTTTGAGTCATAATTTGTGTTTTGTAGGTAGATCATTTGGTTATGAGATCATTTTGATTTGTATTGTTGTGTAGTGTTCATCTGATCAGTTTGTTATAGTTCCGTGATTTTGAGTTTCCTTTGGATAAGACTTTCCCGATGATGACCTTACCGATTATGACTTTCACTGATTTTGACTCCTTATGGACGTGTGGTACACGCAGTTACCAAATATCCAAGCAATTCATGTCATGTGAGCTTTCTGTTGTAACACCTGTGGTCACTGGCAGATGTAACGTTAAAAAGAAAAGAATCTTTTTTGAGTTTTGAGTTTTCTAGTTAAGATTTTTTCTTTTTTATTTTTGGAAGGGGGTGGTGTAGCATTTGAAAAATCTACATTAATAATTTCAGTTTCAATGCAGTAAATTAACCCATTAGTTCATTTGTTTGATAGGCAACCACTCGTACTTCAAAGGGCATAGCTGGTTGCATATCTGAAATTCTCAAGAATGAAAGAAAGCGTGTTTTCTTTTATGTATTATTTTTGAGTCGGAAGTGTTATTCACGTATTCTTGTTGTTGGGATATTACACAATGGTGTAATACAGTCTTTAAATTACAAGCCCTTTTGTTGGCGCATTTTGATTGGCTAGAGAAAGTGTTCTCTAGATGTTCAAGTTGGCAACGCGGAGAACTGGCAAGCAGATTTCCGTCGAGGATGGGTCGTGGAGACAGCGAGGAGTCGACAGCGACGAGGTAGCTAAATGGCGGCGGTCCTGGTTTTGTAGTGAAGAATTTGGGTTTTACATCGCTGACACTGAGAAGGGATTTGATTTGATGTACCCAGTGTTTCTTTACCGTCCTGCCAGAAGCATTTTGTAAGTTCCAGGAAGGAATTCTGTTGCTTGTCGTAATCCGATCGCCACGTGTTTCGTGAAGGTTATACAATACTCTCCATAGGAGAGTGCTTGGTATAAGCATATCTTTGGTACAAGTGTATGTTTGGAGGGACTGGCCCTTTGAGAATAAGTTATGTTTGGAGAGGCTTACATTTGGGATGAGCACAGGTTTGGTGCTGTAATTTTGGTTGTGTAAGGGGACCCAGTAGTTGGAGGAGTAATGGGAGGAAGTCTATTACTCAGATATTTGGTTTTGGGTTAAGCTGACACTTTGAGAAGTTTAGGACTGGCAGAGTCGCTCGCAGCAGTCTCCCGGAGATTCAAGTAGCAATTTGATGCAACACGGAACTGCAGTCACAGCCAACGTCGAGAGAAATGGTGACAAGTCACACTGCAGTCGTCACAGGAAATGCCAAGGCCTAAACCAGGTTTTTTTGTTCATTTTAGTTAAATATTTTAAAGAAAATATTATAGTTTAATTCACTGATTTTTGTTCGTACATTGAAGTAAGTTATAACACAATCTTGCAACTATAAATCAAGCTCTAAGTCATGTGTATAGAATGATAATATATTTAAGAGTTTTACTGTAAAACACCCATGGTACCGTGAGATGTTAATTCACCTACTATTATGACACACATATAATATTTAATTCATGGTAAATCTTTAATCCGTGGTTGTAAGTTATAACTCATAGTTGTTGTAGATTGATAAACTCGTAGTTGCAAGAAAGTCTCAGTCAAAAATTTGAGCTTGAATTCAAATCAAGTTTTTTATCAACGGCTCAGAATATTTTTAATACGCATGAAACACAATTAGGTGAAGTTTTTTTATTTATTCTTTTTATTGTTGTATATCTCACGTGTGTTGTAATAAATGTCTAATGTCTACATGTTCTTATCATTTGCACAGACACTCCTGATATTTGCTTGAATTTCGAGATTTGAGAGTAAAGTAGAGTTTAGATATCACAGATATATTTTGAGTATTCCATCGCATGGTTGCTAATAACTTAATTTTGTTCCGAGCTGGCAAAATTATTTAAATCTTATTACGTAACATACAGCCGGTGGCGCCCTCTTGAGTGTCCACACACAATCCTAACCCACGGCCTATGCTCTCCAACAAAAATCGGCTGCCGTACGCACCGGAATAACATGTTTTAATATTTAGGTATCAAAATATGTTACATCATGTTGTTGACTTTTTACTCAGTTGACTTCGCCCTATGACAGCTTTACCAATCAATTCACCAAGTAATTTTGTATTATTTTCCTTTTAGCTCCGGATAGAGTTGAATTTATATCGCTTGATTCAAATCATGTTCTACGTTGGTCTCAAAGCACAAATTGTGGATTCACTTTCTACGCACTTTTCATCACCTTCGACGATGGTTTGAGGTATATATATAACCTGGAACAAACGGCAATGGATATTTCCTTCCTTCCTGAATGCAAGTGGCTCAACATTGAAGTTAGGCCACACGCTGGCAATACGCTAGGTGACAAAGCCACTCTTAATACTTACCTTCCAGCACCTTCAGGTAAGTTTTTATCTATTTACCCTAAATAATAGAGTTTCTATCAGTTGGCGTAATGAGTTTCCGCGTGTAGCCCCGATAGTAGAGTGCAAATTAATTTCTATCTTTCCAACGGGGGCACTTTTAGAGTAAAATATATGACCTTACCAGATATGTTACTTATGCCCTGTAGATTATGAATCCACTTGTCGTCAAAAAATCGTCATGAATATAAGGACACAAATCAAAATTTTCTAACTAAACACCACGCGATAGAGTCAATCATGAAGCGTATTTTATCCAAAAATCATTAAATTCTCTGCAGAATTTCTATTTTTAAAATAAATAAAGAAACGAACTTTTACATAGGCTTATATGGCAGTAAAAATAAAAAATCCTCATTTTCTCTGTTCGACTACGGCTGAAAATTAATTATTTTTCGTCTACTTTTCCATTCCCACGACGATATCTCCCAAGCTATTATATTTATCAAAAAAATATATTCTTTATAAAATATTTGCCATATTTTCTAGATCACAATGGTTTTTAAATCAATTTTTTTGAGAATTTAATAACTATGATATTTAATAATGTGCAGCGTGATATCAATTTTCGAAGCTTATCAGCGGCATGCGTTCGTTAAATATTCTCGCTCTCACACTCTTTAAAACTGTTTCAACACACTCCACTTCGCACCCGCAATGGCCTATCGTAAGATAGATTAGCGCATGGTAACTCTCGTGGTTCATATTAATAAAATTTATATCTTGAAAATGATTACTACGGAATGAATAATATAAGTAGGTATATTTGTTTAATTAATAATTAATTCAGTGCTATTTCGCCTTACATAAAATTTTAGTGTAATGTATTAACACGTTATAAGAAACTCGGCAGTTCGATGTTAGCAAGATACTTTTAGCTGGTATGTATTTTTTTAACAGAATTTTCTACCATATAGGTAACTGAAGAAGAAATGAAAATGGAAAGTACTACTGATAGCGCAAGTTCGGAAAGTGAGATTGAGACAAAAATAACATTTAAAGAAAAACAGATTCGTAAAATATTATGCTTAAATTGTATGAAACCGGGCCCTGTAAACAAAGGTTTTGATAAATCGCTTGCAATATTTATTGATTGTTTAAAATTCCGCGAAAAAATAAGTAACCAAAGAGAAGATGATGTATATTCTAGAACTATGCGATTTCGAAAAACAAATCATTTTGGCTGTTTGGTTTGGCACCGAAATTGCTGTTCTAGTTTTACTGGCAAAAGAAATATGGAACATTGAAGGAGAAAAATGGAGAAAGAGAAAACAATTAAAAACAGTTCAGATGGATGGAGTGCATGTCCAATAACTTCTTCAGGCTTGTCCTTGCGTAAAATGATTTTTTTTTCAATAAAATAGCTTTCTCAAGTAATGACCAGGAACACAGAAAGAAAAATAAAACTATTAGCCCATCAAAATCCCATAATTTTCTAAAGAATTTGTGCTAACGATTTAAATGCTATAGAAACTAAATATCATGTTTAATATTTCTAAAGTCACAATAGAAAATGCAAAGTTTCATGCCTCGTTTTCTGAATTAACATATTTTTCGTTTCTCTTTGTAGATTTAACAATTTTGACTCCTTTGCCGGTAATTGTATTTATAAGTAGTCTACTGATCTCTCTTTTAGACCTATATCCTAGATACTTCTCATCATAAATTGACGACATACCATACCCTTTTTGCTTTAAAAACCGTTTCTCAAGAATTTTACATATTTTAGTAGAACTCCGTTCGTTGTTTGTCCGTTTTCCACTTTGATTTTTATTGTTAAATAGACATCTGCATTTTATATAGCGACTTTAGAAACATGAAATATGATATTCAATTTCCATAGGTATTAAATCGTTAGCACAAATTTTTTCGAAAATTATGGGATTCTGGTGGGATAGTATTACTTTTCTTTCTGGTTCCGTGGTCATTACTTGAGAAAACTTTATTATTGTACTTCTGACAAAAGTACATTTCTCTATTTAAAAAAAAATATTTTACGAAAATACACATAGGAAAAAGTTGATGGACAAGCATTGGATCCATCTGAACTCTTTTCAATTTCTTTCTCTATGTATCTTCTTAAATGTTCTATATTTCTTTGGCTAGTAAAACTAGAATAGCAATTTCGGTGCCAAACCAGTGAAAATTGTTTGTTTTTTTGAATGACATAATGCTAGGATATAGATCATCTTCTCCTTGGTTACTTATTTTTTCATAGATTTTTAAATAATCAGTAAATGTTGCAAACGATTTCTCAAAACCTTTGATTACAGGGCCCGGTTTCATACAAATTAAGCTAATATGTTACGAATCTGTTTTACATTAAATTATATTTTTCTCAATCTCACCTTCAGAACTTATGCTATCAGTAGTACTTTAATTTCTTCTAAAAAACATATACATCAGTTACCTATATGGTAGAAAATTTAAAATACATACCAGCTGAAAGTATCTTGCAAACAGTGAACTCTAGGGAGTTTTTTATAATGTGTTAATCTATTACACAATAATTTTAGGCAGGCCATAATTTTTATGTAAGTCCATGTAACACTGAATTAATATTCTACAAATATACTTACATTTATTTCATAGTAATAATCATTTTCAAGAAATAAATTTCAAAATATTATGAACCACGAGAGCTACTATGCGCCAATCTATTTAACGGTAGGCCAGAGCGGGTGCGAAGTGGGGTGTGTTGAAACAGTTTTAAAGAGTGGGAGAGCGAGAATTTGCAACGAACGCATGCCGCCGATAAGCTTGGAAAATTGATATCACGCTACACATTATTAAATATTTTGGTTATTAAATTCTCAAAAAATCTGATTTAAAAACCATTGCAATCTGTAATATATGGCAAATATTTTATAAAGAATATATTTTTTTGATAAATATAATAGTTTGAGAGATATCGTCGTGGGAATGGAAAAGTAGACGAAAAATAATTAATTTTCAGCCGAAGTCGAACAGAGAAAATGAGGATTTTTGATTTTTACTGCCATATAAGCCTATGCAAAAGTTCGTTTCCTTATTTATTTTAAAAATAGAAATTCTACAGTGAATTTAATGAATTTTGGATAAAATACGCTTCATGATTGACTCCATCGCGTGGTGTAGTTAATTAGAAAATTTTGATTTGCGCCCTTATATTCATGACAATTCTTTGACGACAAGTGGATTCGTAATCCACAGGGCATAAGTAACATATCTGACAAGGTCATACATTTTACTCTAAAAGTGCCAACGGGATCGAAAACTAAGCGACTTTTGTCAACGCGAGCACTCTACTACGAGTGGCTCGTGAGAGCCTAGAAAGGTCGAAGTGATCTAAACGACGTTTCGGCTGAATCAAGTTTGTCTTATTCGGGTTCTGGCAGAGAGCTGCCTATTGTTGTTTCTCGTTGCTCGAGCCGCACCAGCATTATTCATGTTGTGGACGATTCAACTAATTTAGGTAATGTTGTTGATGGTTTAAAATTTATTTCAATTTTTATATTTTCCCCGAAATCCTGTAGGATGTCACCAACCAGTTAATTAAGAAATTAAATAATTTTGGAAAATTAAAAAGCACGCTTTTAAAAACGAACTAAAACTGTTAATTAATAAAAGAAGAAAATGTTGTGAATGATACCAAAAGATCAGTTGAATTTTCTCCCCAAAGAGGAGTGCGAAATTCTATAATAATTCCGCGATCTTGACCTATCAGGAGTGGACAAGAAAGTGTCTACAAAGTGATTGAGTGACCCAAGCTTTAACGGTTTAATAATAGCAGCCCAGGATCAAGCGCGAAATAATAGATACTATCAGAGAATAATAACCAAACAGCCTGTTGATAGCAAGTGCAGGAAGTGTGAGCTGGCAGAGAAACGTATTAGCCACTTGGTTGTAGAATATACTTCAAATTTCGGTTGGCAGTATAAAAATTCAAAATGATAGAGGTAAATTAGTGTTTACAAAGAATAGTAATATATTGTTGCGTTTTATTCACTTTTTGGGAAACACCCTGTATGAATCCGTGGGTTCTAAATAATTTCAACAAGAGATAAACACCACCATCACTTTATTCAATAATTTACTGACTATACAATACTTTAAACATTCAAAATAACCTCACTTTTACCGAAACGTGTCACTTCTCAAATTAACTTCTCTCTTAATAGACTTCTTCTTCCGCGCTGGTAATCGCGCCTTATATACTCCGAAATTGACTTTCTAGATTGAACCAGAATCTTCTTCTACCACATTAGAAAAGTCCATGGCTCTTTCTAGAGTCTTTCCAGTCACTATCAGTAGGCATAGGCGTATCATCTCCAGTTCCAAGGGGTGTAATTCATAACAATATATAGGATAACGTTGTTGCTAAATTATATTGGCAAGTAAACAATTTCTGTCTGACTCGCCCAAAATAAAAGTCATGTCTACAAGTTCCGCTTTATATAAATTCATATTGTAAAATTCCAAATATTTTAAATTCAATACAAATTGTAACTAACGACCGATAAGTGTGATAAAAGCTTCGTTGAACACGACAATTTATACCAAACTGAGGTTTTATTGCTTGTCGAATAACGAAAACGGCAAAAAAACGTACAAAAAAACAATACAGGAAAAGACCTGTTAAATACTATTTACTCATTTCAATGGATTGGAAGAAATGTTCCCACTAAATAGCCTCATTTCAAAATTGCATAAAGACGCGTGTCAATCAAAATGGGCAATACGTCGAACATTTATTATAAATTTTTGTAATGAATTATTTGAGGGAACCTCTTTTTTTAAGTTTATTCTTGAATTTGACACTTAATTATTTATAAAACGAAAATGGTTGCAATTAGCCAGAGGGAATTACTTATAAAAAATGTTCGTTTTTCATTTCTACATTACATCGTTGAAAAATATACAGGGTGTTCCATTTGAAAAAATTGAGAAAATTCAATTTAAAAAGTTCTGAATTGAAAAATAATGTTTGGCCATCCTGTACAGTTTTAGGCAATGCAAAAAAAAACATTAATTAGATGTCTCGTAACTGGTATTCATATAAGTTTTTCTTAAAACCCATAATTGTGACTATGGTGATTTTTTTTAATATTCATCTGCAGATTGCATTATTTCAACAAAAAAATTCATTACATCCAAGTGGTTGGTAGATATTCAATGCTAATATATGAATGAATAGAGGCTAAAAAGAGGCTTCAAAAAATGTTCTGATATACCTACATATCATTCCATTCCCAACTAGCAAGCAAGCAAAATAGACCAACCGCATAGGCACAATAATTATACGAGGTCAAGAATTACTTAATTTCATTTTATTCACTTACTATAAAGTAATAATAGCCT
Organism: Stenurella melanura; assembly: GCA_963583905.1. Taxonomy (NCBI): domain Eukaryota; kingdom Metazoa; phylum Arthropoda; class Insecta; order Coleoptera; family Cerambycidae; genus Stenurella; species Stenurella melanura. The sequence continues at coordinate 108,913,677 of OY757315.1, read as the reverse complement.
GAAATTCGTTGCGTATGTTGTAAAGCACTTGTTCTTTACTCAGAAGATGTGTCCATGACCCACTGATCTTGTAAGTAACTCTGCCGAGTTAGAAATTACCTAAAACCCACCTCAAAAAAACCCTCAAAGTTCATAGACACGTTAAGTTATTTTGAAAGTCAAATTAACATAAATTTTACCTAAAAACTGTCTTCAGAGTCCATAGGTCTATTTAAAGATATTCAGCAAGGTGACAATTTACCACAAATTGATTTCAAAAATTACCACTTAGTCATACACATAATAAGTCATTTAATAGATTGCAAATCACTTAATTCTAACCATTCAAAATTCAAAAAAAGGCGAAGTAATATTTTAGAAAACATGTGTCAAAATAATTACCATTCAGTAACCATAGAATCAAAATTACCATGAGTATTGACCTGTTGGAAATAACGACAATAGACAAAGTCGAAATTACCAGTAAAAATATACCAAAAAGCATTTTGGCCTTGTTTAGTCTTCAAAGGCGAGCTAAACCACATACTTCATCAGTTAGGCATTAGGTATCGGTTGTTGTAGAGTGACGCCATGTTATATTGTACAGTAAACATTAAAAACAAAATATGGAGAATGAAAATAGATTCAAGCCTTACCGATATTCCACAAATTATAGGGTTATAAAGAAAATAGGAGGAAATAATAATGACAAGACACTCAAGAGAGGAAGTCAAGTGACTGAAAATCTGATGTGATAACTGTGGCATCTGCGACTACTTTTATTAAAAACAATAATCAATTAACTGAAATCAATCAAACAGATTTTTGTGATAACTATAATAGTGTATTTCATGATGATAACTATAGTGTATTTCATAACACCGCGACGATTTTAAAATACGCCATTATAAAACAAATCCAACCACAAGGTCACGGAAATTACTAAACTGGGACATTGGACCTAATAGTCAACAGTGTAGAGCAAATTGACCTATTTTGTCACTTACTTTAAAGTCTATATTTTTTAAATAGGAAATGTGGACCTCAAAATCGAAAATATTGGTTATATCGCCTTCGGTCTAAGAAAATTTGTTTTATAGGTTTATATTCGAGGACAATTAGACTTTCAAGTTTAACATGTAAAAGACTCCATATTTAACTTGAAAAATATTCGTTCGCCATTTTGAAAGATAATGGCACACTGTTTTGAAGTTGATATTTAAATTGATTGTTTTGCAAAATATACTTGCAGTTACTTCAGTAAATCATATTTTTATTTCCAGAAATCAGTTGGACATATTGTTAGACAATTACCACAGTTTTAAAAGATTAAAAAAAACATTTTTAATTTTTATTTCATTTGTATTTATTTTAAGAGCGCACATTTTTTTTAGAAGTGCAGTAGTTATATTGACAGTAAATTTTAATTCGCGATTAATTTTCTTCCAAACACGGTGAGAGATACCATTCCAAATATAATTTGATTAAATCCACTGATGTGTCCCCTACCAATAGTATATTTCTATCATCGATAAACCATGTACAACTTATAACGTAAAACATGGGCGTCATTCTGTAGTTATTAATCAACCTGCAATTCTAGTTCCCCTTCTCTTAATTGTTTTTGTGGTGTGGGTAAATAGCTATTATTTAAGTAATAAATAAAAATTAATTACGTTAAAATTACCACAACTTGACTTACTGACAGGATTATGTTACCTTTAAATGTCTTTGACATCTTGAACAAAATGTCCTAGCTTGCCTAATTTTTACCTCAGATTTACTTTAATTTTTTTCCCCATATTGGTAAACTTGTGGTTACTTTTAGGTAAAAATGTCTATCACCAAATTAGTCAAACCGAAATTCTGACCTATTAGTAGGACGAATTAACGTAAACTTGACAATAAATGTTGGTTGGGTTTCTCGTCTTGGCTCGCCTGTATGTTCGAAAATAATTTCCAGTTATAGACTTTTGTATCTAGTTTACTTGCAAATTAAAAAAAAAATTCTAGCTATTGTAGAACTCGAGATATCGAGGTCCGACGCACTGTTGCCCCACCCTGTATAATGGTGTATTTTTCTTGCAGGTTGCCAGTAATTAAACCCATGCCTGTGGAATCGATGAGGAAATTCTCCTATTAAAATATTGCTGAGAACAGTATTTCATTTTATACACTTATTTTTGTCATTCCAATAACCATAAAAAGCTGCAGTTGTAACATTGAAAATAAATAAAACTCCCAAGTAAATGAACCTGTATTTTTTTGAGTTAATGAGAGTGAAGAACCTTTCTAAATAAAAGTTCTCTAGTTTATAGACCTATGCTGATCTTGCAAGATGGTTGTAAGGCTAGCTATGAACAATGGGTTTTTGCTGCTGAATCAGTGGAAAGTAGAAGACAGGGCAGACCCAAGCGTAGGTGAACTGATGGTGTGTCGGTGATTGCCAGGAGCATAGGTGCCCCAAATTGGAGAAACCACTCGCAAAACGGGACAGAATGGCGAGAGAAGCTTAAGACGACCATTGCCCTATAAGAGCTGTAGCACCAAGATGATGATAAATTACACAGGCACACAAAAAAAACAAAGTCCTGATACAGAAAGGTGAAGTACGTTTTTCGGTGTGCTAAAAACGAATCTTAGGTCAGAACTGACTCATCACCCTTAGATTTCACCCCAGCATACCCTAGCACCCCCAAATGGTCAAATTCTTACATCGTATAAAAATTCAAAATAAATATCTTATTCTACGTTTTTCGGTGTGTTAAGAACGAATCTGAGGTAATAATTGACCCGTCACCCTTAGATTTCGCCCCAGAACCCCCTCCAAAGGGTGAAAATGTTAGTTTATATGAGAATTCAAAATAAATATCTCATTCTACGTTTTTCGGTGTGCTAAGAACGAATCTGAGGTTATAATTTACCCTCCCCACTTAGATTTCGCCCCAGCACCCCTCAGAACCCCCCCAAAGGGTGAAAATGTTAGTTTATGTAAAAATTGAAAATAAATATCTCATTCTATGTTTTTCAGTACGCTAAGAACGAATCTGGGGTCATGATTTACCCATGACCCTTAGATTTCGCCCCAGCACCCCCTAAGCACCCTCCCAAATGGTCAAATTTTTACATCATCATATAAAAATTCAAAATAAGTATCTCTTTCTACGTTTTTCAATGTAATTTAATAGTTTCAATTTTGCTATATCTCCCCACCCCCTTCGCCATATGGTTATATTTTGACCGTTGTAACGTTGTACCAGTATTAGGATATGACAATTTTTCATTTCCATGCGATGAAATCAGGCAACAGAATCATTCGTAGAAAGAAATGCTTCTATATTAAAACACATATAAATAAATTTAAAATGCTTGGAAGATATACTGCTATAACAACTAAAGTTGTTATAACTCTTTGATAATGATCGAAAGGCCGAAACTTATGTCAGAGAAATCTGAATAATAATTGTGAAACAGTAATATCAAGTGTTTTTAATCCTTATTCTATTTAGTATGTTTCACCAAGAACCTACCGCAGACTCAGTTCAATTAATAGATATATTATTAGATATTGAAAATAGTCCACACCTACAGGTGGACGAAGATAATGATGTTAGTAAAACGTTCATATTGCGACTTCTAAAAAATTTAAAACAGCGCGTATATAATACGCGCGTATATAACGCTCACGTTTTGAAACACACTATACGTTAATTTGCAAATTTCAGTTATGTGGGCCAATGAGATAAAACGCGCGATTATTCGATTTATTATTTAAATTTAAATACATTGGGTTGATTCTACGGTTGGTTCCTTGTGAAACATTCTTCAATAATTTAAATATAAAGGAAATTATGCTTTTTAATGTTTCAAAAAGTTTTATTAAAACTCTACACATGTTTCGGCTTATTAGGCCTTTATCAAGAGTATAAGATATTACTAAATTTAAAATGTGTTCCTTACTTATTTACACCCAATGGAAAGGGATAAATTATGCAAAGCTTTTAATCTATTTATTACATGCAAAATAGTTCTATGATTCCTATCCTCTGTCAATATACTACAAATAGGTTCTTCATGTTAAATAATTTTTTCTAGAATATTATGACCCATAAATAATGTTTGTTCATTAGTTACATTTTTATGCTTTTTTACAGCTTTCATACTCTCAAACTGTTCTAGTAAATCTAACTTCTTTCCTTTATTTTCTGTATGGAGTAATTCGACTTCATTAAAATTAACAAAATGATTGTTTTCTATACAGTATGTTGACATACCGGTGCTATGTATACCGTTCGTTATCGATTTTTTATGTTCAGCGAGACGGTTTTTTTTATTTACGACCAGTTTGACCGATATACAGGGTGTAATCAGTTTCATGTCATTAAAACACTAGAGACTAGACAAACAAAAAACCTTTATGACTTTTCCCTCCAGGGGCACTTTGAAAAAAACTGACCTTGGTGAACTTTTTTAATATTTTTTAATATTAATGTAGAAAATAATTGAGAACCACTGCTTTTCTTGGTCAATGAACTTGTAGTTCCCGATTATACAACTTTTAAATTGTCACAAAAAAGTGCAAAGGCCGCCTTTGATGGACCGCCTCAACCGAACTGAAACAATTATAAAGAGGTTAATAATTCGTTATCTTTTCCTGCACAACTGCAAGCAAATAATGGCCGTAGAAGTTTAAACAGAGCATTTCTTTACATGTGTGTCTTTTAATTTGGAACAAAATATTGGATTAATGTTTACAATTTAGAATATTTAAATGTGATTTATTAACGTTTGTAACATAAATGAGTGTCCTGGGTTAAAAGCTTACCACCTAAGTAAATTATTCGAATCTGCATCAATACACAGTTCTCTACGTCGAATTAAGGACATACGTACTCCGTTCAACACTAAACAATAAACTATCAACTAACGTTGTCAATAAAGAAAAATAAAAGAAAAACTTGGTTCAAATGATAGAAACTAATTACACCCTGTATATATAGCATCGCAGTCATTACATTCTAATTGTTATACACCTGTTTTTTCTAATAAATCTCTTTTATCTTTATTATTAACTAACATTTTCCCTAGATTACTTTTATTAACAGAGATAGTTTTACATCCTAGTTTTTTAAGTTTATGACTAATTTTATCACTAATTTTAGGCCTATATCGAAAGACGTGTAGAGTTTTAAAAAAACTTTTTGAAACATTAAAAAGCATCATTTCCTTTATATTTAAATTATTAAATTTAAATTATAAGATACTGATCCTGGCATTATATGAATTTAAATCCTATTGGTTAGGCATGATAAATATTTGACCAATAGCATAGTAGCTGGCACGGCAAAGTTTAGCCAATAGTAGACGAGCATAAGCATACGCCGACTCTGGGAGAAGGTAAAAAAAATGGCGTAGCAGGTGAGCAGGCGGTTTGGCCGTCTAGGCTGGAGGAAATAAAAAGCCGAAATATATTTGTAAATATCTGTATATAATGATTAATAACCACTAATAGAATCAATAAAGTAGTTATGTTATGTTATATGTTTTGTGTTTATTGTGTACCCTTGCCAATACATACAGCAAGGCAAAGTTTTCGTCGAATTAACTGTAAGTACAGACTTTTTTTTCTATTACGCCTCTCGTGATGCAAATATTGTTGTTTGAAGTCGCTTGCAACTATGCAGAATTATTGATAGTGTCATTACTTCATTCTACGTTTGGCCAGTATTATCATACTATTCGCAAATACAAAACGAAGAGTATATTGCATTCGATCGGCACCTTTCTAAAACCGGTAATATTGTTCGTAGAGAAAAAAATTTTATATCACTGTGTTGGTGATCCAAACTTTCAAAATGTCCGTCCGTCTGTCTGTCCGTCCGTCGCGTTTCTTGTAAGCACGATAACTTAATAACAAAAAGTCCGATTGTATTGAAATTTGGAGAGTAAGTTAGTGTCAGCTAGAGAAAGAACTTTACTCGAGCAATAAATAAAAAGTTATTAATTTTTGAAATGAAGAAAAATTGTTTTGTTGTGTAATTAAACAAAAGATGTTTGAAACTAATATCATTTACAAAAGAAACTGCGAAGTGTACCCTATAGAATGTGCAACAATTATATAACAAGTGCGGTAAATTGGCGAAGAATATAATGGTTAGCTTGTTTCCTATTGTATTCAGTGTTACCGTTCGATTAAGACTTCTCGTACCCCATGAGACGATTATAGTGGGTGAATAATTTCATTTGAACGTTATGGTTGCGTAGCTACATGGTCCCGTTCTGTAGACAGCTCCCGTATGTTTTGGAAATAAAAAACCAGTGTTCAACTACTGAAAAAGTTTATGTCTAAATTACTAATTGTCGGGAAATTTTGTTGTCATTAGCATTACGTACAGTCCTAGCTAAGATACCAGCCGAGAGATCAAGAGAAGGATTTGACCTCTGGATGACCTCCAAATGACCTTCAGAGGTCTTTCAAAATCCAGGGTCAAAAAAATGATATCATTCGAATTAAGGTATTTGGTTTTCACTTGACATTGAAGTAGACGTGATAGGGTCATATAGACATCGGAATCTGAGAGACTCCAAAAACATAGAGGTAAACTGTTTTGAGACCTAGTACTAGCTAAGATACCAGCCGAGAGATCAAAAGAAGGATTTGACCTCCAAATGACCTTCAGATGTTAGTTCGACCAACAGATCTAGGCGTATTCGGACGTTAAATTTTCTGATCTTTCAGAATCTGGGGTGAAAAAAATGATATCATTCGAATTAAGGTATTTGACCTTCACCTGACCTTGAAGTAAACGTGATAGGGTCATATGGACGCTGGAATCGTAATCAGTGACCTCAAAACACAAAGGTCAACTAGTCTGAGACACGGTCCACCTTAATTCAATTTTGTGGCTACACAGGGCCACAAAATGAAATTAAGGTGGAGCATGTCTCAGACTAGTTGACCTCTATGTTTTTGGAGTCGCCGATTCCGATCCCGATGTCCATATGACCCTGTTACCATGAATCTTAATAACGAATAAGTTATTTGCAAAGTATTTCTAGTTATTGACTAAATACTAACAATTTGTGTATGAATTTTTCAAAATCGAAAAATTTTTGCAGGGCTCCCAGATAAAAGGTGAATATGTAAAAAAATTTTACTTTAGAGGCTGATGTATCAGCAGTACAGCAGGGTAGGGTGGTCAACCTGTGCCTTGAACAAAATTTTTGTTTTACGTGTAGTCCCCTCTCTGCATTTAATTAGTGGCGAAAGAGGCTCACACGGCCGACTAGACAAGTCCCTGGGGAGTGGGTTCGACAAATTGGAGCTTGGATGTATGCTGGTGAAAACAAATATGCGTCTTAATATAACAGATTTAATGATTATATTTAGGTACGCTTACAGCCAAATCCCACAGAAATAACATTACACACAATCAGTATACTTAGATGTGTGGCCCACACTTAACCTAACACAAAATATACGACAACTTAAAACTAATAAAATTTTAACTAATAATAGGCAAAATATGACCCCCCAAAATATACTGGCTTAGACGGTTACATTAAAATACTGATTAATAACATAAAAAGAACAAACTAATGTGAACTAGGTGTGACGATAGGTTAAATTGACTAATGTGAAAAATTTGCAAGCGTGGTGTTCAAAACTACTAAAAATTTAATTGGTCATGTGCAAAATGTTTACTGATAATTTAAATTTAACCTGTAAAACATTACGTACAATATATGGAAAAACCTGTAGTTACGTGGGTCGAATGGCTGCAATTTAGTACCTCAAAAAACTTGATGGGCTCTCTATGCCTCATGTAGACGGTGGGATGTGATATCAGGTCCCTCGTTATGCAATTTAAAGACGCTTACCTCCAGCACGTTTCACAATGTATACCCTAGGCCTACCAGGGGAGCGTAGCTTCCAATGGAACCAGGCAGGAGAGTCTCACCGGTACAACTCAGGATTCCAAATTCAACAAACAGCTTGCTAACCAAGTTTCAGCAAATCCAAAGTTCACATACAGATGTACAGATATCCAACAGGTAAGATGTGGGGTCAAACATACATGATGCGATACCAGTAAAAATCCAAAATAAAATTATAATGAAACCAAAAGAACAAAAAAAACAAAAAGCCCTGCAATAAAGAAATAACGAATATTACAAATCTATTTTCTAAAGAGATTTCAGAGGTATACTTTGATGTTGAGTGGGCTTACAGAATTCCTTTGCCATGTGCTTCCAGCAAGTTGATTTATCCGGAAAATTCCGTAGCAGTACTTCCCAACAGAAAATAATAAAAATATCAAAATAAAATACTGCTAAATTTGTCACTACAGCACCATATCCCATTAAAGGAGCAAATTCACAAAATGCTATCCACGTGCTCAGTGACACAACTTATCTTCGACAGGCAAGCGGAAAAAAATCCCCAAAAATGGCCAAGACGGAAACCTCTGTCAAAATCCGAGAATGACTAAAACTCTGTCCATGAGTACGTTCCGAATGAACACTATACAACATAACCCACAAATCTGATAAATCTCCCTTAATGACGTCTATATTCTACACATAATACAGTATTTCGTAATTCCATTAACAAAACAATAAGTTTAAATGACAATAACGGTCTTGAAAAGGTTATAATCGAGACGTTCGAAACTCGCTTCCTAAGAAATTAGGTACAGTTACTGTGCGTTGCTAGCAACGCGTTGCCAGGACCAGCAACACTATGCGTGGCTCACATGGAGCACGAATGGTAGGCAACCAGTTATACTATATATAGACTAATCGACTAAAACGATAACATATTACGATATTCAAATTTAATTGTACAGATACGAAAATAGACTGTAACAAAATGTACCCATCATTAATATTCATTTTCATTATAGTTAGCCCCCTCCCCGTCTTGGAAAGAGTAGTTAGACGAGATACTTACTTGAATCTAAGTTGGAGTTTGCCATCATACTAAGTTAATCACTGCCCCATTAGATCATTGGTTGTTGACGGTCTACCATTTTTACACCAACTATTTCCCTTTAACGACACATCTGCGTCACTACTATACACGATGAGTGTAAGCCTTCTTGCAAGTCACTATAGTGAATAGCGTAGGAAGCTCATAGGCTTACCAACTCGGAGTGCAGACCGAACAAGAACTCAAGAAATAAAATATACAATTAACTTTACTGTAAACAACTTGTTTTTATTTAAAAATTAGTGTATTCAGTATGTGTTTTTAAGAGTCAATTGGGTCGAGTTGTACTTTGACTGTACAGTCTTTTATCTAGTGTGCAAAGAAATATAAATGAACAAGTTAAACAGAACTCTGATAGAAGTTGGAGATACAAATTGTAGCATTTGAAAGTGCTACGTTAATAATAAGTTACAATTTATGTTTATTTAAATTAAATTAGCTTCTTGGAGTAGAGAGGTAAGCAACCACACGTACCTTGATAGGTTGTAGCGTGTTGCATATTTGCAAAGGTATTAACGGTTCAAAATTAAATGTTAATGTTTTCTCTAAAATAATTTGACTTAGTGGCGTTAATTGTTTATTCTTACAACTGATTTATTACATATCTGTGAAATTCTGTGTTTTGATTAAGTCTCTGGTGGTACATTGTCATTGGCTAGAGAAAATCTTCTAAGAGTGTTCAACACTGATGAAATTTTGGGGAATTTCTGGACTGGTCTTCTCGTTCGGAAGGCACGAGGCAAGCGCACGACGGTCCAGATTTTTGTGGAGGATTTGGGGTTCTACATTACCAACACAATTGTGGATTTGTAATAATTGACTTTCCCAGCGATTCCGCAAGCGTTTTGTCAATTCTGGGAAGGAATTCTTATGGTTGTTGAGCTCAGACACCACATGGTTCATGAGGTTATGTAATACTCACTATATGAGGTAAGCTTTTTATATTGAGTTTTGTAAAAGTTCTTATTTATTATACTCTTCGCAAATACAAAACGAAGAGTATATTGCAGTCGATCGGCACATTTCTAAAACGGGTAATGACAGGGTATTTGGGTCAGGCTATTTAGTAGAGTAGCCAATGTATGAGCCTAGCCGTTTGCTGCTGTACTTTTGGTTATATGGGACATAGTATTTGGAGGAGTAATAGGAGGAAGTCTAGTACTCAGAAATTTTGGTTTATAGATGGGTCTGAATTGTTCGCATCAGCCTCAAGTGAATTGAATGCAGGGATTTTGTTCAGTACGGAGTCCTAATCGTAGTCAACCTTTAGAACATCTAGGAAGAGGTAACAGGTCACGCTGCAGTAGTCACAGAAAATGTCAAGTTTCTAAGCATGTTTTCATTTTCATTTTGGTTGTATTCTCTGAGAAATTATCATAGTTTTATTCAGTGATTTCCTATTCAAATATTAAAGTAAATTATACTGCTATCTTGTAACTACAAGTTTTTTTTTTCCTTCATTGGCTTTGGATTCCATAAACTAATCGACCTATAACCTAACACGAGAGGACCAGCTAGTGTTACAAGACTCAAGGATTATTGGACAGGGACACACACTTCACGTCAAGGTGCCCTTCATGACGCCTTTGTTTAACACGTAACACACACGGGGCAACGGTAAGGGGGTGATATACAAAACAGTGGGTAAGAACAGAGGAACTCATCTAAACCTATATTTTGACACGACATAACCTAATAAACTCCCAAAATATATATTCAAAATTTTCATTTGTGGTTACTATGTATAGCAGCGAGGTACTATCCAATGGTAGCGGAATACGGTTCTCCAACATTTTTTTTTCAAGAAGTTCACACCAATTGCGTTAAAATTGCAATCAAATAGCCAGTGATTAATATCGCCAATATTTCAGTTGCAGTCGCAAATAGGACTATCAAGGATTTTCATCTTGAACAGCATTGATTTGAAGGCTCCGTGACCAAATAGGCAACGAATGTATGTTATAAAAATTTGCCTGTTGTACGGGAATGAGATGAAAGATGGTTTAGAAGGTAGGCGGCTATATATGCGACAATAGTGGGTGTTCTGCCTTGTGTGGATCCATTCTTCCTCCCATCTTTTTCTCATATCCATTTTGGCACTGGATATCAGGTCACAGTATGGTAAATACTCGATTTTGGGACCTTTGGTAGTTCTAGCTATTAAATCTGCTGTTTCGTTACCAACTATACCAGAGTGTCCTTTTACCCAAATAAAGACAACTTCCTTGTTTAGAGTTTTCAACTTTATAACTTTTTCCAAAATATCTGTTATTATTTTATATTTCATAATGTGCTTGTTTGGGTTTGAAATAGCACCCAAGACGGATTGTGAGTCGGACATGATGAGGATAGTTATAAAGTAGTTGTGATTGTCGATTGCCCAGTCAAGACCTTTACTGATTGCCATACACTTTGCCGTAAATATTGAACAATGTTCATTTAGCCGATATCCAAAGCATATTCCACTGGTCTTAATAAAAAAACCACAACCCGCGTAATTTTTGGACTTAGGGAATTTGGATGTGATTTCTCGGATTATTTGCATATTATTTGTGGTGTGCTCATATTTGGGAAAAATAACTTTTACTTTGAGGTGTGAAATGTCATAGGCCGCCTGGAAGAATGGCAGGGTCTCCTCTTGATATATAGAATTATGGTTTGGGATGCTTGAAAATACTTCGGCCAGGATAGGAATCTTTTTATTTTGCCAGTACGACATTGTTAAACTGTAAGAAGTAAGGGTAGAACTACAAGTTAAACTCTAAGTTTACATTTAGAATAATGATATACTGTAGGTTCTTTACTGTGAAAGTAATGCATGGTACCATGAGATGCTGATAGATGTCTGCTATGATGTTATATATGAAATATTTTAATGAAATATACTGATTTTAGATTATTCATTAATATCTAAGCATCTCAATGTATAATCTAGTTTCAGATGTCGTTATAATACATAGTCTACCAAGTAAATAGTTTTAATACGTCAAAATAAAATAAATCAGAGTAGTTCTTTTCTGTTCAACCTTAATTCGCTCATCAATCTACTACAATTCGACATGGTTCAATTTTCAACTTTGGAAAAAACAGAGCTTGTATTGATTTGTGGAGAATACAAACGTAATGCTAGAAAAGCTTGCACACACTAGTCTCAACGGTTTCCTGATAGACGCTGTCCTGACCAAAAAACCATAAAATTATTAGTTGATGATTTTAAAAGATATGGTTCTTTTACCAAATGAAAGAGAAACAGAAGTAAGCCGGTGAGGAATGATTTAATGTAAATGAAGTTGTCGCTGCCGTTAATGAAAATCCACAAACCTCAATATCAGCAATCGGTGCTAGGACAAATGTTTCTTCGACTTCAGTCAGAAGAATCCTCAAAGACAAAAGTTATCATGCTTATAAAATTATTTTAATACCCCAACTTTGTCAAGGAGATTATGATTGGCGATTTCATTTTATATCACGAATGTCCGTATTGAATGAAATATACAATTTCCTTCATAAAGTTCTTTGGAGCGATGAGGCGACATTCAATGAAAGCGGTAGTGTAAACAGACGCAATAAGTACTATTGGAGTGATAGGAATCCTAGATGGACGCGAGAAAGAAACTTTCAGGTAAAATATAAAGTCAATGTGTGAATAGGTATGCTTGGTGGCAGATGAATAGGGCCACATTTTTTTGAAAATAATTTAAATAATTAAGAATTATTTTGATTGTTTTTTTTAAAATAATTTTGCAGTGTTTTTAATTTTTAATAAAAATAAGTCTACCAGTTTATAATTTTTTAAAAATTGTTTTTATTAGAACTTTCATGGCTAACTTAGAAAATGT